>VZSZ01000931.1:48693-112597 GCA_013398815.1 Ibidorhyncha struthersii | reverse complement strand
GTGATACTTAAATACTAGACAGCTCTCTTGAGATCTCCTACCCTCTAGAGCCCTCACCCATGAGAATTCTCCAAGCAGTTTCTTGAAGAGATCAAAGTTAACCCTCTTGAAGTCCAAGGTTTCAATCCTACTTGTCGTTTTGTGCATACTGCACTTAATCTTGAACTCTGTCTTCTCATGATCACTGCAGCCAAGTCTGCCCCCAACCTTAATGTCCTCCACCAGTCCCTCTTTGTTTGTCAGTACTAGGTCCAGCAGTACACCTCTCCTTGTGGGCTCCTCCACCACCTGTGTCAAAAAGTTGTCATCAATGCACTGGAGGAACCTCCTGGATTGTACATGCCTAGTTGTGTAACCTTCCCAGTGGGTATCAGGGTGATTGAAGTCTCCCATGAGAACCAAGGCCTGTGATTGTGAGGTGATTCTCAGTTGTCTGTAGAAGGTCTCATCAACTTCCCCATTCTGATCAGGTGGCCTGTAATAAACACCCATAACAATGTCTGTCATGTTAGCCTGCCCCTTGATCCTTACCCACAAGCTGTCAACTCACTCTTCATCTTATTTCTCTCCTTGTCCCGCTGAGAAGGTGGGTGACGGTCACCTGTCAGCCAGCCACGGTCAACCCACCACATTTGTAACACAAATATTATTTCACAAATAGTTCATTAATAACACTAGGAAAGGCTGTTTCCTATATCAAATTTGATTGAGCTTCAAATGAACTGTCAGAAAGAATCAATATTTAGACAATAACACAAAATGAGCTTTTCTTCTCAATCATCGTATAAGTACATGATTGCATAACTGATCTATGTTATTACACTTTTACTAATTTCTGTTATTTCTGTACCCATCTAGTTGTCTTGTGTTTTTAGATAATTTATCAAAAACTTTTTTGAGGTTTTCTGTACACTCAGGGTAAGTACATTAAAACTGGGCTTCAAAGCAATTAATTTATCTTTTAAATAATAAATACTTAACAATGCTGCTTTGCTTCAGAAAATTGATGCTATCACACACAGACGTAAGTGAGGCAGGCAATTTGTGTGAAGGAAGAATTTTTATGGCTGCAGTTTTATGAGTATTCCTCATGCATCTGTAGCTAAATTGCTTGATCATATCAACCTTTATGGTTGTATTCTGATGTATATTCATATTATCAAGATGTTTTGGACTGCAATGCTTTACTGTAATCAAATGAGTTTTTTATGGGCTAAATACTACATATATTAAGAACAGTGGCTGAATCTAAAAGGGTTTTAAACAAAGTATTCACATTCCTTTAAACTCTCCCAAATGTTCTTAAAGAGCAAACCAAATGGTGCATTCATTTTGAAATAGGACAAATTTTAATGTCATGGCCTCTTTCTTCTTGGACACTTTGGTGAGCTTGTTTAAAACAAGTCAGAAAGAAAACCTGTTGAAATACAAGTTGGTATCCATTGAAATTAAAAGGATGTTTAACATTTGAGAATATTGTTTATTGAAAAATATTTTGCCCAAAAAAAGGAGCTGATTTTTCATTAACATTTTCCTTAAAAGCATCACTTCTTGCTGCAAAATATTCCATCACAAGAAAGCATTTGGTTTTGAAATGGTCAGTAAGAACATGCTGACATATTGCCCTATGGGAGCTGTAGTTTGGGTCATTCATGGAGCAGTGGGTTTCTATAAGCTTGGTTTTCCTGTGTGAAAATGATGCACCATGATACTCTAATATCACACAATGTTCCTAAATATGGAATATCTCCAGAGGTTTATTTAAATAAAAGATCTTAAATAAAGTTCCCATTAAATGTTAAGACATAATTTTCATACTAGACTGTTGCAAGCCTTTACCCAAGTTGTCCATATTTGTCATAAAAAAATAATTTTGACATTGCCACTTTGGAGAAAGTATACAACTCCATAAAAATTCAAATGGACAGTAATTATATAATTACATTTATTTTCAAGGTTTTCTTCATAGGCTTAACAGTTAAAAGCATTAAAAAATAAACCAGAATAGACTCTGGAGAACTGAGAGCCTTGTTCTTCTAGTTCACCTGACACCTTTCATAAGCTTCTTGTTCCTTAAGCTCCAGTTTCATATTCCATACTTTCAAAAACATTACTCAGAGGTCTTCTTTCAAGAGGTTTTATCTTTTAATTTCTATGATGGAATGCTGAAAGAGGTTTTAAGTAGATTTCATTAGACAATGTATGTCAAAAAGAAGGCTGAAAGCAAACAGTAATGTTTCTTTTACAGTTTAATGGTGTTACAAATAATGAATATGCTGCTAATATTGTCTTTGTACAGCTCAGAGTTTTAATATTAGTGCTTGGCATTATAGGCTATTGATTGACATTGGGAATTCTTACAGTGCCCAGATGTTTCATACTTTTTAAGATGAAATGCAATATGAACTGTCTGGGACAAGATAGAATTCAATTAAAGAAAACAGGCAGAGTATAACAAAAAGTATAAGAAACAGTGCTCTCTCTTTAAAGTCATCCAGCAAAAAAAATGTTACTTCTGGATACAAGCAGGTCACAACACACTGCATTTACATAAAAAGGATCTTTAAATCTTACTTATCCAAATAAAATCATGTGGGACTTCAGCATCAAGTCATATAGTACTAGAACATGGCCACTTTGAAAGCAAGGGGAAATGTGAAGTTCCATCATGTGCTTGGTGGCAAACTACTACAAAGATTTCATAAAAATAAACATACAGGAAACTTGTGGGATAGAGATGACAGAGAGTAGATGTCCAAAAGGTTCTCTTCATGGCACATTTTCTTATATACTACAGAGGAAGTGCTTATACTACATAATATGTTAGAAATTATCTGAATTCACAGATGTTAAGTACTAAGTAATGTAATGGCTAACAACAAGCAACATTTTCAGTTAGCTGCCATTCCTAATAATTAGAGTTATTATCTATGTATCAGCAACAGCAAATGTGACAAACATTTTGAAAACAATAATATTTTGGGGCAAATATTCACAAATACAAGTTTTAATGATGATTGTGTAAGTGTTGCTAAGCAATACCAATGATTAAAAATATTAGGTAAAGCTTTATCTATACCCTTCAGCTTGTAGTAATTTAACTTCTGTGTACTACTGTCTTTAAGTCAATAAAGACTTCTGTGAACATTTACTCCAGGATATGACTGGGCAAAAAAAGAAAAAGTGAAAACTCTTTTCCATTTTCTTTTTTTCTTTTTTTTTAATTGTTTTTATTTAATGGTTACGATGGCATTCAAAATATTGTGGTGCATGGGATTCTGAAATAGTCTGGATGAAGAACCTAGATTCCATAATAAGCAAAGTACAGCGCATCAAGAGGAGGCTACAGAAGAACACTATATATTAAACATTGCATTAATCTAGAGTAGCATGTTTATCTGAACACTGCCCTGAGAGTATAGGATGAGAGGCTACTGTTCATATTAAAGAAACAGATACTGGGCACATCTTTATGGTATTTTACAGGCAGACAAAAGCTCACCCATTTGACTTCTGGCGGCACACGAAAGCAAATGCTTTAACACAAAACCAGAGCTTGCAGCAAGGTAGATAGCTGCACTTACATGTCTAAACAGGGCTTATTGCCATGCAGAAAATGAATGTGGTGTCAAATGCATATGACTCTTACACACCTCAAATTAAGCAGAGCAAGCTGTGCCTGCTGGCAAAATAATGTGAAGAGATCTACATTCATAAAAGTGTGAGATTTGACAGAGTAGAGCTGGTTGAATCTCAGCTCACATAAGTGTGCCTTTTTGGTGGAAGAATCAGAGCAAAGAAATGGATTCTACAAGGCACTATGTTAATATATTCATGTGGGGGCATATATCTGCCACCTTTTGTGTAAATTCACTGAGAGTGACATTGCTGGGTACTCATTCTATAGGCAACAACTTTTTTTAAATCTTATGCTGGGTCAAAGATCCTTCTGACATGACCGTTTATGCTTTTGCCACCCCAGCATTGAACTCTGCTTCCTTCCCTCACTACGCCCACAGTCTGAAGTCTCACTTCATAAATTAATGAAGCTGAAGGCAGTACAGAAGTCATTGGCAGCTGCTCAGTTATTAAGCATTGTTTCACAGAGGAAGCCCATTATTTCTCAGAGTTCTGCAGCCTGTACTGGCCCAGAGTTGATCTGAAGATGTTGGTTTCAACTTGCAAAATGCTTATTCATCCTAATAGTTTTTTGGACATTATCAATTGATGTTTTTATTAAAATATGAGGATTCTGAAAAGGTACATAAATACTAAGATCTGCCACTTGCACTTGAAATATATTTCACTTGCCCCACCAGTGATCAAATGTAATGGTCTGCAGAGCATATTCCGATATTTATAAACTTAGACAGATTTTCAGGTACAATCTATCTTTAATACGGTTATGAGATTTTATATGTGTTAAAGAACTTACTCATATAACTTCCTAGAAGGTTTGGGGGTTGTAGTGTAACTTGAAAGGGAAATACTGGTCCATTTGTCCAAAGGTAAAATGGATTTTAATATGTGATCACCTGTACTCAGTATTTAGTCAAAAATTCTTGTCAGTATTGATATGGCAGTGGCAGCCCACCATATAATTCTTGCTGAGAAGCTAACTCATCAGCTAGCTTAAAATGGCCTGCTAAGTTAACAAAGAGAGGACTGACCACTGAGTAGCATTTGCAACAGGGAAGGGAGAAATATTTTCATCTAATTCTCTCAGGTTTTGAGTGAAGTTGTCCACATGAAAATTATATCTGCCCCAGAATTCAGTGTTTTTTATTAATCCACCCTCCTCTGTCTCTCCAGCATGCACAGGCATATTCCAGGAGTTTCAGTCTAAATCACTCTAAATCGTATCGATGCACACAATCTGTGAATAAGGGAAGGAGGAAAGACATTGGAAACCAGCTTCTTCTTTAATGTTTAACATACCTTCTTTCTACAGATATATTCAAGGTTTTCAAAGCTAAGTATATGCTCACATTTATGAAATGGAATCGGCACAGTTGCATTTGCAGCTGTGGTCACAGCTGTAACATGTTCTTTCCTTAAGGGCAAAGATAAAATGGTGTCAGAGATACTCTGTTTTCTATCACAGTTTCTTAAGCAGCTTACAAAAAAAAACACTTTTTCTGACCAAAAAAACTCAAATAAATGAAAAAAACCCACATGCTAGCTTATTTGAGTCCTGCTTCACTTCTTTTGCTTGGTAGAGCTGGAAATATCTGTAAAGAGAAAAAGGACAAAGTGGCAGTGTTGGTAACCCACCTGAACCAAATGGCAAAAAGCACAGGAGAGTATGAACACACAGATCTTCATTATGGAAGAATTAACATTCCCTGAACAAGGAAGCTATGACTCAAGACTAGTTATTTTTGGGGACTTTAAAAGGTCTATCACGTGCCTTGCAATGTGTTTATAAAGTAATCTCTTAGCAAACTTACTTTATAATCTCCTTCCTGACAGAAAGAGCATTTTTTTACACAGAAATAAGTTATTCTGAAATAGAGACGTTATTTCTGCTGTTTTTTCACTGTTTAGTAAATCTGTAATACTACTAAATAGGCAAATTTATCAAATCTGATCTCTTCAGAAAGAAAGAAGAACCCTTCGATGACTGATATACAATGGAATACTGCTGCTCAAACACATAGTAAAAGCTGATAGAAGTAAAATCACAGGACCCTGGAATGTTCTGTACTGTTAATATTCATTTATCTTACTATGTGCATAAACGCTGATTTTGAGATCAATATTAGACAGCCACCCTTACGAAAATAATAGACTTCATATGACACCCAAATGTATATACTAATTATATGCCTTCATTGTTAAAAAATTTATGCTGTTTCTCTTTGGTTCTGATTATTAAGTGTTTTAGGAAAAAGTGTAATAGGTCTGAAAATCCTCATGACACAGTCAACACAGTGCTACTCACTCACTCGATTTTAACTGACATTTCTTGTTGAGTATTTAACGTCACGGTTTTGCAGTGAACTTAAAAAAACTTTAAGACTTGGGTATTTTCATGCACTTTTCTCTCTCTCTGTGGACCTCTACAGGTAATCAAAATATGTTCCTGAACATCTTTCTACCTGACCAACACTTTAATGGTGCAGTCACCTTCTTTTATCAAAGCTTATGTTTCTTTCATTATTGGCTTAGTCACAAGCTTTCCTTAGATTACTAGGGTCACTAAAATGCACTATGTATTGTTGGATGATGGGGAAATATTTTGTCATATGAGCTTTTTCTCCAATAAGAATGAAATTTTAGATCCGTTAATCAGTTTCATTGCCTAGCAACAGAAAGGAAATACCTATTTAACTAAATCCTTCTATGTTTCAGTATATTTACAAGGAAAACTAACATTTTCCATGTATTTACTGTACCTGTTATTAAACGATTGTTACAAAAGACTGGGGCTGCATCGTGTTTGACAGGCATTTGATGTCATAGAGATGAATAGGCTAAAGCACAGGAACATACCCAAAAAATCTGTAGAGTAAATAATAAATGGCAAACCCCCAAATTCACAAAGCAACTTTGTTCCTAATATCTCCATCTTCATTCAGTCTTTGTTATAAAATTCTTAGCTGTTTTACTGTTCAATCTGAGTGAATTTATCTGCATGGATAATACTGAAGGTTTACTTATCTGTTGAAAAATTGAGGTGCTGTTTAAGTTAAGTAAGATTTTTAAACTACTGCAGAATTTGATGCAAAGGTACAGTGCTACTTGCAAATAGAAAGAAACACATCAGTCTGTTAAAAAAAAAATGAAAAAAAAAACCAAACACAAAAGCCAGAATTCACTAAGGCCCAATGATATTTGATAAAAAGAAACGAAGACACCCACAACAAACACTCTCTCCCTGAAACTGCAGAGGTTCTTATGACATATAATTTCCTCACCACCACAAGTAACAGGAGCTTACCACTCCAACCATGTTTTAAATACAAGTACTCAAATTATCAATGTACTGTTCATTACTATAACTTTTCCAAAAACATTGGTGCACGGTAAAAGCTGAGAAATCCTTGAAAAAAAAGAAAAACAAATGTCCCAAACAGGCTACAAAAGTGCCACCAATCTGATTTTTATTTTGGAGACACATCAAGGAGGGGGATAATAAATACATTTAGAAACATATTTCTGTATGACCACTCAAGATTCTCACTACCTCTCATCGCAGGACAGGAGTATAGCTAAGTAAACTTAGTCATATAAAGGGGTGCAAAAGCAAATAGCACTGTGAGAACAAAAATTATAGAATTATCCATTAATCTAGTCACCAAATTAGATTATCATGTGTGAGGAGTATTACTTTTGCACCACAAAATCAAGTTTTCTGGTTCTAAGAAGACAACTCAGGAACTACGTTCAATTGATTTTTAAGTTTTAGGTTTGCTTTTCTTTTGAAAACCTTTTTGGTTTATTAAAAGCAAAATTATGATGGTAAAAGCAGTACGTCAGCACTGTACATCATTCTACCAGTTAGGATCAAGCCATAAGCTTCTATTCACTTCATAACCTTTTATAATACAGGCCCTGTAGCACCGCTTTCATGTAAATGAATATTCTCCTGCTAAAGTCATAGCAGACAAACTGGGTTTACATAATTTTAAAGAAAGATGCTGCTGAAAGATTGCTGACATGGGCACACTAAGACAAGTGGTCCAGTTATGACATCTCCTGATGCCTTGCTAGGTCTTCCACCAAAATCTCCAGAGAATTGTCATACTCAAAACTTCAAACACAATCTACCTGTTTTTTTTCATTTAGAGAAGTGATGAGACCTTCTTTCTCCAAAACAACATGAGACATGCCCATCTTCACGACAGGTGTTTCATGCCCTGCTTTTGTGGATTTGCTGTTGTACCTTTTTGTCGTTGTTTTTTAAACTTCATAGGCCACCATAGTGTTTAGAATTTTGCCACATAATGTGGCAAACCAACAAAAAGTTAAGCACTTCAGAATACTTTTGCTGTAAGATGTAGACAGAGCACGGCATAAGGTCATTACCCAATATTGAGAAGAGATAGATGAATGACAAAGGCAAGTGTCTTTGTGCCTTCACTTAATCCATATCCACAGTGGACATTAATTAAGTATATTCTGATTTCCTGATATCAAGGACTGTTTAAATAATATTTATAAACAGAAAAATTACCCATTTGTTTATTAGAGTATTTCCATATTTGGTGCAAATGCTGCAATTACTTGATGCTAGTTAGAACACTACATTTCTACCTTTTCAAAATGTTGTTTCCAAGGAATAAATACCTGTTTCTGGTTTCATCCAGTTTCTAAGATCAGTCAGGTTTGAAACAAAATTACTAAAAAAATTACTATTGACTGGTCATATGTTTCCTCACAATTCTTGAAGAAATTTCCAAGCCACTTGGGTCTCCAGAAGCATACACTTCCTGAACAGACCTTAAAAATAAAGGCAAAACCCCGTGGTTGTTTTCAATCAAAATTTTATAGAGGGTAAACAGGCAGACTGGGACAAACTGAGCAATCATGATCTTCAGGAGTTAGCATTTTTAGACCAATTTGGTGCAATATTTTATTTTACATCTCTTGTTCAAAAGCATGTTGTAGCATGGGTAAAGAGTATCTTACCAAGCAAATTCTAAAATAATTTATTAAATACACAGGCAAACAGAAAATGAGTAGAGCCATGGTAATCTTGCACACAGCCTTACAGTCTTGTCCCTTTGTACTTCATATAACATTCACCCTTGCTCCTACATTTCCTGGATGACATTTGTGTCTCAATTTTAGGCAGCATCTCCTTCCCTGGAAGCTGGTGGAATCATGTGTAATGTATATATCCTGCTCTGTAGAGGCAAAGACTTCTTTACAGAAATATTGGGAATGGATCGTGACTGAAGAAAATTAAAAAAAAAAAACTCAAATTTCAAGTGGATCAGCCACCAGAAAAACAAAAAAGTGGTCCTTGTGCCTGCAAACTGCTTTTCTCCAGAACATATACCAAAATGATTTTATTGTGCACTGAACATTGTACTGGCAGCCCTAGAACTGCTTTACATTCAGTCTATTTTTTTCCTTGTTCATTTAGTATCTATGAATCCTTAATTTTCTTAAACATTTAGTACATTAGGTTGTAGCAAAGTGTGAACTATCATTTAAATTCTCTTCATGTGGGAAAGTTTGAATCAGAAATTTTCATTTGTGCAGTTCCTCATGTAGATACAGTTCCCACAAACATTCCTCAAAATTTAGCCTTCCTATTGAAACTTGCATTTCTAACAGTTCAAGAACACTGAAAAATAGAAATTTCATCTGTTCTTCAGACACCATGCAAAAATTTACTGAATGATACAACTAACAGCTGACTCTACACAAGGAACACAGCATGTTCTCCTATTTATTGCTCTACAGTTAAATGTGGTTAATTTTAGTCAGATTAAAATGTTCTGTTTGTGGTTGAGGTTTAGTACCAATATTATGCCTTTTTACAGTGAGTTGAATAGAATATATGCAGAACTGTAAGAAATTGAATTCCTTCACATGAGTTGGCTGAAGTCCAAAGTCTGTTTAGTTTTTTTCAGTGTCTTGTTTGTATGGTTGGTTGGTTTGGTTTGGTGTTGTGTGGGTGGGTCGGTTTGGTGTTTTTTGGTAGTATTATAAGTGAATTGAGAAACAGAAAGAGAAAACCTTTTTGTTTAAGCTTAATTCATTGAGTTAGTTATGAGTTACAACTGACCTATTTGTTAAAGACAAAGGCTGGGCCTCACTTGGCAAAAAATAGTTGCAAGTTCCAGAAAACCTCAATCAAAATTCAGTAATAAGGTCAGCTGTCTGTGGGACAGAACAAGACAACCACAATGGGACCAGTGGTGCACCAAAAATAAAAACATGCATACGTATATTTTACCCTCTTTTCATATCTCATAAGCAGCTGAATTAAGCAGTTTCCCCTTACCATTACATTATGCGGTGTAGTTACTCGCTTAGCTGTTGAACACAGTCCTGCAAGAGTTGTGTTGGCATTCCCCAGAATCCCATACAGACTCCTACCGTGACTGGCAGCATCACATTACAAACCCACAGCCAGAGTAAAGTGAAAAACTGCTTTAGAAGTGAGCTGTTTCTTAAGCAGGGTACAGCCAAAGTACCAGAGTAAAAACACATAGAAACAGCCATGAAACTTCAGCACAACCCAAATTCCCTGGCTTAGTTACTTGTTATGGCCAGACTGACCGTAAGTTAAGGAAAAGAGTAGAAAAATGGATGTAAACGACTATTTGACATCCTTCCTTTCCTTCCCATTCATTCTCCCTCCCCACATTCCACATCCTGCAAGGAAGCTATAGCTGTTTTTCCAGGAACTGTCATCGTACAGGCCAAGGGCTCTGTTCAGCGCTGGGCATTAAGCCCATATTTAACAGACATAGGCTCAGTTCCACCACTGGTGTCATTAAACAAGGGTAATGCCACGGTTATGTCACTAGATAGACCATTGCACTTCCCAGCTCCATATAAGTCACCGTTTGTCACGTCCCAGCGTAGTTTGTCAACACTTCACCAAAATATTTCTGAAATGCATTGTTGTTTATTTTGTATTCTCACCCTTTTCCTTCAGGCAGTCTAACTATCTTTTCAAAGTTATTTTTCTCCTTATTTAGTGAAAATGAAAGAAAACCCGAAAAACACAACACCCACAACCATTATCTGAGTTGCTCTTACCCCAATAGGAAAATCAGGTTGATTGGCAAGATTCCCCTGGGAGATTCCAGATTTGCAGAATTAAAACAAATTTTGTCCAGTTACCCTCCTCATCTAGCACCTCCCATTAATATGGCCCCATTTCATTACTGCTGGAAGCAGTTCTGCAGCTCTATTTTAGTTAAGGCTGAATTATTCAACAACCAAATAATTTGAAAGCCACCTAATAATACAGACTTCTGTAGTTACTGAATAAAACAAATAAAAAAAGTCAATTGTTAAACACTTGATTGCCCCTGCTGTCAGGCAATGGGGAAGGTGATGAGGGGAGCAAAGAAGCTAATAAAGGATTCATTTATTTGAACAGCCTTTGAATACTTTGAGGTAAAAAGGGGAATACAAAATCTAGAAACTTTCTCTTTTGGAAGAAAATTGAACTGGACTGTAAGACTAGACCTATTCATAAAGCCAGTTCAGTTGACATGATGTAACAAGGGCCAATGATTTATACTCACTGAAATTGCAAACATCCCCAAAATTATTACTTGACTGGACATGCTCAGCTGATCAGTCTAGTAATCTCATACAAGAAGTCAAGCTACAGTTTGAGCAATAGAAATTTGTTGGCACTAAATACTTTGTATTTTTAAATTTAAATATCTCATTTCCAATAAAAGTTAAGTTCATTGACCTGTGTTAAGCTATGATAATTAACATCTTATTGACTAACCAGAGAAAAATTTTCAGTGTTATTGAATTTTCATCTCTTTGCTGCTGCATTCATTTATTTTCTGTGGGCAGAAATGCCTACTTTGGAAAGCAAGTGCCTGTACTGCTTGCCTGCTTGCTTGTGATACAGAGTCTAACGCTGCTAATCTAATCTCAAACCTCTCGTTTACTGGCAGATGGTCTTCATCTCAATGTCAGTACTGAACGTAGAATATTTTAGCAAGACAGACAAATAGGAAAGAGAGAGAAATTGCTAGCCCTACAAAATACCAAAGAGCTTTCACACCAGCTGTTTAGTATTATTCCTCTAATGAAAGAGCTGCTTTTCATTTACTACCTGCCCAGCTGCAGCGCCTTGGAGATCCTTAAGCCATACATACTTTGGCGAAGAACAGGCATAACTTCTGGCATTAAAGGGCTAGCTTAGATGAGTTCACCCAGAGAACTATTCAGCTGATGGAGTTTGGTAAAAATCTTTTTTCCCCACATATCATGAATGAAATGCCTTTCAGAGGCCATATATTTTGCTATAACTTGAAATGAAAGTAAGCATTCTTCAGCAAAAACTGAAGCACTGCCAGAAGTCTAGACTTCCACTGCTTCCCTGTTCATTCCCCACTTATACCTGACCACATTCACAAGTGGAGGATGTTGAAACACCATGATGCAAACATAAAATGACTTTTTGTTGGGCTGCTGCTGCACCCACAAAAAGGAAAGGAGCTAGAAATCTCAGTCAATAGTCTTCTGTCTGAATGTCTGCTGGTAAATGAGTTTGCTTGCCAAGAATCAGTGCTCCATGCAAGAAAACTGAATCAGCTAGAGAATTTAACAGGAAAGAAAATATTTAGTCTCAGGTGCTGTAAATTAAAGGTGGTTCTTAGCCTATTTCAAGAGAATTTAATTTGAGTGAACACCGTGCAACAAGCTGTCTACCTGGAATGCTTAATAATCTCCTGTTTTCTCAAGGTGAAGCTTTGCTGTTAGATTTCATAACCTTTTATGTGGTGCAATTCAACCAAATGGTGTGGTACTTTATACAAGGCAGCTACCTGGCCTCATGCATCACTGCAAATATGTTTCCAAGAAGCCTGCACTATCAAGAATGTTAATCATCAAATGCAGCTTTTTACTGAGATGCAAACTTTAAAATGGAATATGCCGATACTTCAAATAATTTTTAGTAATATTCTATTTTTTTTAATCTTTTCATCCTGATCTAGGGTGCAAATATACTTACACATCAGAGTTTAGCTCTGCCCCAATGTAATTTAATCTGGCAGAACTAAATCAAGTATACCCACAGATTTTTAAGTAAGTATTATGATGTTAGAACCACTACCTACAGTACAGTAACAAATCTCCAGAAGTCTCATACTAATGTTAAATAAAAGCAAGAATTTAAGTCTAAGTGATCTTTGTGGAATTTTCTTTGACAAACTGTAGACAGTTGTATTGAGAAGTTAACTACAGTATGTTGATACATTAAAGAGTAAATTTCACACTATCCGAGCATCCTGGGAAGATTGCTTCAAAGCATTTACACAATTGCCACAACTTAAATGACTATATATTAGAGGTTCTCCTGTTATATCTATCTGTCGTGTTGTCTTTTCAGAAAAGATTGAACATGTAACTTGTACCATAGTGCTATAAAATAATTATCCATTCACTAAACTAGCTGTCAAACTGGCTTGTTGCCAGAGGAATTTCTAAAGTCAGATCAGTTTGAGAATAAGTAGATCAGTAGTTTGTTTTTTTTTAAAAAAAAAAGGAAAAGGAAAATCACTGCCGTATCTTTAAAAATTAAATGGACTTTTTTTTTATTGCTTATTAGAAAAATTTGGGATTTTGCAAGCCTTGCTTGATGTTACTACCTAAAACAATCAGTTGTTTTGTCTACAGCATCAAAAAAGAGGTGAAGTGTGGCGTATCTTGTAAGTGCCTTTTACTATGTAGTAGCAAAATCAAGTGATAACTAGTAGACAGAGGAACTGAGTAGGAATGGACTATAAATTTAATCAAGAACTAAAACAATGGAGTACAGGACAAGGGAGATCTCTGAATTTATATTACTTTGCTTATGGCCAGGCTGGCACAACTATATGTTCACAGTGAAAAAAGTTCCAACACTACACTACTGTGTAGTCTAGAAACCAATGAAATAGAATGAAAGAAAAGGTGGGAAGGGTATTTAGTGTGGGATATTGGTGGGAGGGAGGGAACAGTAGGGAAAGAAGAGAGAAAAAGACAGACCACTTTCCAAGTGGATGCTGATTGTCATTTGGTGAATAAGTTCATTCACTCATGTTCGGAAGTATAGGACTGTTATTATAAAGCTTCAGAAAGAATTTGTTTTTAAGTCTTAAACATGTGTTTGATTCAACTTTTCAGTCAAATAAGTGTTCTAAAGTCATCTGTCTAGCCTGATGTGCTTGGTATCCCCTGTTTTCTTGAGGTGAAACTTTGCAATTTTATTTTGTAACTTGATGTGATGTGACTCAATCAAATGGTATGGTATGTAATGCAAGTCTGGCCTCATGCATCACTGCAAATATCTTTCCAAGAAGCCTTCACCATCAAGCCAAATGAACATGAGTTTGGCTCAACTCTTTGATCAAATAAATATTCTACACTCATCTGATCTCGTTGCCTGGAGATTATAGACAACCTTGAATACTGATTTATCGGAGAACATCTTGATAAGACAAAAAGCAGAATACCAGTCAATCAGTAATAATATCACTACATAATGTGGAACTTCACAAAATCAGGTGACATTCTTGATTCACCTATGATTTCCAAGCCCATGGAATTAATTTGTTTTGCTTCGTACTAAGCTTAATAATTTGAACAATGCTGTCCTAGATATTTTGTTCCAATAATAAACAATTTTCATTACTATATACACAAAATCCACACTTAAATAAATTTTTTAATCTGGCTTCAGCTTCCATGCATTGACTGTATCCATTCCTCTAAGGAAGCCTACAGTATTTTTTCTCCCTTCAAAAAAAATAATTATGTGGGTTGAAGATTAATAACAGGTAAATAACAGACAAAAATCAGATATTATTATATCTCAGAAGTATTGAATTTTCCTCAGAATTAAAATTTTCAGACTGTCTACAAATATGCATCCATGAACAAAAGTGAAAATGTTAACAGTTTCTTTGCTTCAAGCATTGTCCCAGCTCTACAGACGGTACTTTTACTCTCACAAGTCTAGTCTAGTGGAAGTTTCTTTGTGGTTTTGATTTTTCTTTTTCTAATTCATTGTTGTTTGCAATTCTCTTGGTCTTCACCAGATTCAATACCTGCAGATGTAAACATGAAATAGAACCCAAGAGTTAGATGTTTTCCCAAGATCACCTAAAGAATAATAAGTAATCCTGTATTTATTTATTAGGATTGTCTAGGGTGTATTCCTGCTGTTTTCTGGTTCTCCAGTCATGACAATCTCCTATGACAGCCATATAGATTTGTTGCATTTGTGTGAGTCAATATTAGAATAAACCTGTTCTTATTAAAGGGGACAAATGTTACTTTGTAACAGCAAACCCTAATTTTCTTTTGAAAAAGTTGATGCCTAGAGCAGTTCATGTGATTAAAAGGGAACAGCAATTTGGGGCATTAGACAGTAGTACATAATGTGTCATCAATGATACACAGATGTGCTTGGGAAATTTCAGGGGGCATCTGCATACTTACACACTCTATGCTAGTGCAGTGGGGCTTCATGGGAGTAGAAATGTGTGATGGTAGTACAAGCCTCCGGTAGAGTGCCTCAAGGATGCAAAAAGAAGTCACAACAATCAAATAACAGTCACTGGGAGAATAAAAACTAGAGAACCGTGTAGAACCAAGTTTGCAATATAACAAAAAGAACATGTTCCCAAAATATGTAAAACAAGCTTTACAAAAACACAAAGAAAGGAAGACTAGGTTTTCTCCAGCAGCCTCTTCACCTTTAAGGAATGTGTGTGTGATCAATGCCACTACGCATCTACAACAAGTCCTTCCTCACCTTCCATAGAAAGAGGACATTGCTTTACATTTACCATAAGTCACATGTTGCTACCACAATTCAGGAATTGGAAGAATGTAGTTATTTTTTTTAAATATATTTGAGTTAAGTAAATTTGAATTTTAAACAGCGGTGTGTATGTACATGTGTGTGTTTTCAGTTACAGTGCTACCACATGACAAAGTGATTAATAACTGAGTCAGGCTAACCTTCAATGCAACACAATACACACAAAGTGTTTCAACTCCACAACACTCACATGGCAAGACGGGGTTTGGTTTGTGGCTGATTATATGATCTACCTCTATAGAGCTGTAGCAGAATGAGAAAACAGAGCAAATAAAGGATATGAATACCTACATGTATTCAGAGATATGAGAAAACCCCCATTTATTGAGGACCTGTGAGAGAAGGCAGCTTCTGCTCTCCAGCAAAATCTGTTAGAAATAGTCACTAACTGTCAACCAAAGTTTTCCAAAAAAGTCCTGAGAAAAGACTTAAAAACCATTTTCACTCACCAGGATATGGCGAGTCACTGCACTTCCTAGGGTATCTTTGATACACAAAAGGTAAAACTAACAATGACATAAAGACATCTGATTTTTCTAGATGATGCTCACATTTCTTAACTAGTAAAGAGCGAGTATGCTGTAAGATTTTTAAAACAGGAATAAAATCTGATAAAGTTGGAAGTGAATTATAATAGTATAATAGTTTGCATAAAATGATTTCTAGCAGTGTCTGCAATAATCTTCCAATTTTTTACTATTAAAACTTCAGTTTAAAAACATACATCACATTATTCAACGTCTTGGTGCAAAACCAAAGAATGAATTTCTGAGTTTAATTTGCTGAGCTCTTCTGATGATTACGTGTTAGAGACCATTGTAACAATGAAGCAACACAACCACGTCTGCAGTTCTCTTACGAACCACAGCCACATTGCCTGTACCTGCCATTGTTTCTCAACCAAATTGTTACCACAGCTACCTTCTAAAAAATATGTAGTCCAGGAGAGTAAATTTTTTTCTGCAGTATATCACAATCAAGAATCAGATTATAACCCAGTAGCCTTAGTATCAGCAAGACAATTCTGGTGCTTGCAACTCAGTCACAGAATGTCAAGAAAAACTGTTAATCTTTCCACTTTCCTACATGTGTTTGTTTCCATGTCACTTTTAGGCTTGGCAGTTGGACTTGTTGATCCTTGTGGGTCCTTTCCAACTTGAGATATTCTATGATGCCATAATTCTGAAATGTACTACAACGTTATCCTTTAGAGTACCTTTGCCAAAGTGCTTCAGTATAGGCTGGAGATTAAACTCAGTAGCCCAGAAATGGAAACCCTAGTTTTATCTGCCAAGAAGTCACCTCAGAATAGTTTACCTTGCTTCTTCAGCTGTCACTGCAGGCTGATAGAAAAAATAGATATTTCTTTCATATCTCATATACCCAAATTATTAGAATCATAGGATCATAAAACCTATTCATTCTCACCACCTTTGTCATAAAAAATTTGTTCCTTATGTCTAAATTAAACCTATCCTCTTTCAGTTTAAAACCATTATCCCTTGTCTGTCACTGCAGGCCTTGATAGAAAGTCCCTGTTTTTCTTATAAGCCCCCTTTATGTATTAAAAGGCCACAATAAGGTCTCCCCAGAGCCTTCTCTTCTCCAGGCTGAACAACCCCAACTCTCTCAGCCTTTCTNACTGTCTCAGCCTTTCCTCATAGGAAAAGTGCTCCAGCCCTCTGATCATTTTTGTGGCCATCTTCTGGATCCACTGTAACAGGTCCATGGCTTTATTGTGCCGGGTGCCCCAGAGCTGGATGCAGTATTCCCCATTGAGTCTCATTAGAATGGAGTAGAGGGGGAGAATCACCTCCCTTGAGTTGCTGGCCATGCTTCTTTTTATGGAGATCAGGCCGCAAATGCACATTGACAGCTCATATCCAGTGTGTTCCCATGCATTCATTTAAAACCACATGCTACTCACACACCTCGGCTCGTACACTTTCAGTTGATGTTCTTAACATTTCCCACTTCAGTGTATTTACTACATTTTAAACATGTATTCTAAACATGACATCATTCTGAAACACCTGTTCCCCAGTCTGCCACACCACTGTCCTAAACAAAGTAATCAATGACAATTGACACGTCACACTTTCATAGAATCACAGAATAGTTTGGTTTGGAAGGGACCCTTAAAGGTCATCTAGTCCAACCTCCCCCACAATGAGCAGGGACATCATCAACTAGATCAGGTTGCTCAGAGCCCTGTCACACCAGAGATTGAATGTTTTCAGGGATGGGGCATCTACCACCTGTCTGGGCAACTTGTTCCAGTGTTTCACCACCCGTATCATAAAAAAATTTCTTCCTTATATCTAGTCTGAATCTTCCCTTTTTCAGTTTAAATCCATTACCCTTTGCTCTGTCACAACAAANGTCTCACAAGAGCAGAGTAGAGGGGCAGAATCACCTCCCTCCACCTGCTGGTCACGCTTCTTTTGATGCAGCCCAGGATGCAGCTGGCCTTCTGGGCTGGGAGTGCACATTGCTGGCTCATGTTGAGCTTCTCATCAATCAGCACCCCCAGGTCCTTCTCCTCAGGGCTGCCCTTAATCCCTTTATCCACCAGCCCGTATTGATACCGGGGGTTGCCCCGACCCAGGTGCAGGATCCTGCACTTGGCCTTGTTGACCCTCATGAGGTTCACACCAGTCCACTTCTCGAGCCTGTCCAGGTTCCTCTTTCTTTTAAACTGGGCAGATTTCTTTGCATTCTCAATTACACCAGCTCTAACTGCTTGCCATGTAAGATTCACCACTTTAATTCCTTTTGGTCTTCTGTTGCTTTTCACTATGTTAGTCTACTGCATCAGGAATATCATTCTGGCATCACACATCTACTGTTCTGACACAGTACTATGAACTATGGCAAATATTCAATCCCATCATTTTCAAGGTGTCCCAGCTGCAAGAACTGACAGAAGGGGCAGTGAAAGGCACTGTCCCCAAATATTTCCCTTATACAATGAAAAATAGATGTTAACAGGAGTTAGTATCAAAGCTGAACCAACTTGGCTCTGATGTTAACGTAGTTCTTTGGCATTTAAGAACCAATATACTGTTCCATATCAAGAAAAAGGAAAAGCTTCAAAACTGCACATTTAAAGATGTTCTGAATTTGCATTCCTCTTTGTTCTCATGGACTTAAATCTTCCTTAACCTGTAGCTGGAAGGATTTTAATGTATTTTTGATTAGTAGTCCCTCTGCACTTCATCCCTAACCCTCAGAAGCCTATGGAATTTGAATATAGACACGTCTTTTATCAGATAAACATATTGAGGTTTTGTCATATGAGGTATATCAAAAACACAGTAGGAGAAAAAAAAAAAAAAAACAAAAAACAAAACATAAAATGCTTACCCAGCAGTCAGGAGACCCCTGTCTGCTTTAAAAAATTCAAATCCAATTGTCTGCTTTCAGAGAAATTTCTCCACAGTTGTGAATCTGTCCCTGGCTGGTACGGTCATGACCAACATCCTCAGGATTTCATTATTGCCTAGTTACAGAGAGCTGCACACTGAGCAGACCAGGCTTTTGTTCCAAAGCTCCCAGCTCTTGTGTATGCAACACCTTTTTTACTCATTATAATGGCCAGTCACTTTAATGTTAGCTTTGTCCTTTAAAATCCAGACTCTGAAATCATCTGAATTGTGCACACAACCATACTTCAAGATTCAGAGATAATATGCAACCATTTTGAGATCTCATTTGCTTAACTGAAACCAATTAAGCCAATGAGAACTCAGGTTTGATAGCTGTACCACCTAATCTTTTTGCAGCACTTTCCTCCCACTGTCCTCTGCCCACTGATCCTTATTAAAAAGTGAGGCAAAAATTAATGTGGAACTTGAGAGGACCTCTCACCATCAAGTTTTGGAAAACTCACAAAGTCTAAATGTGACTTATTCTCAACTTATTCCCTCTATCAATGAAATCAAGATGTGCTAGAAAACATGTACCTGGCTATGATATAGCCAAGAACTGAGCTCTCCTGTTGCCATCAGGAACAAGATCCAAGGTACGTTGCATGGACTATTTGTATGCGTGCCTCAGTAATCTTCTGTCTTCTTGGGCTGGCTGGCCAAATAATGCATTCTTACTTTATTTTTTCCACTGAAGTCTTCATTAGTATAAAGTAGTCATCAGTAGTAATGAAGTTAACTAAGAAGATATTACTAATTAAAAGTAAATTAGTGATCTCGCACACTTCTTGGGACAAGGTTAATTATATCTGTTTCCTGAAGTGCTCTTTTAAGACTCAGAACACATAGAAGAGCTACAGTCAAATACTGCTACAGCTAAACTGCAGAAATGTGCAGCTATACATTAAATGCACAAAGAAAGAGAAAATCTTGCACTCATAACAATCCATGTTGCAGTTCATTAAGTCACTTTGGTGATCACGCTTTTTACCTCTATCACATGTAGATCAGTGGTAAACACAAAATCCAGGGAGCACAGCAGTTTCAAGTTCTTGAGCAGTATTTCATATTGATTTTGCAGTTTATTACCGCACAACACATCCAGTTTAATTCCACCAGAAACAATCCTGAGAATCTACTGGGTGTAAGTGCTGATGCTGACTATTTCCACCCAAAGGATGATCCTCACCTGCTTTTCAGTGTTCATAAGGTCAAGCTTCTGGTGCAAGACTTCACAGGCACAGCTGGTGCAAGACTTCATAGATGCAGGTAGACGCAGTGTGCACTATAGGTATAGGTTATACACTGTTTCTTAACATAGCTCTGTGCAGAGCTGAATATTGTCCACTTCTGAGCTTGTTAAGCCTTTACTGCATTGCATAATATAAGACCAAATATTGCAGATTTAAGATCAAGTGTTAAAACGGAAAGCTATTTAAGCATGTTCATTTATATAGGACATGACCCATGGTAGATTCAATAGAATATAATTGTCAAGCACCTTATTTCTTTCTAGGATATTGCAATTCAGAAGTATTGCTTAGAATACCTTGCAGGTTTAATTTAATTACTGTAGCACTGACCTTTTTATACTATTAACAAATAATCCTTTGTCCCTCTAGAATAGATTGTTTATTACATTTTCTGCCCACAGCTTAAAGCACATTGATTCCCAATTACTGTTATATAAAACTGCCAAGTCATCTTTGTTGCATGACTTTTCCACCCCCTTGAAGCAGTTTTAAAAGTATACAGGTCAAAAGAGGTAATAACAACATTAATTAAAAGCTACAGGAGGAAACAAACAGATCCAAACAAAAATAAAAACATTTTCAATTACTTCAACAAGGTCTCTGTGTGTCTTACATGCTCATACTATCTAAAGACAGTTTCCTACCATAAAAGCTTTATTTTTATACTGAGGATATGATTTGTCAAGAATGAGATCACATAAGAGAATGACAATTAAAACCATGAGTGGGATCATACCAAAGATACAATGTTTAAAAGGCTATTAAAATAAGCATTTTTGCTGTCCAAAATGTAATATCTTAATATTGCAGTGTAATGTAAATTTACAGTTACAATTTCTAAGCCAATGCTCTCTCCCCAGGTGCCATCAATCCACCTGGAGGAGTAAGGCAGGTAAATCTTGGTTATGAGCTAAAAGGGTCACACATGTCCTGAATCTCTTCATGAGATTTCTGTGGACGTCTATAAAATCATCCAGTCAGTAGGGCAAGGTTAAGGTTGCCAAATGACATCTTTTTTATTTTCACTATAGATTTGGGGCTTTTAGTACAATACATGTTTACCAGATCATATCTTCCATGATTTCCAAACTACCCTGTATAGTAATTAGCAGTCTTTACTACCATTACCCACATCTTGCACTGCAGTTTGATGTTTTGGTATAACAGCAACTATGCTCTGAAGCGGGAAAAGACTACTCCATGGTTTTCTCTTTGTGTTTGTTAGCCTAGTCTTGAACTACAATTACCTAAAGAAGCAAGAATGTTGGTGGGGTTTTTTGGGCTGTGTATATCCATCACCCACTGACTTTTTCATGAGAGGTTCCCTACCACTTCTTGATCATTTAGAGTAATTCCTTACCTATATAATTACGACCTCTTCTTCCATCGCCTTTTTGAACTAGCACACTTGATCTCAAAGTCTAAACACCACTACCAACTGTTTCCACATTTTTGTCTCAGACCTATGTGCGAAATTAATATCCTGTCTTTATTTGTTGTTTACAGGAAGTCATGAACTCAGTTGTATTTTACATTACTAAAGAATCTACAATCATATTATTCTAACAAATAAATTTCTTTTGCTAACAAAAAAAAAAGAGGTAAATTAATTTGAGAATAAAGTCAGCAATCGTTTCAAAAGGTGAATCCTCTTAAACAGCTTTATTTAAAGAACAGGTAGATGATACGTGCTGATGAACAGAGCACACATGACCAAGTTAACTTGCCAGTCATACTTCCCACTTAGCAGAGAACCTAATGCTGACAGAGCTCAGAACTTATTGAATATTTGTTGAGAAAGATCATGAGTAGTTATGCCTAAGTTACACACATAAACACACTCATATTTAAGGTCATTTTGTTATCTCTCTTCCCAAATCTTCTATTTTCAGTCACTCTCAGATTCCTCAACCCTTTACTCCTGAAGCGTTCAGGGATATATTTATTCACCCTGCTGAGATCCAGCTTTTCATTTTCTCAGGCAGAAGGTGTTTTGTTAACTTCTGTTAATGAAGTTAGTGTTAAGAAAGTAAATATGGATTGTTTGCACAGTACTTGGTACAATCAAGGTCTCTTCTTTGCTCTAATAATTTTCAAAAGCTTATAAGATACAGAGGTTAAATGGCCTGTGCAGAGCATTGTCTTTCAAGCCAGCTATACTGTAGTGAGGGTGAAGACTTGCTCAATGGTCAGGCCATGACTGTGCAGTGGCACTTAAAACACCCACAAGCATGAGACAGTGCTAACAGCTGGATACTCTCCTCTTGTTTGCCACTCACTTCTATAAGGCTGCATTTACCCTCTTAGACATAGCCAATATGGCTTCATCAAGGTTAAATCATGCCTGACTAATCTAGTGGCCTCCTGCAATGGAATGACTGCATCAGTGGACAAGAGAAGAGCCATGGATGTCATCTACCTCGACTTCTGTAAGGCCTTTGATACAGCGCCCCACAACATTCTTACCTCTAAATTGGTGATGTATGGGATTGGTGGATGGACTGTTAGATGGACAAGGAACTGGCCAGATAGCCAGTTTCAAACAGTTACAGTCAGTTGCTCAATGTCCAAGTGGAAACTAGTAGCGAATGATGACCCTAAAGGTCCATACTGGGACCATTGTTTAATATCTTCAACAACAGCATAGATAGTGGGATTGAGTGTACCCTCAGCAAGTTTGCAGCGGGGTGCAGTTGATTCACCTGATGGAAGGGATGTCATTCCAGGGTCCCACATGGACCTTCATAGGCTTGAGTAGTGGGCTCATGCAGACATCATGAAGTTCAACAAGTACAAGTGCAAGATCCTGTACCTGGATAAGGGCAATTCCCCATATCAATACAGAATGAAGGATAAATGGATTGAGAGTAGATTTACAGAGAAAGACTTCGGGACACTGGTGGATGAAGAATTGGACATGAGCCATCAATGTGTTCTTCCAGCCCAGAAAGGCAATCATATCCTAGACTGCATAAAAAGAAGTAAGTCCAGCAGGTCGAGGGAGGTGATTCTCCCCCTCTCCTCTGCTCTCCTGAGTCTCCACAGGTTGCCCAGAGAAGTTGTGGATGCCTCATCATTGGAAGCGTTCATTATACGGGGCTTTGAGCATCCTGATCTAGCGAGGGATGCTCCCTATGGCAGGGGTGTTGGACTAGATGATCTTTAAAGGTCCCTTGCAATCCAACCATACTAAGATTCTTTCATGTGGCACATGCAATCCAGAGGAGCCCTACATTATCTTGTTAGGAATAGCTTACAGATTTTTTTCTTGTTAGGAATAGCTCACAGATTTTGCAGAAGTCATTTTAGAATAGAACATTTCTCTCATTTGAGTCATGATAATCTCAGCTTGTGTTGCCCTGTATGCAACCATCTAGCGCTTTTTTTTTTTTCCAGAGCATTGTGTTGGGTTTCTGTGGCAAGGTTTTGGTAGCAGAGGGGCTGTAGGAATGGCTTCTGTGAGAAGACAGCAAAAGTTGCCCCCATGTCATACAAAGCTGGTTCCAGCCAGCTCAAGGATCAACCTGCCACTAGGCAAAGCTGAGCGCATCAGCAAAGGCGCTAGTGCATCTGTGATAACATATTTAAGAAAGGGTTACAAAATGCTGTGCAGCAGCTGTGAGAGAGCAATGAGAAACTGTGAAACAGCCCTGAAGACACCAAGGTCAGTGAAGAAGGAGGGGGAGGAGGTGGTCCAGGCACCAGAGCAGAGATTTCCCTGCAGCCCCTGGAGAACAACATGATGATCAGGTTGTCCCCCTGCAGCCCATGAAGGTCCATGGTGGAGCAGATGTCCATACTGCAATCCCTGGAGGACCTCACTGGAGCAGGTGGATGTGCCCTGAAGGAATCTTTGACCTCATGGAGAGCACATGCAGGAGGACACTCCTGGCAGGAACTGTGAACTGTAGAGAGGAAACCATGCAGAAGTAGGTTTTTCTAGCAGGACCTGTCACCACACAGGGGACCCACGCTGGAGTAGTATGCTCCTGAAGGACTGTACCCTGTGAAAGGGACCCACGCTGGAACAGTCCATGAAGAACTGCAACCTGTGGGAAGGACCCACATTAGAGAAGTTCATGAAGTACTTGTCTCCCGTGGGAAGCACCCCACACTGGAGCAGGGGAAAAGCATGAGGAGGAGGGAGTGGCAGAGTTTAAGCTTTATGAGCTGACTGCAACCCTCATTCCCCATCCCCCTGTGCTGCTCAGGGCGGGAGGGAGTAGAAAAGTTAGGAGTGAAGTTGATCCTGAGAAGAAGGGAGAGGTGGGGGGAAGGTGTTTTTAGCTTCATTCTTATTTTTCACTGTTGTACTCTGATACAATTAGTTGGCAATAAATTAAATTAATAACCCCAAGTCAAGTCTGTATTGCCCATCGAAGTAACTGGTGAGTGATCTCTCTGTCCTTATCTTGACCTCTGAGCTTTTTGGTTGTATTTTCTCCCCCTGCCCTGTTGTTGGAGGGGGAGTGATAAAGCGGCTTAGTGGGCACCTGGCAGCCAGGCAAGGTTACGCATTATCCTACATCTACATATATATGAAAGTCCCTAATATGGTCTCCTAACTAGCCAAGAATACTGACGAATGTGAGTTTTATGTTTCATTCACAGTCACATGCACTGAGGGCAAAATGGTTTTTCTGTCTTCCAAGAATTTTGGAATTGAGCATTTGGTTCTGAATAGTTTCATTCCAAATACTTTTTTGGAATGCAGCAATACTGTTACAGTACTGAGGTCCAATACATTAATCTGGCAGTACTGATATTATAGGTCGAGTGTTACTGGAACTTTGATGCAATGTTTCACTCATACAGCTAACTGGCTTGAAAAACTGCATGTTAACCTCCTCCTGAAAGTATTGGATGAGCATGATATATACCAACAACATGTAAAGCTATCTGCCACCCCAAAATTAGGCTACACCATTTAGTGGAAAGGCACAAGTCAAGGAAAACACATGATGTTGTTGAAGACGTAGTTATTTATGGCAGTTTACCTAACTGACTATAAACTTGAAAGTTTATAACAAAACTGCAATAGAAGCCCAGTCAGCACCTTTTTTATCTATCATGACTACATCTCCACCTTAGTACAGCAGCGCTCTGTTGCCCTTAGCCATTGTAATCCCAGCAGTAATCTCTGAATAGATTAATAAATACCAACTATGTAAAGTCATCTATTTTTGTTGAACAAAGTACATAAGACACATAACCTATGCAAATATCAAAACTGATTACTGAATCCATCTCTTGGTGGTTCTGCTAAACATAATATATTTCCTCCTTTTGGCTGTAAACATTTGTTTGCTATTACTTAAACCAGAGCTACTACTGAGCAGTCTTAAATTGCGAGTTTTGAATGTAGTTCACTGCACTGCAGTGGAACATGCTGTTTCCCCAGCACACAAGACTGTCAGAGTTCACAGAAACACAGGAGACTGTTCACCCAGAACAGCTCAGATAGGCAAGTCCTAAATTTTTGAAAGTTTATTGGGATTATCCTCAATGAAAGGTCTTGCCTAAGCGCAAGTCACTGCTGTTTCTTATGCAAGTTTCTTGCATTTTCTCTTAACGATTTCACAGATTAATGCACCTTTATGTAGCATTCCACTGAACCTAAACCAAAAATGAACCATACTATCCAGGTTTTTAGGAGGATCACAAACTACAAGAAGGCTTCAGCTGGAAAACATAATGTAAATGTGAGACATTTTCATGAGCCTAAGCGCTGGGACTATGTAAGCACACACAGTAAGATCCATTTTGTCTTGCTTTCTGCCCATCACTCCCTGTCTAACTGAATTTGTGTGTGCCATTAGTATTGTGTTTGCAACACAGTTTATCACCCTAATGAGTATCTCTTCTTCATTTCTTAGAGCTAAGGCAGTACTCTAACTAAGGCTGCAGGAAACTAAATAAAATAAAAAGGGGGGAAAAAAAAGAAAAACCACTGAATGCAGTAGACTCCAAGTTTGTTTCAAATTATCAAAAAATTGCTTTTATTCCTTGTCTGAAAAACAGAGCAATGTTTCCTAACTTCACAGAAGTAAAAAAAATAACGTATTGAATATTTCTGATGTGGCATTAATATTGAATATTTAAAGAAATTTAATTGCAATGCTTCATCCAAAGCATATTTGGGAAATGAGCTAAAAAATGGTAACATTTTAAGAAGCACTAAAAAGGGAAGCTAGTTTACAAACATTTCAAATCACAAAGTACAACAGGTATTGCTCCTGTTTTTACACGATGTTGCCATGCTTTACGTGACATTATGCTTTCTGCTGATAGTACATCAACGAAAACGGTGTTGGAGACACAGAAGATTTCCACTGATTTACTTCTCTCAAACTTCATGACATGAACACTTATTAACTCTTATTCATGTAGAATTCCACCGAGTTTTATTGCAATAATCTTTCTAAGCATTTAACTGTGCTGGAGTGGGCTGCCCGGGTACTCCACTGTCAGGATATATATGAATAAAAATATATGTATTTTTGGGCACCAGTGCTGACTCAAGCTCTTTTGTGCTACAGGTATTTTAACAGTTTCTGTTAGCTCAGGCTCATTTAGCTTGAAAACAGCCACCCTTTTCTATATTGAAAATTTGAGTATTAGCCACCTGCCATGAGACTGGATAAATAATTTCAGATCTGTATAAGAATAATAAATATTCAGTAAGTAAGAAAGAAAAAAAATAGGGGCATCATCTTTTTCCACTGTTTCTTCAGTGATAGTATTTAACATAACATCTATTTAAATTCTACAGTCATTACTAAGAAGTTACTAAAGAACCACAGAAAAATGGAAAACACCACATTATACAAAAGGACAGAAGGGTTAGTTCTGCTTAGCATACTTTCTGGAGATTAGCTCATCAATCCTTTCATTTTTTTTAACAAGAAGTCATGAAGTGAGAGGAAAATACCTATATATCTGAAAAACCTCCCATTCATAGAAGTATCTCAAACCATTTGCAACACTGAATGATTTTGATTCGTATTTAAACATCATATAATATTCTTGTGTTTGCAATAACAGCCACTTACATGAAAAAAAACACAAGAATTCAGATAAGATTTCAGCAAGAATTAAACATCTGGACACAGAAGCAGTCTTTGTCTTCGCACACTATGGACAGGGGATGATAGTTTTATCATCATAAAATGTTACCAGCCTATAATATCCTGTCATTTCAACAATTTTAATGCAGCGTGAATTGTTGCCACTGTAAACAGTAGACCCATTCTGTCTCCATTTCCTCATTCTCCCAGTGCTTTCCATCTCCTTCCCTTTCTGTGACAGCATGAGTAATTTTTTAGGCCAAACATGCAAAAGTTAGCTGGACCAAAATAACTTAAAGCCATGGGAGGATAAGCTGTTCTCTTAATGTGCCCCGCTTCATTCGCCTGGTTTGAATGAACACTGAGTTGTGCAGGCATAGCGAAAGGTCTGTGCAGAGGGTAGAAGTGATCCCCTGTAAGTGGGGGAAGGATCAGGATTATAACTTTTATCACTAATATTGACTTAAAGTAGTTGTGAGACTACAAGGTAACAAGATTAGCTAATATTTTAGAGCAAAATTAGTTTTTAATGTTTTCACTTTACCTCCAAAATTAATTTACTTTTGACATTTATTCCCATGACTTTCCAAAGACAGTCAGAAGTCAAAGCTACAGTAAGTTTATACAATTGAAGCATTTTAAAAATAATTATAATGTCAGTGTTCACACAACAATTGATTTCTAGAAATGGGAAGCAACATTGTTTCTTTGGATACCAATATAAACAAAACCAAATCAAATCCTAAGCAATAAAACAGTCTGTGAAAGTTTTCCAGTAATTTCAAAATATTAACTATATTTATGTTTCCCTTCATCGAAGAAACAAACGCAGAATAAACTGAAACAAACCCCTTGTTAAAGGCCAAACACGTTTTGCAAGTTTGGGAGAAAACCGTACATGACAGCACTCTGTACCTACAAACACACAGGCTCAATCACAGCAGAAGGAGAGGTTGTTCTCTGGCTTCACTCCTTGGTGAGGCAGGGCAGCTCTCTACAGGGCCCAGCAAGACCTACAGCACCCCGACAGAAATTTTTCTTACTGTGAACAGAGAATTGTGTTACAACAGAATAATTTAAACAGCGTTTTGCAGGCTAACAGCAAATTCTGGTTCAAAATGTTGCAGTCCTTAGCTGTCTTTCCTCACCAGTTTATTGCTTACCAGCAGCCACACTGGTACAGGGGAACGCATGTCCATGCCCAGCAGCTTCAGTCCAGCAGTTAACAAACTAGTGCAGAGGACAGCAGGCTAACTTAGACTATGAAACGTAATTTGGGGACAGTATAGACTTGTAGTCCTGCTTGTTTAGAAGTATAACCCACTATCTCAACTACTAAATGCATAGTAAGCTGGTTGTTTATAAGCTGTTTACGAGCCACTATAAGAATGTAAAGACTTGATTCAGAGTTATATCATCCTAAATAATTAAGTTTGTCTGTAGATGTATAAAAGAAATGGGCTGAGAGAGGGGATCTTTTGCTTTACCCTACAAGTGAGGCTACTTTTCATGTGAGGTAACCCTTACCTCCCATGGAAACCAGAGGAGTTATGGAGTGGAAAGTTTGAAAACAACGCATTATAAGAGTACTGATACATGCGTAAGCACTAGAAGCTAACTGCAAAAAGATGCATCTACTGCCCAAGGGAATCGACAAACCCATGTTCAGGAGCCTAACTGCAATGCAGCACCAAACCTGAGTAAGACCAGCTAACACTGCCTGATTCACAAAAAAAAGCAAATGAAAAACAGAGCAGACACAACTGCCCACCCCTGCTTACCATCACATCAGGTGAAATATCAGTTAGTGTATCTCTCCTGCACCCTTTCCCACACCTCAGGGCAGAAGTGGTTTTATTAGTGATATGTCAAGCTTCAACAGCTGCCATGGCAGCATCTCAGCTTCAACGACTTGAGAAAAAGGCAGGAGGGAGAGCTGCAGGGGGAGGATAATCTCTGGAGCCATTCAATTTTCATCCATCTCGTTGGAAGAGAGAGTACTTACAGAAGTCATTTTAGTTTTCTGAACAACTTTCTCCCTCTGCCTTCAAGCAGCCTTTTTTCCCTCAAACACAAAGCAGTGTCTGACTCTTCCTGTGGATTTGTACAGCACTGTTCGGCACTTACTGCTGTAATAAAAATTAAGCTTCTGAGGAGAAGCTAAGCCCTAAAGCAGCCGAACTAAGCAGAACAGTTCCCAACAAGTAGTTCACTGAGCCAGCACAGAGCTACAAATATTTGAAAAATCTGAGTAGCTCGTGTTTGTGTCCAAGTTTGACTTGTAGTTGTGAGTTTGATTCAACAGCTTAGTTACACCATTGCCTCTTATTGTTACACTAGCTTTTAAGAACTTGGTGGGTTTTGTTTGAATAAGATACAGCTTCATCAATCAAAACACGTTAATAACTACACTAAGATCAAGAACTTCCTGATTCATTACACAGCACTTAATTGTTTCCATGTCTTCCCAGAGAATGTGTTTTCCCCTTACACTCCTTCCATCTGTTCAGCTCAGTGACTCATCCACTCAGCACGAAAAGAGTTCAAGTTTACACACAGGAATCCAAAGACTTTTATCCAAGCCCTCATTTCTTTTAAACAGAAGAGTAGCAGGAGAAAGACACAACTTCCTCCCTTTTGCAGCAGTGAAAGGGCTTTATTTCCCACCACACATTATCTCTCCTACCCCAGCTGGTAAACTATCACTACTCAGCAGTCTCCATAACTATCTATATCTCAAATCGTATTTCTAAAGCAGCCTGTAGCTACCAAAAATGCTCTGATTTTACTTGGCCTACTTTCTAACTGTAGCATGCAGTTATGTTATCCTGTTGTGCACTTACAGATACTCCATGTGCCCTGAACTCTAATAGATGATTTTCCAGAGATGACGTATTGGTGACAAGAAGCGACAGAGGTGAGAAGAAAGAAGAGTTCTGTGGCAGACTAGTATTTGCGTTGTGATAGGAGTTAAATGGGAGATTACAGAAGTGCTAAGACTACAGTTGGGAATTCTCGTATGACACCATAGCCAGAGGAAATATACATCCTGCTGGTCAGTCTTGACTTCTTCCTCTCCATAACAAGTACTATAATTATCGATTGCATTGATCAAGTTTTACACTTTCTTGAGAATGCATGTAATCTCTTGGAAAAATGTTAGACATTTTTGCTTTATTTAAAGTAACCAGGTTTGCCCCACCTTCTAAATTCAAGTGAGACAGTTAAAATATTAAAATAAACATGATCAATATTTATTTGATTGGTTTTAATGAACAATTGTAAAAATTCCTTTAAACTAATCATCGGAGGAATGCCTTCTTTATTAGAGTATTAAACTATATTTCAAGACTAAGTCTATTTCCTCATTTCCTGATTTAGTGTATTTTAATGGATTATTTACCTTGAGACAAAATGCAATTTAATCTGTGACTACAATGAAAAGAGATTACAAATAATCAAACAATAGTTTCACAGTTTTAAAAGTGGTAATATGTTTACAGTGATAAATTGCATCCAAGTTTGGCAGTTAGCCTGCTCTTCTGAAAGACATCTATTATTTAGGAAAACTGAGACCATTAAGGAGACCATTAATGAAACCATTTGTTTGTTTCCATTTATCTGTCTGGTGAGTTGAATATTGACTTTTTCAAACCAGTTCATTTTAGTCATCTAGCCTAGGAGGCAAAGTTCTATTGCTTTTGTTTATTATTAAGAGCTTCAAACTAAATAATAGTGAGCTTCTGTGTGAATAAAAGCAAATGTTGACTGTCTGATAGCCATCAATAAAATGTCATTTGGTCAAAGACAGCAAAATGCTCATAACTTTTTTTACACTTACTCACCTGACTTGCCATGACTGTAAGAAAAACCTCCAAAACAAACTACAAAAGTTTCTCAGAAATTCTCTGCAGAGTAATTTTTATCTTACCCATATATGTAAATTACTGTAGCTTCTTCAATATAAAAACAGTCTATGTAAAATAGTCATCACTATGCAGCTTTGTCTGCATTGTAATAAAACAATGGTTTAAGCACAGACAGAGTTGCCAAAGGGCATTCCAGGCTAAAATCACAGCATTCATCTTGCATTTGTCACCAGAATTTTATGATCATTATCTTACTGTTACAACTACCTAAATTCCAACAGCAATCATCTCTCTCCATAGAGACAGAAATCATGGGTTTTCTAATTGCAAGAGAAGAAACTTCAGAGAACTCCCGGGTAAACTACGCATCTACCTGCAGAAGCCAGAACTATCAGAGTAACATTACAGTGGTAAGTTTTTCAGACTTACTGAGCATCTGTCCTTTGAGGTAATTTTGGAAGAATGCATCTTCCTCTCCTGTTCTGTTATAAAACTATCATTTTGTTAAGATGCACATACAATATTGGCCCCAGTGTATCAGCGAAAGAATGGAACACTGCACATTTTCATTAAGATTCTTTGTATATGTCATGACTATGATAAGGTTATTATCTCCAGAGAGTGTATATTTTTTCATCAAAAAAGAATATTTGAAAAACAAAGCATTACTATTTTGCACTGAAAAGGAAGTTTTTATTTTTTTCCAGAAAGTTGCAATTTTCTTCACAAAAATGTTCTGATAAGTATTGTCCAAATCAGCATCACACCCAGCTTCTCTTCTATTTTGTCTTTGCTACCTTGTACGTATCTATGTTGTATGGAAGACCTGGTGTGAACCTTCTGAATTATATGGTTAATTTTACCCCCAGTTAGTGACAAGATGTAAGTGAATAAAAATCAGGCAAAACACAACTTTTAAAACAGATGACTAGTTAGATTATAACTTATACTGAAGAAAAAAGAGATTTTTGCAGCACGACTCCTGATGATTAACTCTTCCAGTAGTTAAACTGGATTCTCATGACTTACTAATTTTATGAAATGTAGTGTTAATTATTTGTTATTCCAACTTAAGACATATCATGACAGCCCGTTCTGCATATCTCACAATAAAAATACCACAACCCAAGAAAATGAATTATTTAAATTTGTGTTTAAATTGGAACTGCTTTTTAAAATGCTCTGATAATGTGTAAAGGTCTCAGAAGGAAATTTTCCATGACTAGCTACCCATATGTCATTTGCAGACTCTTGTTTAATGAGTTTCTTTGTGAGATTTCATCACTTTTCTTGTACTTCTTTGTAACTCCCAGCTCCCACCATATTTGTAGCTGACAGAGTTATCACATTGTTCCTCTAAGACACTCATAATAACTTTACACTAAACTGCATAGCCCCTGCTGATGTCTTTCCCACCCACTGAGTTGTCTTTTCACAAGACCAAGTTACTCTTGAACAAGCATCAGTTGCTTCAATCTCAATAATCAAGTTGTTCTCTAAATTACTCTTTAAATTAATATAAAGGGCTTTTCTTCACAACGAATACTTGCTTGAAAACGTTTTTTTTGTTTTCCAATAGTTTGCAATGTCATTAGGAATGCAAATCAGAAGACAGTTGTATCAATTGAATTTAAAGTAAGCAATGAAAATAACTGCAAACTGATGATGAGGGGTGGGGGGCTGGGGGGGAAGAAATTATATATTCTTTGCAGAATTGTTCCTGAGGGATTTTTTATTCCTGTAGTAAAATTATGCATGGAATTCAATTAAAGTATACTGAATATATTGACAGTATATAATGATTAGTAGTTGATGGAAGACATTGCTGAAAATACCATGTAGAAATCCCTGAGCAGACAGATGTAGCTGGTAAAGCTTCAAGGCAATAAGCCTGCTTGTTAAAAAGGAACAACAGATGGACAGGTATTCTGGGGACAATATCCAACATTTTGAAGAGCCATCAAGCATTTTTCCAACCTATTCCAAAAGTAAAAATAAACTGACATACAGACACAGCACACAATATTTTGAAAGATAATTTTTAACTTACTGAAAGCTTGGTCATCTCTTTAGGTTTTGATTTAATAGTGGTCATTAAAGCATTCATATTCATTAGAGAAGAAAAAAAGCTCTGCATACTCATCACATGATGCTCCTCTGCTGTCATCATGATGCCAATTTATTTCCTAAATACAATTTAAGAGTTTAAAATATATGAGATGTTTTTCTAATATTAATTCTTCATAGAAGTAATTGCCATAGCCTTCAGAAATATATTGTCCTGTGGAACATCTCAGCAACCACTGCAGTAGTAATTGGCAGAGAAGACATTTATGTGTTGAAAGATGGCTAAAACAGATTAAGTTTTAACCTTCAATTAAGGGTTTGCACCTCCAACCACAGTGTCATAGGGTCTTTGAACCAGCAAACTGCTGCAGTGCTGCAAGTAGTAGTCCCGCACCTCTTGCTCCCATCACTCATTCCCACTTCTTTTACTTGTGCTGCCATTTTTGTGACTAGATACTGAATTGATATAGGTGAAAACTAAATTCTTTTCTTTTGCATATTTAACTGGATTCTGGAGGGGGAGGAGGGAGAAATAAAAAAAAATAATAATAAAAAAAAGACCAGAAAATCCTGTGTAACATGTTGACCTTGAGTTTAAGGGAAATATTAACATATTCTGACAAAGCTAATCATTATTTCTCTTCATTTGAAATATTTGAAAAATAGAAACCTTAGGAAATAAAGTGCAAAAATCTAAAGATCAAGGTCTGAATGACTTGCAGACCCACCAATAACAGTCAAATTAAACAGTTCCTGATTCTGCTCTAATTTCTGGACCATGCTCATTCTCAGTGGTTGTTTAACTTAATAGGCCAACTAGAGAAGCCATTGCTTCACTCTAATGGGTTTTAAACATGAAAAAGTATGCATACTTATTGTGTTACATCCTACGGTATCCTATTACATTGCTAATGTTTTAACTGATATAAAATCTATATAAAATGCATATGAATTTTATAAAGTTCACTTTTAAAGCACATTGTAGCACTCAGCAGATTACTTATCAAAATCTATACAAGTTTTCGTGTAACTCTTACAGGAAAAGGAGGAACAAGTCACTAACTCTTCTGTATAAGTCAATACCAAAAGCTGTTACTTTAATTCATTAGCACATTTTACCTCCCTGTGAACTGAACCATAAATAACATTGCCATTTTGAGTTATTTTTTTCTAATCAACCTTTTAAGTGGTGAAAATGTGCCTTCTTAAAATTTTTATTCCATCTAAAGAAATATTGCTTCATTCTGTATCACATTTGAGGCAGAAAGACCTTGCCCAATATAGGCTAGCAATGATATCAGCTGGTTCAAATTGATTTACAGAGATGCCTGCCTGTCAATAACTCCAGATATTTTCTTAGCTGACTTAATAAAAACCTGTGAAATACCTGTTTGAAGGAGCAGGCGAATACCATACAGGCTTTAATGGGGTTTCAGTAAATGTAAGCTTCAAAAATAACTTTAAAAGACACTTTATCCTGTATTCAGCACAACTCCTGTGAGCACAAATTGAGTACAAATTCTTAGGGGAACACCAAGTCTGCGTTCTAATATTTAGCACTTATTACTGAGCAACAGGACAATCTTACCTGCAATGATTAATTGTCTTGTCATAACATTAAGGATAACAAGACAATCCTAATGTTATTCCCTGTTATTAATTCTCAGAGATTCATGCATACGTACAATTTGAAGTTTGCCACCGTCATCATAACTTCTCTTCCTTCTGTCTTTCTGTCCACTCACTTAACTCACATGTATCCATGTTAAAAGAGAGGATTACTTTATATCAAGGCTTTCAGCACAAAAGCATCTTGACACTGTATCTGTGTCACTAGAAACATCTTCAGGTTACATAAAATGGTCAAATAAAACACAATGTCCTGGTTTGAGGTAAAACAGAACCAATTTTCTTTTCAGTAATTTTACTAATCAGTTAATCCTTTTCTAAATGAAGTGGTTTAGGCTGGGCTGGCCACTAAATGAATGACATACAGGTAGTCACAAATTGTCCAGCTGAAAATCTGAGGCATTTTTTGCAACTATTGAGCCCACTGTCTCCACGTGTCATTTAAAGGGATCACTCATATTCCTGTGGAGGTAAGAAAGATTGTCTTGGACAATCTTGGGCTTGTGATAGACAGGACATTTTTGATAACTGTTGGTCTTGAAAATCCTGAACGTGTCTTAACTTTTTTACCAAATTCATCAAATCCCTCTTTCATTACAGCAAGCTGGTCCAACAAACATCTGGACATGAGGAGCTGCCACTGCTCTTTCAAGTACCAATAGAAACAAATAGACAAAAGCCAGTTTACAAAAGTAAAGTACATTCATTTTATAAAAGTACAGAACATAAGACAGGCAACTGCTTGAGCCAGAGTTACAATAGACATCAATTGGTTTAACCATTAAGGCAATCACATTTATATGCTTTTAACTTTACGATAAAGTATGCGCTGACTAAAACTCAGTCCCTGTGAAGTATCTGAAGACAGACACCTATATGCTGAGATTCCAGTCCCTTTGAAAATATCTCCAACCATATTCTTCCAGATATGAAAATGAAGGGTTTTTTTACTTTCCGTGCAGTCTTACACTGCACAGTAGTTGCTAGAAACTTACTTGCTACTGCTGTTGAAGTGCTTTTTATAATTTAGTTGCTATCCCTTCGTTTCCCAGGCTGTCCACAACCGTCAAATGCCTAATGATAAGCCTTTGGGCCCCGGAGATAAGATATTCACATAGATGGAAAAGAAAACCACTGTAGAACTCATGAAACTCCTCCTTGCTGAAGGAAGGGAACTGTGGAGGTGGCTCTGCAGGGACAGGCACTGCCCAGCACCCTTCCCCTCAACACTGCAGCAGCATCACATTCCTTTTCATGGTTTCTTCCAGCCTACTTCACTACCAGGGAAGTTTAGCTACTTAAAAGGGAAAGGGGGAAGAAGAGAAGAGGTACAAAAAAGTGAGACAATGCAGAGGGTAGTGCACGTATTTCAGTTTGTTCTGAAAAGTGCTCCCACTTGTTCCCAATAGCAAATGCCACATACACCACGTACACCAGAAGGTTTAGGTTTTAAAAGGGGCAAATGAAAACCGTAGTATAACGTATTTGGTGGAAGGCTCAAATTACTGGCAACACCTCAAAAATTTTATCTTGAAATAAAATCTTTCTTTATCTTGAAATAATAATGTTTTTAAGATCGTGTAGGATTTAATAGATTATGGGACAAAAACCTTTCTACATCAATCAATCAAATCTTGCAATAAATATGCAGATGTGCACTTTCATTATACACAGAGTCACTGAGGAGCTTGGTCACATAAAATTGCAAACAGCACCTGCACACAGCCTTTTTGCCTCAAAATAAAAATTTTTAATAGTTCCCAGATCTCCCTAATTCTATCTAAGTTAGACTTTTTTGTTGATTTCAAATTACCTACAGCAGGTTAAGAAACAAATAAACAAAAAGACTCCTTTTCTCTAACTGATATCTGACGATTAGTTATATGAAAGTAATTTGAACCCAATCTGCTAAAAACCTTTAGCTCCCTTCCTACTGCATAGCTCTGTGAGAGAGCACTTCCACATTCTGCTTAGTAATCCAATATCAGTAATAAATGAGAGTCTCAGAGGGCAAGAAACTCAACTGCCTAATTTCCTAAATAATACAGAACTTGAAAACTGAGTATTAACATGTCTGGAAATGTGAAAAGAAAAATATATTAAGGGGCAAAAGGCTAGCACAGAAGTCCATTACTCAGAAAGATGAACAAAAATGTATAAGACTTGATGTAAAAAACCCTTTTCATTAATGAGTCTCATAGTAATGGTATTTTAATATATTTAAATGACTATTAAAACCACTTCCACAAAGCAGTCATTTCCAGTAAATGGTTTAGCTTACTTCTACATAAAATAAATCAGCAGTTAATATTGTTTCCTCCTCTGAGAGAAAGTTATGAGCAAAATTACTTAGCTTGTATTGTGAACATTTTTGTCATTATTGAATATTTTCATAAAGAAAAGGAAAGTCCTTATTCAGAGAAGGATTAGAAACCTGTGTATTTGAGAACAGGGAAAGTGACACAGAAGGGCCTTAAAAGTAGCATCTCAACATCAGTATTATAGAAGAAATATTTCCTCCTAAAGTTTTTAGTACTGTAGTTTCAGTAACACCAAAACAGTCTGCACAGCATTGTATGTGTGTTAGGTGTCTTTGGTTTTTACACTTGCAGAATACACAAAAAAAGCAAGAGCAACACAAGCCCCAATGTTCCTGTGCTGATCTTACCCTCACAGAGCCCCACTCCTGATGTAAGTAACGGTTTCCTTTTTTGGAGACACAGCTGGATACGAAACATGGTAAATGGCATAATCAGAACCCAGTCCATTCTCATGGGCCCAGGCTCCTCTGGAGCCAAGCCAGGCACTCCATGTAAATCACATACATCTGTACAGAGCTTGGGCTCCAGAACCAATTTTTTTAAATTCTCTAAATTTCTATTCAAGTGAAAAGAATTTTACATTCAAAGCATTTTAAGTGGTTTCAGCCTCTCAGTAACGTATTTTCAGAAGCAGCCGATGAAAAAGAAGAGCAATGAATTATTTTTGCTTACACAACAGAGCCACACACCCTCATATTCTGTCACAGACACTGGCCAGAAGCGTATATCTATGGAAAGGGCTTCTATTCATGAGCACATTTACTCAAACTGAGACCACGGGACCTACTAGTGACTGAATTTGGATGTCTAAAGGTTATAATACACAGTAATGAAAAATTATACTGAACACAGCTAAGCATCTATAAGTACTTACAAACAAACAAATAAATTGAGAACAGGCTTGTTGGGGTCCTGAGCACACCTCCCACCTTAGGTATGCACACAACATACGAAAAAGCATACAGCACAGCTGTATGCTCTTCTGCCAGACTTGTCCAGGCTCTCATCCATGGCCTCATCCTTGCCATAACCTCAGCCAAAAAAAGCCTATCTCCTCATCAACTGAGTGCCCTCACCTACAGTAAACCATCCCAGAAAAGGCAAGGCTGCATCATCCCATGCTCTTCTTCAGGACCTGCTCTTTCAGGGACTGGAAACCTGGAAGGGGGAAGGAGAGGTGTCCAGGGGGCACCCAAGGTGTGTTAGTCTAAGTGTTTGTTTATCTGTTTGGTTTTATTTCTCAACACCAGAATCAGTAAAGTTTGTTAATTGGCAATAAATTAAATCAAGTGACATTCCCAAACTTGAAACTTTTCAGGTTTTTTGGTACAAGACAATTGTCCTCCCTCCCCTTCCTGTTCTCATTAGGCAAACAGGTTGCTGGCCTTTTGGCCCCTTTGCCAAGCACTGAAGAGAGGACCTGTCTGAAACAGCCTAATGATAAGGGTTTTACGACTTAAAAACGTTTTCTGTGAAGAATTATCTCTTTTAGCTCATTTTGCATTTACCACCACTTCATTTATTTGTTTACCTCCAGTTCTTGTATTGGAATGATAATAATAACAAAAAAAACCCTGTAAATCATCAGCCTTTTCAATAAGAATATAGCTTGAAAATGTAAATTAATGGAAAATGATTAGTGTTGCTGCTAGATAACACATTATGTAGCTTCTAAGAATATCTTGTTTCTAAACCCCATCAGAATTCTCTGCAAGATTTAACAATATAGTCAATCAAGGAGAATTTGTGAATTAATTTGCTGAGCATTTGAACTTCTTTTCAGCAATGTTTGTATAAGAAACTAATGAAGAAAACTATGCTGTTTCCTGTCAGGGAGTAACTTCTCATCATATTATTAGAAAGCTAAGTGAAAAACACTTAGTGTTCATCCTGGAAGGAAATCAATAGCAGTGGCAATTTCAAAAGCAAACAATTTTCATGATAACTTTTGGATTAAAGATGAGTCAATTTCTGAAGTATTCAAGAAGAGCTAGGCATTATTAGTTGATTGCTATCTAAGTAGATGAAATTATGCAAAGAGTTAACAGAATAATTCATTTAGCAGTTCAGAACTGAACTTCGTGCTACTGAAATAATTGCAATTAATCTTACATTTATGGAAGAATAATTTTAATAAAAACTATTTTAGCATTTCCAGAAGGAAGCTTGACATATGCAGCAAGTGAAGAGTCAATATAGTCCATGATTCTAAACATAAAATAGACAGAGGGAAAGTAACAGAATTAGGGAACTGCAGTCTTCCTTCAAGTGTTTTACTAGGAGAGGAGAAATCCCAGAGCCATAGCGGAAATACAGTCATTTTCATGACTAAGCTAAGCATTTCAGGTGTATGGGTTCTACTTTACGAGGACAATAGTCACATAACTGGGCACTAGGTCACTGCTGTAAGGAAAATCTGCTTAGTTCTGAGGCCTTCTGAGTGAATTTTGGCAGTCTTAAGTCAGTGATGGCAGCAGAAAGCTTAATTACTCAGATGGCTGAGGCAATGAAACCAAATTGTTACTGGTTTTGTGCTTAGCCTTCCAATGGATTGTTAAATATGGCAGGGGTGCACATTAACTTTGGTACTCGTGGGATAGCAGCAGACATCACGACAAAGGTTGATGTCTGGATCTGCCAGGACTCTCCTGTGCATTGAGACCACAACCAAGAGAAGTTGGCAGCTGGACCACAGCTGAGCTTCAGGTTTGAAGCCATCTGTTTACTCCAGGAGAGCAGTCGGGGCATGTTCTGGGATCAGCTGAGGCCCCTTCTTCACTCAGAAACAGCCAAACTGGACTACTAGTGTCATGAAGAAATTATTTGGAGACCTGTCCTGAATTTAAAAGTAAGGATTAGGATTCAAAGTACATGTTATTGATGAAACAAGTGTCTCATCACAGAAGCATACGAGATGATTTGGCCACAGGTGGAAGTAATACGTCATTGGTTGCTCTCTCTAAGGCCAGTCTGTACCATCAGAGATTAAAAATAATAATGTTAGTCATCAAGTAACTTGGAGGAACTAGGAAATGGTGGAACATGGAAAAGCGTCCTCTTTCTACCTGGCACCTGAGTTGTCTAAGTTGATGGAACGCATCTACCACTCTAAGCAGGAAACAGGTACTAAGAAGCAATGGAAGAGGGGGGAGAGTTTGATCATGCTAATCATCAACATGAAAGGAAGTTCACTAAGGGTTAAACAAGAACTGGCATTTTGCTGGTGGACATTTTGTCCACAGGATAAAAAGGGAAGGAATAGGATTGAGTGGGCTAAAAGACTAAGTGTATGAAATTAAAATCTAATATTTTGTAATTTAAGGAAAAAATTGGAAAGACCTGTGTAGCCCTTATCAGGTGGGTTGTGAAGTTGGACATCTTTTGTCATTTGCAGATATATCAAACTCAAATTTAGTTAATTATTTCATTGCTCAGAAACACACCACATCTAAAAAGGAAAGCAGAACACAGATGAACATTCACCAGTCCAGATGACTTCTAGTCTGAGCAATGACTTTGATTTCAACTCAAAATACATTAAGAAAACAGTTATTTTATTTCTTCTTTATGTTTTTATTACAAGACAACAGACTAAAAGCTAGAGACATAATACAGAACCACTATACATTAAAAGTGATTGTGGTTTGAAAAGTTCCACAAAACAAAAAAAGTTTGACTATCTACTACCTAAAAAGTAAAAGTAATAAAGGTAATTCCACATTATAGTCTCCTGTCCAACCTGCTGCAGGTGAACCTGCTTTGGCATGGGGGTTGGACTAGATGATCTCCAAAGGTCCCTTCCGACCCCTACCACTCTGATCCTGTGATTCTGTGAAAGCCAGTTTTAACTATACATTTTATCCATATGACTAATTTTATCAAATAAATATCAGCTCTGGAGAATTTATGTTCTAATTCAAAGAAGGAGAAAAGAGCTGAATTTGTCCATCTGTATATAAAATACTTTAATATTTATAAAATATTATTTTCTTTCATATTTGTCTTCTTAAAAGAGAATTTGACTAAATACCACTTTCGTAGTGGAAGCTAAAGATCAGAACTAGAAATAACCAGACAGCATTATGGCCTGCTGAACCATATACAAGTTGCTTCTTCCCCTAAGAAGGAACAGATGATGCAGGGTAGGGAAGGAACAGATATTAGGAAGAACAGAAAAAAAATAATAAAACAAAACAAAACATTAAGAAGAAAGACCAAGCAAAGCATGGCTCTCCTTTGTTGTAAATTCTGGAGAGAATTTATATCGTTAGCAAAAATTAACACTAATACTCAGTTACTTTAACCTGCAGAAGGACCAGCAGTCTTCCAGCAGAGCATTTTAATCAGTTTCCAGACATTCTTACCTCCCCTCACACAGGGTTATACATTTAAATTGGATTTATATTTATTGTACATCTAGGGTCACAGTAGTGTGCAGAAAAGTGTAATGTGGCAAACCGAATTTGACAGAGCTGAAATTACCATAAGGATACTTCCGCCACTAAATGTACCTTCTCTCCCTTTCCACTCCAAAAACATAGCATTAAGATCTTAGCTTTTACATGAATACTCATTTCTACAATGAAAGATGAAAAGACCAGAATGACTGTTGTGGACTAAGCTGCAAGCTCATTTCTGTGTGAGAAAACTCAAAGCTTAGGGGAATCTCTAAAGACATGGCTCATACTCCCTGTAAGTACCAGCCTGAAGGGAAAGTTGCATCTTTTAGTACCTTACCTGCTAGTATTTCTTAGCAATGTTCTTTATTACACACTCATACCCCAGTAAACAGGCTGCTGAACACCAGAACACTTTAACTTTGGCTTACAGGCTAGATTTGGACAGCAGTCAATTATTGCAAGACAAGAGAAACTTTCCTGCATTCTGAGGTGTAGAGAGTGCTTGCAGTAATTTTGAATTATTTCTTTTAGGAAGGAGAGAGCAAAGTGAAACAAAACTAAAAGCACTTGGAGATTAAAATTCTGATAGAAATGGTTGGGTTCCAGATGACACAGCATTAGGATAAGCCTGACTTTTATTATGCACATGTATTATCTACCATATTCATTTGTGGTTTTGTACATGACAGATGTCATTTTTTATGGGTTTTGTTGTTATTTTTCTGTACTATAATTTCTAAATTACAAAGATAGTATATAAAATACATTTGCAGTGCACCTTTATTTAGCTCATGTATCTTCCTTACTTCACATATTTTCTTTCCACCTCTCAGTATTTTAAAGTGGAAGTCATTGTTTAGTGTGAGATAATGGCTGAGGTCCTTATAATGAAAAAAGCAATCTGAGATACTTTTTTACATGTATTTTGTCAGTTTCCTTCTACACAGTTGAAATAAACTTTCAGAAAGCTGTGCCTTGCCTAGATATTGGCAGCTTAGGAGGCTGCCTAAAAGCAAAGCATTTCAGAGGGAATAAATTTTGGCCTTAATGAGAGGAAAGCAGAGTAAATAGTTATAAATCTAGTAGGATTACCTCTTCTGTAGATAAGCAGGTTTCGAGATACATAGGTCTTGTTCACAAAGCAAATTCTGACAAAAACATTCTTCCGCTCTGCTTGCAAAGATATTTGTCTCTGAGCATAAAAAAATTACTTGTCAGTGAACCCTTAGCTGTATGTAGATAATTTTGCAAGAGACATGCTGCAGCAAAAGAACACCTGTATGATCACATACATCATGCAAACATACAAACTCAGTGAAACCACAGTCCCATTGCACACATTATTTTCCTGGAATATCATATTAACTAGTACTCTCATACAATCCATTTGAATTGGACCACTAAGCTGCTGGCCAAAAAACTGATCTCACCATATAATTTTACATCTTCAACTGAAATTAGGACTACTAAGAGACAATCTTCACATCAAAGATTTTATAATGTAAATAGGCAAAGCAGCCACCTTGCAAAAGGTGGATCAGAAATGAGTTATCAAGCCTCTAAATCAAAAGAGAAAAAGAGATGGCACTGAAACCCAAGCTTTCTAAGCACTCTTACCATGCTTTACCCATTGAACTGTGCTGTCTAAAACCAGGCTTAAGTACCGAGCCTTCCAACATTAAAATGATACCTTTCAAGAGAAAACATTTTCAGCCTTCAACTCTAACACATTAGTAAGACCATACTTACTCCTGCAATTTTAGATATATACATACTCATGTAAGTTGAATCATCAGATAATAATGATGTCACAGACAGAATTCTGCCAAACACAAACTGTCACAATAATAGAACAGAAAACTAAGGTTTATTGAGTGGGGTTTGTTATTTCGATTTTTTTTGAGCAACCTTTTCTCTGGGCTAATGCCATTTCTATAAGTAGATACCACTCTAGTGAGTTTGATGGACATTTCAGTTTTTAAATGAGAAGTAAAGTATAACCAAATCTAAATGTAGAAAATTAAGAAAGGTTTCTTATGATATAAACTGTGAGTGACAGGTTGCCTTTTCAACATTTATCAAATTTGTGCACCTATGGACAAACATAATCCTTCAGACAAAGAAGGAGTCCCTCTACTCTGGTGAGACCCCACCTGGAGTACTGCATCCAGCTCTGGAGACCTCAGCACAGGAAAGACATGGACCAGTTGGAGCAGGTCCAGAGGAGGACCACAAAAATGATCAGAGAGATGGAACACCTCTGCTATAAGGACAGGTTGAGAGTTGGGGTTGTTTAGCCTGGAGAAAAGAAGGCTCCAGGGAAACATTATTGCAGCCTTTCAGTGCTGAAAGGGGAGTTATAAGAAAGATGGGGACAGACTTTTTAGTAGGGTCTGTAGCAATAGGACAAGGGGTAATGGTTTTAAACTAAAGCAGGGTAGATTCAGACTAGATATAAGGCAGAATTTTTTTTATGATAAGGGTGGTGAAACACTGGAACAAGTTGTCCAGAGAGGTGCTAGATAGCCCATCCCTGGAAACATTCAATCTCTGGTTTGACAGGGCTCTGAGCAACCTGATCTAGTTGATGATGTCCCTGGTTATTGAAGGGGGGTTGGACTAGATGACCTTTAAAGGTCCCTTCCAAACCAAACCATTCTATGACACTATGATTCTATGATTCTGAGATTTGGAGCTACTGCCATGAGCCACTAGCAAAAAAAAAAGTACTTGTGGAGAGAAAATACTACAGGTAAATATTCTACACATGTTTTCCCATCTCCTGCCTACTGAAATTTGCTATATTGCTGTGTCTCCAAAGTTCCCTTTATTTAGAAAAGAATATGAAGAATTACAATCAGTCTAAGGTTGTATATGTATTGTAATTTAAGTCATGTCAGTTTGATTTATGTTTTCATGATTGATTGATGTCAACTTGATTTATGTTTTTTACTTAGTTGATGCTTTGAGTAATTATTTAATACAATGGTTCCCCAAGCCTGAAAAGAATCCCATGAAAAATTTGCATTTCATTTCCTAAGCAGATGTAAATAGGTGAGATAGCAGCATATACTCTATGTCACAGCTATTTACTGGACTCAGTAAAGGGATGATTCAACACATACTAACCTACTTATTAGCCAAATAATATTTATACAAATTTATTTTAAGAGATCTGTATGTATTATATGTAGTAATTGATGTGGCATCCTATTTTTCATAGTTCAGTACACTGGTCAGCAAAAGACTCGAAGAAAATAATTTTTAGTAGAACATATGGTCTACATTTATTGCTGTCTTAGAAGATCTTCGTGACATGCTCCTAATCACACTACCCATTGTATGGATAAACAAATAAATACAGTATTTTCATCATTCTCCTAAAATGTTGTATGGAGAAAGAATAATTTCATAAAGCTCGTGTTTTGCCATAATGATGATCCTCAGTCAGTATGTTCACATTATAGTCTTGCAAAGATATTTTCTAATCCTGTAGACATTGTGTTGAATTCAGGCACAAGTTACGATTAAGATGTCTTTTACACTTCTTAACCTGTTGCACACTCCAAAGAAAAAGATTTGCAGCCCTTCATATCAGTCTAGAGGAGAAAGTGGGGTCCAGTCACAGCCAATTGCATTATATTAGTTGGCATCAGAGCCTCATTCAGCATCTATGCTCCTTCCAGCTTTATTATCATCATTCTCTTTCTCTGCATCACCACTTTCTTTTCACTGCTTTCCAGAACTTTTTACATGGCTTTCTATGTGGATTAGAAATGGCAGAACAACTGGTTGCCTCAAAGGTTTGCTTGTCTTTTTTTATATATATATATTTGACATGATAAATCTCATGTAATATTTTTGTTTGTTTGCTTTAAAGTTCACTAAATAAAGACCAGAAGGAGATAAAATACTCAAGTTCATTGCTGGTTTCCTGGATTAATAAATACCATCACTGAAATCTACTTCATCATGAACATATCTCCTACCCACAATCTTTCATTTCAAATTCAGGTGAAAGTTTTGTAAATGTTTTCTTGAATAAAATGGGGATGGTTATGGGCTGATACTGTTGCCATCTATCTTGTAACTGTCTTCGCCAAAAAGGGTAAACTAGAGGTTAGTTCTTATCACAGACTGGTTTTTGATTTCCATCTGCTAGGCTTTTTCCATCTCCTATCCTAATGCACCTCAGTGGCTAATTCCAGCTTTTTCTTTTCATTGATTGCATAATGTAGAAATCAGGGAGTCAAAAAAGCAGGTTTGTTTATGACATGATGGTGTTGCTGTTCCCACAGACAGACATAAATCCCTACTGTTTATGCTATATTCTGTTTGCCTTCTTTTTATAGAATTTTCTTATCTATTCAAAAAGGGAGAAATACAACCTTTCACATTCATCATTAGCATGTGCCAAGAATGCAACAGAGGAAATAACATGCTTCACTGACTTAATATTCACTGATGAACTCGAAAAACCCCAAGTGCATCTCCAAGTTAGAATTAAGGTTTGTAGTTAGCATGGTATACAGTACTTCTTTTTCTTAGTCTGGTATTTCTAAGAAGTTTTGAGCATACAGAATTACACTGAAAAGGGAATGCTTCATTATAATATAGACCCCCAAAAAAGAAAGAAAATTGTGTAATCATTGTTATCAGTTTGACAAAACCCAAGTTGGTTCTGTTTGTCACGGTTTAACCCCAGCTGGCAAGGAAGCACCACACAGCTGCTCACTCGCTCCCCCCACTGGGATGGGGGAGAGAATTAGAAAAGTAAGAGTGAGAAAACTCGTGGGTTGAGATAGAGACAGTTTAACAGGTAAAGCAAAGGCCGCACACGCAAGCAAAGCAAACCAAGAAATTCATTCACTGCTTCCCATCAGCAGGCAGGTGTTCAGCCACCCCCAGGAAAGCAGGACTCCATCGTGCCTTGCAAAGACAGATGCCATAACTCCAAATGTCCTTGCCCTTCTGCCTTATTGCCCCAGATTTTATTGCAGTGCACGCCATCATATGGTATGGCATACCCCTTTGGTCAGCTGGGCTCAGCTGTCCCGGTTGTGTCCCCTCCCAGCTTCTTGTGCACCCCCAGCCTTCGCACTGGCGAGGCAGTGTGAGAAACAGAAAAGGCCTGGACTCTGTGTAATCACTGCTCAGCAGTAATGAAAACATCCCTGTGTTATCAACACTGTTTCCAGCACAAATCCAAAACATAGCCCCATACTAGGTACTATGAAGAAAATGAACTCTACCCCAGCCAAAACCAGCATGCTGGTATTACATTAAGTCACTTGATACCGGAGAAAGGTAAATGACATATGATTCTGATACTGTGCTGTCAAATAAACAGCACAAGAAACTATAGGTATCTGTCTTATGCTATTTGCATGCTCATACTATTCACAATTTAAGAACAGTATATTTTAAAATTGTGGAAGTATTTGTTGAGGACTTTGAATTTGTTTTTTTTTTTTTAAATGTACATTACAAAGCCTACCATCACTTAAATGTTGCAATTTACTATAATTACCATATGACACCACAGAGGAAAGCTGAAAAACTTCAGAATTTAAATCCTACTTACTGAGTTACTTGCCCTTGACATGTAGGCTCTACAGCTTCAAATGCACTGAAGAAAGCTGATAAAGAAAGCAGCTAAGCAGTAGGACAGTACATGAGTTAAATGAGATAAATTAAAGGAGGGGATAACAGAACTATCAGACTGTTGTTTGCTCTCCAAAGGTCTCATTTTTAAAGTCACTGAGTATTTTCTACCACAATTAAAAGTAATGGAAATTGTAAATGTTCAGCTTTTCCAGAGATAAATGTACAAATGTCTCAGCTGTCTTATAATATCCTTGACTGCTTTTGTTTTCCATTTTAAGATGACATTAAAGTTTATTCACCAACTACTACTATCCTAAAAAGAGCGAGAAAGTAGAAGCAGGTTTCCAAACCTGTGCAGTTAGTCACAGTTCTCTGTATTGCCAGCGACATCTGGAGTAGCCCATTTCATCACTGGACACTGTACAACGTATGAATTGTGCAATGCAGGCACAAGACGTGTGTGTGGTAAGTAACTACTACTAAGGGTAGTATTATAGTTTCAATGGAAGTCCAGGACAAAGCATGTTCATATAAAATGGACAGAGCAAAATATGAAAACAGCCTGAAGGTAACAGCATGGTTTTTTGCTGATGCCAGAGGGTAGAAGCAGGAAGCAGGTATTCTACTTGCAGTGCCTCTGAGCTGCTGGGTTACTTTCTTACCTCCTGCTTCTAAGATGCACCTACAGTATAAAATAAATTTTAGATTTAGAATTGAGGTTTGAAAGGTTGCACAGCTGAAATTTAATCTAAACCATAAGATTTTCTTCTGAGGTATATTAGCCTCCTCCCAAAAGCACTTAATGGAGTATTAAAAACTTAATTTAGATCATTTGCTCCATGTTGTCCATCTGTTGTTATTTCACTATCCTAAACCTGAATGTTCAAAGACCTTAATCCTTAAAAGAGCTGCTGCACTAAATTGCACTTTTTTTTTTTTTTTTAATGGATAAAAGTTCTATTTTGGGCAGAAACAGAAAGCATCCAAAACTCCAGAAAGACTACTTCCAGCAGAGCCAGATGAATTATTTATAACATATAACATATTGCCCTTTTTCCCTATCAACTTATAATATCGACAATCATTTTAACTTGCAATTGCCTGAAAAACAAATTATAGCTTGTGGATCATCAACAAATGAAACATCACGTATATGCATTATGCTTATTGCGTATGCCCAGTACATCATAAGATAATATTTCTGTTCCCTCTTTGGATGACTGATGTTTTCTAATTAAAAGCATAGCTTACCAAGGAGCTTTGCAGTTCTTGAATAAAAACAATAATCAAGGTAATGAGATGAGAGAAGCTTCATTGGCTTTAGTAGGTTTTAGAGCACAATTGTTACACACATACGCATCTTTGGTTTGAAAATTGTGTAATTGTGTTTTATAATGCAAAGAGAGAAAGTACGTACACTACAAAAAAAAAAAAAAAAACATGCCTGTTTACTTCATAAATTCACCCATCTTATTATTGTGTGGCTCTCTTTTCTCTTTTTCCTCTTCGAGGCTTCTCCAACTTTTGCATCTCCTTCAACATTTCTCTTCTGATTCTGTTTCTTCTCACTGCCCATTTGTTCCCACAGTCACAGACATTGCTAAGGATTCACTATTTTTAGCCGTTCTCTCTCATGTCTTCAGTTATGGATAGTATTCTGCATGTAGAGCAGAACATTCTTGACCTTCTCCTATACGTAGAGAAGATATCATAGTGGCATTCTTCCACAGGCAACAATCTCTTTGCATGCGAGTATGTGCAAAATTGTTTGCTCTCTGGCTTACGCATTAGACCAAACTAGCTCTCTTCCCTGCTGCTGGTATGTGCAGCCATCATTGACCAACAGCTCTAAACACGGTATCTTTCTAATCACTGTATTTTTTAAAAAGGACAAGGCAGGATTTCTGTTCTTTACCCATATTTCCTGAACATGGTGCCAATAGTTTCTAATCCATAGTTAGCATTGAGTTTGCGGGTTCTAAAGCAAGAGTGAAGTAACTGACAACTTTTACATTATTTATTGCTACTGTTTTCTGTCTCTAGGGAAGTCAGTCATTATAAATATTTATATACATGAAAATAGCAAGCAGAAGGAGAAAGTGGGTTTAACCGCAACTTTCTGAAATGATCCACTTGCCAGATTTCCCAGAGCACTGGGAACTGATTACCATGATAAAAATGTAGTTCTCACATGTAGATGCTACAGCCCTTCTGAATGATCAGAAGGTTGCACAGCCAAGATACGTTTTTCAGAACATTTATTCCCAATCTGCATTCATAAAGAATACCTGCTGCTACAAATTTCATTTAAGGACACAAGAGGCTCTCAATACTTCACAGAATCAGACCCCGGCTGAAAAAAACAACTTGACTTAAGGCTTTTAATTAAGTGGCTAAAATTTTTTCAACAAAATGCAGATTTCTGACAGAAATATATTCATGCCTAAAGGTAACAACAATAATTATAAAGGTTATTGGACTTCTATGTTTACTGTTTGTATTCAAGAAAGCAATGATCTGTGAATTGCATCCTTTTTATTACACAGCTATGTTCGTGGACATAGTTTATGACACAGAGGTAATAGATACAGACACATTTAGATGAGATTTACTTTAAAGTTTTGAAGACATTTTAAAGAGCTGACAAAAACCAGTTGGAAATACATTAAAGCTACTGAGTACAATTAAAAGACAAAACAAACAAATAACAAGTTAGTAGTTTCTTTAATAATAAAGTGCAGTACAACAAAACACTTTAGATTTCAGCTTGTTTCTTGCTTCCAGTTTTAACCCACTAGAAGAAAGTCTGCTCTCTACACGTAAAGAAGCATGTCTGTAGTCTTCAGTTAGAAACAAATTTCTGTGACTAATAATGATGAGATTTTTTCTTCTTCTGAAGGCATACAGAGAAACTGCAGTTCTACCAACACAAAGCAAAAAGTTCTTTATAACTTACAGCTCTGGAGAAAGTACAGATTTTTTCACAATACCATACATTTACCCTGACAAAGGGGGAAAAAGTACAGCCTTAGGCAATTGGGAGAAAAAAATAAACAAAATACAGCAACTGTAGCTTTTGAGTACTTTCCTTAGGATCCAATTGTTAATAATCTGAGCTTTTGAAGTTTACTTGAAAGAGCAACAGCTCCTTGGAGAAGCACCTAATCTGCTTGAGATAGATATCATAGAATGAATATTTTTAACAATTTATTTCTTAAAATTTATACCAACGTTTCAAAGTCAAGCAAGTGCATATAACTTTAGAGATTCATGGAGCTTTCAAATTAGATACTTTAACTTTTTTCAGAGGAATAAATGAATATATTCTACCACAGGAAGGAGGTATAGGAGAAATTTCAAAAAAAAAAAAAAAAAAGAAGAAATAATGAAAATGAGATCTGAGATGTGCTATTTCTAACAGATCCCTGACCTTTGCACATAAATTGCAGAACTGTTCCTTGCAGCAATGAATGAGCTCCGGAAAACAAACCAGGGTCGTTCCACCTTGCATGTGAAGACCCAGACATGGACCAGCAGGACCAGCTGCTGGGCAGGCAGGAGCTGGAGCTGAGGGTGGCAGTGAGGCCAGAACTACCTGTGCCTTCACCAACAGGGGCACAGTCCCACCACCCCAATGAGGAGGGCAGCGCAAGGTCGGGAACATGGCCAGGGGCAGCCAAGGGACCTGTGACCACCACACCAGCCCCAGCCAAGGGGCAGGTCTGAGGTCAAGCCAGGAAGCCAAGCCAGAAGGCTGAGGTCAGCAAGGCACGAAGCTGGGAACAAGGAGGCAAAGGATGAGGGCCTGAGCTGAAATGCATCTTCTGAGTGATGGCAGTGAGGCCCCAGAGAGGTTCCTTGCAGGTTTTTTCCCCCCAGCTCTTTCCCAGAAGCGTGCCCCAAGGCCACGGGGCTGCACCACCCCAGGGCCGGCCGAGAGCACTGTAAGCCAAGCTCTGGGGCAGGGGGAGGCTGCACTCAGAGCTTTGACGAGCACATAGCCTGAGAGGCACAGGCAATCGGGGTAGGTGAGATTTTATTATTTTTTTCTCAGAGTGATTATTTAATTGTTTTAGCAATTTTCCTGAAAAGAAATGCTGGGAATAGACACACAAGATCTTTTTGGGTCAAACGGGAACCTAAACAGCAAGAGAGACAAAGTGAGAAATCATGAGAATGAATACTTGACAGTTTATTTTGAAACCAATCTTATCTTTTTGTTGTGTTTTTTCATACAATTAATCTTTTCCATTTCTACAGATTTCCACAGATATAAAACCAGGGTGCTACATCAAAGAAAGAGACCCTACTCAGTGTTCTATCTGAAGGAGAAGCTTCGGTCATGGAATGAAAGTCAACTCTGTGCATCAGCAGACCCATATCCATAGTATCTCAACGGCTGAATTGTTCAAGGAGCTACTTCTCCTTTTAAGGTTATAATACTAAAATACATTCAGTAGTAAAAATCTAGTTATTACAGATACATTTTCATAAGATTAAAATATATGTCTTGTTCTCCACCTGGCACTGACCCAGCAGAGGATAACACAAACACATTCTAAAAAAGTCCGTCATTCATACAAAGTCATATACCAAACAGTGTCTCTTGATTTCTTTATGGCCTATTCCAGTAGGACTGAGAAGATGAGTTAAGTAAAAATAATCTTCCCTGAAGCAAATATTATGAGAAAGTAAAACATAAATGTAATGTCTTCTATTTAAGACATTTTATTACTTGGTATTTGCATTTATAGGCTCTCTACCGTAGGGAATAAAAAGTGAAAGGAAACTACACAGATATTTTAAAAGTATGATGCATTAAATATCTTAAAAGAAGGTGTCTGGGATTTCACTGAAATGTTTGGAGTATACAAGCAGAGTCAACTTGACTGAACAGATAGCCAAGATTTGGGGAATTATTAATCATGTTTCTGAGCTACAAAATTTACACACCAAACTGAAAATCTTTTTGTTTAGTGCTTGTATTTGGAACATTGTCACAATGTGCAGAATTGAACAGCCCCCAATACTGACAGCATTAGTTTCTAAGATATTAATTAATGTGACATATTAGAGAAATCTTTTAAAATCAGCTTGCTGTCCTACTTTTGAAATAACCTACCATCATTTTTCCTTCTTTACTAATGTTTTAGTTCATTTCTGCTTTGCAAGGAACATGAGCAGTAAATTCATCAATTGCCATGTCTTTATTTTTGCAACTCCCTGTGCGGCAAAAGTAGAAACAGTAGCTGTAAATCATGACTATACCAATAGCATTATTTAATGGGATGTATAGGTAGTCAGCAAACTCCAATAAAAGAAAAATGAGAAAGGAATAAAAGCCATTAAGGGTATTGCAGGAGGAAACTCCATCCCAGGTAATGTTCATTCTTCCCGCAGAAGTCTGATTTCTTTTTTTTTTTTTCATTTCCAACTTGAGCAGAAAAGGAACCCTTTGTTCACCAGAGCAGTTAACTCTTGCCAAACTAGGCATGTTGCTCAATACACGTTTATGCCTTTCTACCTCCTTTCTTACAATAAAATCAGTACTCACTGAGTAGTGGACTCAGAATTACAGCAATCAGCAGGAAAGACGTGCAGTGCAGCACTGTAGCAACAGCTCGTCCAGAGGCAAGGCACAGGTTCAAAGCTCATTTTCCCTCTTCTTTCAAAGTGCAGTCTCCAACAAGGCATCTCTTCTAGTGCAGGCATTGTTAAAGTCCCTTATCAAAAGAGACATAAATGAGGTAATGATATTTGAGTTCAATGCAATCACAACAATTACAGCTTTTAATATTTCCCTGAGACACTTTGCATCATGTAATGTTGTCATCATGTATGTTTGCATACCTCTCTCCTGGTTTGACTTCGTTTGATTGGTTTTTTTAGTATTTGTGTAGAGAAACTTGGAGCTTAGTGTTCTAGCTGGATTTCTTTCAGAATAGGAACTGTGGCTGACTGATTTATTGCAGCAGGAGGATTTGGCTTATTCCTTCTAAAGTCAATAGAAAATGCTTAAATGTCAAGAAGCCATTTTCAAGACATATTACTGAAGCACAGAATAAAGCATTCATATAATCTACGCAGCTATATTTTGGAATTCTGACAATTTTTACTCCCCAAAGTACTCATTCTTTTTCTATGAACATGAGGAATCATTCCAGCAAAGTCAATGGGATAAATAATAAACATCACTGGAATGGAATGGAATGGAATGGAATGGAATGGAATGGAATGGAATGGAATGGAATGGAATGGAATGGAATGGAATAGAATAGAATAGAATAGAATAGAATAGAATAGAATAGAATAGAATAGAATAGAATAGAATAGAATAGAATAGAATATTTCAGTTGAAAGGGGCCTAGAACAATCATCTAGTCCAGCTGCCTGACCCCTTCAGGGCTGATCAAAAGCTAAATTATGTCATTAAGGGCCTTGTCCAAATGCCTCTTCAACACTGACAGGCTTGGGGTGTTGACCACCTCTCTAGGAAGCCTGTTACAGTGTTTGACCACCTTCTCAGTAAAGGTGTGCTTCCTTATGTCCTCCCCTGGTGCAGCGTTGAACCATTCCCATGTGTCCTGTCACCGGATACCAGGGAGAAGAGATCAGCAACAGACCAGCAAATTATCTCAGTAAAAGATGAAAAACAACCCTCAATTTAAATAATCGTTAAAATGTAAGTAACAACCCTGCTTAACTATGCAAGAAAAGTAAGAAAAATATACAAATAATGGCTTTTAACAATTTTAAAGTATTTGGGGGGTATAACTGTTTCCTAAATTGCAAATACGTTAATTTGCTCTCAATTTTCATTACAGCTTTGTCTTGTATTTTTCATAGATTGCGCACAGCTGTTACTACTATGTCAAAGGAATTCTAAACCAGAGGAAAATCATAGAAAACTCCTGCTGTTTATACCACTCTTGAGATCAGAAAGTAGGCTTTCTTGCCTTATTCATTTTGTGCAGGTAAAGCTACTAGCAAGAGCTACATGGCTCTAACAGCTGTTCAACACCACAGATTGTCCCCACCCAAAGACTATTTACTTGCTTGGTTAAGCTTGCTGTGCTACCCGTGCCATTTTTTAAATTGGACGGCTATATCTGATGACCTGTGCCAAGTCAATACCAATTCTCTGCTGTGCAATTAATCTAAGTTGACTTATCCAGAAAAAAAAAAAGATGTTTTCATTAGCTTCAGAATTTTTATCAAAGAAAATACCCCAACATAGGAAATCCAGAAAGCACATTAATATGGACTTTGATTTCTAATCCATAACTTTATTTGTGTGAATTTAGATCCTTCTATGACTGGAACACTGCAGAGGCACAGCAAAAATCTCACATCTCTGTTCCAGAAGAACACTGAATTCTGAATTTGTCATAGAATTTTGAATTCTGAATTTAAATATATTAATTCAGCTTTGAAATGCAAAAGATCACAGAACAGTTCACTCTGTCACCCAATTGTCTATGTTCTGATACATCTCCAGAAGGAGCTGTACATCCCTAGGCATGAAATAAAGTTGTCTGGCCTGTAAGTTTGTTTTACCTGGATGCTTTACCAATCAACTCCTTCTATATTTGACTACATCCAGTTAAGAACAGTGACATTCAGATCTGCATTTTGCCTTTTCAGACCAGCTTTGATGATTTGATGAAAGTGAATTTTGCTGTATCATTTTGCTTACAAACACAGAGTACAGAATTAATATCAAGTTTAATGAGGGCATATATTCCCCATCTTAGAAGATTGTTCTTTTCCCCTTTTTTCCTCCCCTTTTTTTTTTGTTACTGCTATTTAGTTAAATGAAAGGGCAATCCATCAATGTGTTCTTAGGAACATGTAACTGGAGATATGTTTAAGGCTTAAATCTTAAAGGAAACTGAATTCCTAAAGTGTTAGATTAATAGAAAAAGAACCAATACTTTTTGACAGCAAGGCTTTACATTCATTTCCAGCATCACAGAAAAGAGTACCAAACAGATATTGCCAGCAATAGTCAATTCACTGACCTTTACTAATGGGAAGCAGCATTATAAGTGGAGAGAAAAACATATGGAGAGTCTGCTTTGAGACTCGCTTGCTGTAGGATCTGCTTCTCTTTGATTTCACTTGCACATCCAGTTTTTAAATCCACCAGAGAGGGGGCTTACTTACGCAGCTTGGAACTGCTACTTTTCAGCACCGTATATTTACAATGCCATATAAATGATTTATAAGAAGACAGCTATCTTTACCGAGACATCTTTGATTAGCCTCATAAATTTTTACATCTAGAAATAGCCATCTTCAGGACTTTATGTGATTCACTGGCTTTATCAGACCCAGCGTAAGAGTTATAAAGTTTTCCACACTACTGTACAGCATAATGCTGCTTTGATAATGCTGCAGGTTCCTAGCACTTGGGTGGTGGGTTGGAAAAAAGGCTCCTGCTTGGCAGTGGAGATCAGCCGGCACCAGGTCCACGTGTTCGCACTATTGGATGCAGTAATGCTGCAGCTGTAGGGTGTCTGCAGCCAGTCAGTTACAAAAGCATCCTCTCTCTCAGAGGTTCCTATGGTCTCTCTTGACTTATGGCCCACTGATTTGCTCAACATCAGTCACCTGTGAAGGAGGACGGCTGCATAGCACCAAGCACAATATTTCTGGCTCATTTCACTAACAGAAAGTACTCATATGCACCACTGCTAAGGATCGAGATAGTCTAAACTTTTTTTGTTTGTGTGTCATCCAAACACCTCATAATTTTGTCTGCCTCAGCGGAGAACATTTCAAAGTAAAATCTAACTCACAGAAAATGATTTTTTGTCATTATTGTCTAAAGCATTGGTGTAGCAAGGGATTAAATAGCACAGAAATTGACAGTATTTTCAATTTCATGTCATTCAATTATTGAAATATTTGACAATCACTTTTAAAAACAAACAGCACCAAAAATGTTATTCTGTGAGTATCGGACTCTAAGGTTCTGTGATTTTAGCAAAACTAGTGAAGAGGTGATAACATAAATTGTTTAAAAAAGGTTTAGGGTCTTAAACCACCAAATATTCTAAACTTAGTTTAATGCTATGCACGGGATTGAGTCCTAATAATACTAAACATATTATTAGAACTGTTTTACTAGATCAGGGTTGTAGACACAAAAATGTCTCTGCAGAAGCACACCTCACCTTTGCCTCAACCTGGGAAGTAGGTCATATTGTCTTCCAGCTGGGTTTACAAGGACTCAGGAATCAGAAGAAAGTTCAAAGAAAGGTGAAGGAGAGTGCGATATATTTGAAGCGGGAGGGAAACTAACTGTGGTCCTCAGCTACATCTCATTATCCTTTCAAACATCACCTACAGCTCTTAAAAAAAAAAAAAAGGAAAAAAAGACAGAGAGAGAAATCCATGCATGGTATCATTAAATTGCTCCATTGTGTGAATGGATTAATCATACTTCCAGTAGCAACCTTAAGGTGTACAATTACTGCAGTTTACTTCCTGCCCAATAGCCGCAAGAAACATAGGGCTTTCTTACGAATTGTGCTGTTTACTCACATATTTATGCTGTCACATCACTTAAAAAACAGATTTCTCAGAGACACTTTCTGTGCTGGCCTCCAGAATGACTCCTCCATTCGGGCATCGTCAGCCTTTTTCTCAGAACAACCACTAGGTCCTATCAAAACTAACTGATATAGAAGGTTGCTCAGCAAATTAAAAAATCTGTCCCATGGAATCAGGACTTGAGCAGCACAACACCGTTAAGTTACAAACCTGTCTACCCGTTCACAGCAGGGCACTGGCCTGTAAGCCAGAAAAGAGCAGGACTCCAAGGTTCTTATCCTAACTCAGCTCTGCCTTTTGATGCTATCTCAGCCAAATAATTTCTTCTTCGTGTTCTTCAGATCATCCACCTGTAAAAGAGGGATTGCACGCACCTACTCACAGTGGGGTAGAAAGGTTTAATATAGTAGTGCTGCAACCCCACCCCCTTCTAAATCCCTCAACATACAGTCATGGGCAGGGACAGGATGGGACATGGGGGTAGGACCAAACCAGCTTTATTATTAGCCACTCCCATGGCACTCACAGGGAGGGCCACCATGTTCCTTGTTCTATGTCCCAGTGCTTCTCCAAGCAGTTCTGGATAAATTTATATTTCTGTTCAGTTATAAACATAGTCTGATGAACACAGGTACCACCTACAGCATAAATAAGGATAAATAATGACTTACATGTCATACATTTATCTTGAAGGCCCAGGTTTGAATGCATGTATCTTTTTCCATATATATTTAAAGATGTTAAATAAAAAACCTTTACAAAAATACAGGTCCATATATTTAGGGTTCCATGGCAGAATGATGCTTCCATTGATTTTAAAACCCAATATCCTGAAGAACGCCTCAACAATAATTGTATCTGATATGGTAACTTTTTCTGCAGGAATTAGACACAATCCTGTGATCTGAACAAACTCTGATGCAAGAAAAGAACAGAAAAGTGAATGTCTGGGGCTCATACAGGAAAACCAATGGATTACTACAAGACCCAGGATATGACCGGCTTTGTCATTATCATGTGCTGATATGTCCTATATGGAGTATCAGGAAAAAGAATTTCAAACAAACTGGCTATCAGTCCTTCACCGCTTAAGGCTCTTGGTACTAGCTACAAAATGGGGTTTCTTTGTGACACCCTTGGCCATTAATCATCTTTGAGTAGACAGGCAAGTGGTCTAGGATTTAAAGGACACATTTTTAATATTTACTATAGCTATTGGAAGTCAACAAACAGCTATGTAAATAGATGGATGGATAGAACGGTAACATTTCATGATAGACATCAGCAATATATTTTCCAGAAGACATTGGTGCAAATTTGAGCATAAGATATATTTTTTTCCACAGGCAATAGAAAGGATTCTTTCTCATTCCCCCAGTTTTGAAGAAATTTGCCTGCAAAATGAATGCCAGTTGTTAGTGTTAGTACACCATCTTGTGGATAACTGGTCTAATTGGGAGTGTCACTGTAACAGCTAGCACAGTGTCCAGCTGCTGGAAGCAGCAGGATTGCTTCCTATTCATACAACACTTAGAGCCACAGAAACTCTGTTTTGTATACATCATGACTCGTTTCCCAATCTGCTTGTGAAGAATCAAATCTTTGAATGTAAAAAAAGAAATACATATATGAAGAAAAATACTGATGTTTAAGTTTTAGTTACTGTTAATTACTTCTCTTAGGACTCACTTAAAACAGTACGTTTGGAAGAAATCAAAGCTATTGAGCACTTAACCATACTACAGTAATAACCCCAGCTAGAGCAAACTACTTATCTAATCTGCTATAAATATACTCTCATGGTCCACTAAGGTTACCACTGTCCCCTTGGGCTGCTCTTGGGTGCAGATCAGTATTGGAAAGTAGGTGCTAGCTTTGAAAGCACCTGTTCTTCATCAGTACCAAAGATGTTAACTAGCTCTTTTCATGGATTAGACACTGAATCCAAGTCTTCCATTATCTGTGGTGCTTCCAAAGTATTATTCATACCAATTTTAATCTTATTTCAGATTACTGGAAATTAAAAAAAAAAAAAATATAGACTAAGCAGAAGGTGTGGGAAAGTTCCAGGATTTTCATATTCTTCATTTTTATACATCTATGATCAATGATCCCATTCTTTTCAATTGTAAGGTATAAGCATTAGAAGGTGATTTGACTTCATTTGAATTCTTCTAGGCCAGTTTCCCTGGTCAGGACCATGCAGAAATATTACAGAGAAGATGAGAAAGTTTAACTTGCATGCACCAAAATGGAGGTCTCTAGCATTTTCAATCATGTGTTGTTTCAGTGCATCAAGATACATAATTTTTTTTTCTCCATGACAAACCTTTTCACAATGAAGACAGCGAAGCAGTTGCACAGACTGCTTTGAGAGGCTGTGCAGGCAATACAAAGTTAGAACAGAGCAAAATGAATTTGAAATAGTGTAAAGGCTACTATCAGCATGACTTAGTAATACATCTGTTTAGAAAAACTACAGGGTCCAGAACAGTGGAGAGTCTAGCTTCTTGAACTTAATTCCTGTGTTTGCTGCCTTTTTTGCCCACGCTTTACTCTGCAGAGAAACACAAAGAACTTGAAAATGTGCTTCAAGGTCCCAGTGCTGTGATTAACTGCCATAAGCAATATGCACACTCTGCTCACATGGACACACACAGTCTCTGTTATCATTCTGAAAGCAATTCACATGAAATATCAGAAATTACACAGAAAATAAGATCAATTGTTTCATATAGCATCCATTGAAATATGTGTAGAGCAAAACCTTCTGAACTAAATATTCTTCCAAAATGATCCTCAAACATCCCTATAGTACATGTATTTTAGAGAGTTGCTTCCTTTCTCTTGGAACCCTTCCCTTGTATTCTCTGCTGTTACTTCTGCCTCAAATGAAGATTGATCAAAACTGTCAACCAGAAGGCATAAAAAATTTAAAACAAGAAGAATCAATACTTACAATTTCTGCCTTCATAGCTTTGTGTTGCTTGCTGTATTTTATCATCTACAAATACAGACAAATCAACTGATATTTATTATGTAATACAATAACTTGGCATTTTGTGATACAAGTGAATTGAGTTCACTGTGTTTTCCTGCATTCTGTAATATTACAAAAAAGTTTAGTAGGTTTTTTTTTTCCTTTACTGGATTACTATTTAGGCCTGATTTGTCTCTAGAAGCTATACTGTTTGCTATTATATTTTTATGAGGATAGATCTGATCTTTATTGTGCATGTTTAAAACAACAACAGAGACAGAACAGACATTGTGATGTTATATCTGTTGATGATGTCTGACTGGGCAAGGAATCAATCAGTACAATTATTTGGATCATTTGGAAACAAGCAGAAAGTACATAGCCGTGGTATTATGTGGCTGAGTGTAGAATAATTACACTCTGTCAAAAAGGGATTAGAACCCGAGTGCACCAAAGTAGAAACAATTCTGAAGGGAATAGCAATGCTGTAATGTTGTTTAATACAGTTTAAATTGCCAGAGTTACAGAGAAAAGGCTGAAAACACAGAAAAGCGACTACAACCAATTAAATTGGATATATCTGCATTCAGCATATGTAACATAATGAGTAAAATAACAAGGCTGAGATTCAGTAGTTTAGGGTTGTTTTCTAACATACAGAGCATCTGGTATAATGCTGCTGTGACAATTTTTCATTCTGTGCTCTGTTGCCTATTTACTCCATATGCCTTACAGTAAAAAGAGGGTTGCGTCACAAAGTTACTTTGTAACTTGCTGACATTTTAATTTACCCCATTTCACAGTTAGAAGAAATTAGGGCTGGGACAAAATGTTAACAAAATAATGTCTTTGGACATTATAATGTCATAGGAGTAAAGATGATGTATAAGCCAGGTTTCATTGGTTTTATTTTCCCAGAAACATAAAAGACATTTAATGAACTAGCTAACTAGGAAACTATTAAGACAGCCAATACTGCCCTGGAGAACTGGAGCTGTCTCTTTCAATTTCCTCTGTATTGTTGTACAGATCTCCTTCAAGGAAGTTCCCAGATAGGATCTTTCTTTCCTTTGGTGTCTGAATTACTTGTTCTGATTTTCAGAACAGCTGAGTAGGTCACAACTGCAACTGAAAATTGTAGAAGCTGTTTTAAAATAAAAATCTAAAAAATTATATCTAGTCATTTACTGTGCACTTGCTGACCTTTACGTGTGATGATGAGAAATTTGTAAAGTATGCACTTCTTCAACGGAAATAAACACCCTTTCAGATCCCTGAGGTTTAAAATTATTTAATTATTGTTTGTGAACCAGATATTATTGTTATAATCAATATAGAAAAGCTTCAGGAAATTAGTTATTCTTCTTTCTGATACCTGCTGAACAACAAAGATGAAATGAATTATTAAATCCCTGCTTTTTATATGAGCATTATCTGTCCTGTGTTCTGAATGAACTAGGAATTCTGAAAGAGAACAGTATTATAACAATATAGTTGTCTCTCTTATGAAAAATGAACAGTAGGAGAAAGTTTGTACTCTGCTTTAACTCTGTCATTTCCTAACTTCTCACATTATGACTATGCAAGGTGAGGTTTTTACTACGCTGGAGGCAGGAAAAAGAGGGAATTGCAGTTATAAGACAACGCAGTGACAACTGGAGACATGTACTGAATACCTAAGTTCTGCATGCCAAAGCACAGTCCAAATCATCTCCTAAGTAACTACACGTCAACACAACTGAAAACAGAGACACTTTCTGTATACATCTAGGTGAAGCATAGGAGGATCAACAAGGAATCAGAATCTGACCACGCTGCTCTTTTTTATTAGATTTTGTACAAAATCTTACCTACAAAATAATACATAATAAATATGCAAATATGCAATATGTCTTCTATACAAAGAGAATAATTTTACATAAAATTATATTGCTATTAATATCATATTATTGTGTTAATTTTATTATTAGTCTGACATAACACATTTGGCAGCAAAAAATTGCTGCTTCCACCTGTGTCAGCTAGCACTGTCATCACCCAGCCAGGATACCTTAGAAGCAGAGGTCAGTGAAAGAGAGGAAGAGCAAGTCTGCTTGCTTCCTTGCTGGGCATTGCAGGCGAGAGAATTGGCACCTAAATTGGTTAGGGAATTTACATCAAACTGTACCTATGTTAAGGAGAGCATTAGATACCAACAACATCGCAAACTAAAAGAGACCCAAGAGATTAAAGACAAAGGATTTCATGGCATCTTTCCACACTGGAATACCATTCTAGGTGTCCTCCCACCATTTCATAGCCACCATTTACACACATTTGTTAATCACAATGTACTTTAGAATCATTAAATCAAACGGGCTGCAAGAGGAGTGGTTAATAACTGAGATACCAGAACATCCCTTACACATCTAAGGGGAATTTGTGACAAATTCCAGTAGCAGTAATCTCAGTTCTGGTAAGTCTAGCACTGTTGACATCAGACTGATTTCTGACTTACAGCACAATACATCAAAAGAGAATCAGACTCCACATTTTTTAATCTGCTTCCTGTAACTAGAAAACTATGTTGGAGGAAAAGAATGCAAAAATCTAGTGTTATCTACATGAGTACCCTATCCTGCTACTAGCAAGTTGAAGATTAGGAAAATATATTGACATATGAGTAACTACTAGTTCATTTTCACAGGTATTAGAAGTTCAGTCTATAATCTACTGCAACTGTAACATAGTATGTATGATTTAACGTAACATTTTAGAAGCGCTTTGAGGGATTGGCAACTTTATGGAACATTAATTTGCAATGAATGTTATTTATGAGAACATTTCGCCCGTAAAATTGGAGGTATTTCTTTTGTAATTGCTGTATGTCTCATTTTAAGTTGGCTTTACCAGACAGCCTGTTCAAACTGCTGTCTTATAGAGGTAGATATATGCCAGGGTGAAAGATCTTAGTGGCTTGGAAGGAATTGTTATTACTCTTCATTCAAGATCATTCAGTATTTCTCCTCATCTTAAAAAAGCAAACAAACAAACAAACAAAAAAAACAACGGTGGTGCAATTACTATAACAGGACTGTTTTGTTATATTTGTGATTGATCAGGCAGGAAGAAAATAAATTTTAAAGGGTTTCTGAAAAATGTAACCTAGTGCAACAATTTCACAGAAAACTGAGTGAGAAGACCAAATTTGGTTCACACATTGTATTAACATCAAGTAATTTTTTTCTTAGATGATGCATGAACTAAGCTGTAGAAATTGCACAAAGTAGCTCTCTGTTACATGAGAAAGATAGGAAAATAATTTGTGCTTCCACAATAACAATGCTAAGGAGATGAAGTGTTCCCAAGACATATATGCAATGTATCAATATTCCCTTTAACATTTTACTCAAAAAACAAGCTGAGATACTTTTGTCTCCTACTGTTGTCTGTATATGGGCAATATCTTGCACTGGGGCATCTGAAATGCAAACTGGTCAACCCTCCCATCACAAACCAGCAAAAGGAAGAAAGGAGTCACTGGCAAGGTCAAATATGTTCTGCGCTGAAATATTAAAAAATCACTTCTCCATTGCTCCCTGTATTGGGTTTGCACAGCAAGGTTTTGATAGCAGGGGAGGGTTACAGGGGTGGTTCTGCAGTAAGCTGCTGGAAGCTTGCCCCGTGCCCAGCAGAGCCAACGCCAGCTGGCTCCGAGACGGACTCACTGCTGGCCAAGGTCAAGCCCATCAGGATGGTGGTAGCACCTCTGGGATATTTAAGAAAGGGGGGAAAAAGACCTGCATGGTAGCAGCCCAAAGAGCGTAGTGAAACTATGTGAGAAAAACAGCTCTGCAGACACCAAGGTCTGTGAAGAAGGAGGGGGAGGAGGTGCTCCAGGCACTGGACCAGAGATTCCCCTGCAGCCCTTGGTGAAGACCATGGTGAGGCAGGCTGTCCCCCTTCACGCCATGGAGGTCTACGGTGGAGCAGATATCTACCTGCAGCCCATGGAGGACCCCACGCTGCAGCAGGTGGATGCCTGAAGGAGGCTGTGACGCCATGGGAAGCCCACGCTGGAGCAGGGTCCTGGCAGGACCTGTAGCCCCATGGAGAGAGGAGCCCACACTGGAGTAGGTTTGCTGGCAGGACTTGTAACTCTGTGGGGGACCCAGGCTGGAGCAGTCTGTTCCTGAAGGACTGCAACCTATGGAATG
>VZSZ01000931.1:6791-38010 GCA_013398815.1 Ibidorhyncha struthersii | reverse complement strand
GTGTAAAGTGACATCTATGGCTGTTTTGCGATACTGATTTTATTAAAACTTTTTTATATTTAACACAGAACAGAATTGTCTCTATAACTGTATAAAACAACACAAATATGGAAATCAACAGAAAAAAAACTTGTTTCTTTCATCTTGCCATTTAAAGCTAGTGTCATTCTTTTCCTTTTGCATTTTCTTGAAGTTTCCTAGTGCTAATTCAACACCTTCCTACTGATAAATGTTTCACAGTTTTCTGAAGCTGAACGTATGGTGACATCCACAATCTTCTGAGGGAAATGCAGGAAGATAAGCACCTTTATGATATTAATAAAGAAAAATGAGTAAGGAGTTTGTTTTCCAAATAGGTGCATATTTAAATGCTGTATTAGCTCAATCTGCTTCATTCAAGATCCATGCTGTTGGCATTATCGCACTCAAAGAATGTTTTCAAAGGCGCAGTCAGCAATGAGTAAATGAACATTTTTTTTTCTTCAGTATACAGATACTTGTGCTGCTTTTTAGAGAACAACTGGCTTTGTTTGTTCTCTTCTGAGATAATGTTTGTCATTACCATTGCTTAGAAATTTTTAAGGCTTTCTTTTTCGACATTGTCATTGCTCCAGTGTACCGTTAGCCAAATTCTACTTTTATCTTTGTGGGTGGGCATAGTCAACTTATGAGATTTTCTTTATTATCAGTGAACTATTTTCAGCATTGAAAGTTCCAGGAATACAGTCTTGACTTGAACAGCAGGGAAGTAACTTTTCATTTTTGTCCTTTGGAAAAAGATCTTTGCTTGCTGTTTTTAATTGCCACCTATTTGTTTTTTTGAAAGGCTGGACAAAGAAAATCAAAACTATCTGACATGAAAAATATTCAATGCATAAAACGACATCTAATTTTCTTTAAATCCTTATATTTTTTTATTTATTCATGTTGGACTAACTGTGAGACAAACGCATGCCTGATTGATAGAGGTACACATGGCTACACATGGCCACACATGGCCAATTACACTTAACATACACCTTTGACTGCTTTCTGCATTCATTTGCTACTGCCATAGCCGTGCCAAATCACGTTCTTAGTTGACTAAATCCAGGAACAGTTTCTAATAACCACTGTAAGGTCTTTCCCTAAAAACTTGAAATTTCTCCTAAAAAGTACAATTTCCCCTTTGAAGGGGGTATTATATCCAATTTAGGACTAAGGATGAGGTCTTTTGGTGTCTCATTTCCTACAAAATCTCTCAAAAATGGTGAATAAATTCTAAGATTCCTTCAAACTATTGTAGGATGAAGTTCACCAAGTCTGAATTTCTGAAAATATTTATCTAAGTACTCCCTGACTATTACTTTTCCCCTGTTCTAGGCTGACATCTTGTCACCTTGTCATTATCAATCATTTATACCTTCTTTTCACGAAAACTGAAGCAAAAAACCCCACACTTCATCTTTTTGATCTTTCCTACCACTAAATTTGCCATCTTTTTGAGTAATAAATCAACCCTCTTCATGGTTTTCCTACTGACAATATCATACTAGTTTGTTGTTGGTTGGAACTCAAGTTTTGCCTTTTTAAATGTTGTACTTAAATGCTCCCAATGCTCTTTATATATGCCTTTCTCAAACTTAGTTTTCTTTTGTATGGTCAGTAGAGACTGTGGTCCCTTATTATACTCTATTCTTCCTCTGTATCAGAATAGTTTGTATCTCTTAGTGTTGTTTCTTCGTGTCGTTTCTTTGTGTCATTTCTCAGTGTCATCTTGTATAATTTCTTTGAGGAATTGCTTTCTCTTAATCCATTATTCACTTAGATTTTCTCTCCATGAAATGTTATTTGCCAAATTTCTTAGTTTATTGTAATAAACCTTGTTCGAGATACTATTTCTATTTTCTCTTTTTCTCCTTTGGATGCTCATGAGCTCTGTGGTTCCGCAGTTGGTCTCAAATTTTACTCCAGCCAGTTCCTCCTAGGTGATCACCATCCCATGCAGTTACTGCCATCTTCTCTTAGGCTTTTCTTCTTTCTGAAGAGAAGCTAAGTCAGAATTTGATCATATAGTCAAGTTGCCAGCTTGTTTTGTCTTTTCCTCATACTTCTTTGGTTTTGCATACAGTCAAAGCATTAAGTATTTTGACCTACCATTTTTCTTTTTGACCTACCTTTTTTCTTTTTGTCCTTCCTTAGCCACTATCGCAAAGAAGCCTCTCTCCCTCCTCCCCTTTATTCCAGTCCTTAGTCTCTTTGTAGATTTTAATTTTTCATTAGTTGCCAGTTAATATTTTCTTTGTTCTCCTAGCTTCTGGAAAAAAGCCCTTCCCATTAGGTCAGCAGATCTGTACCCAGTAGTGCTCGTCCCCTTTTCTCTGAGGTGAATTTCATCATTGCCTGTCTGCCCACGATGTATCATCACATCATCAGGGAAGTCTGAGCTGGCAACAGCATTTGTACAGGCACATATTCAACTGCCTGTATTTTAACTATACACTAAAACAATTTGAGTTTTAGTGCATTCCATAGCCAAAGCCCTGGCAAAGTCATTAGTGATCACAGGTTTGAATAGCATGCGAGGAGTTGTCAGAAAGATAGGTGAGTCTCTCTAATCTTCATAACGTTCCTGAGAAGCCACGTGCTTCCAGGTGGGGTGCTGTGTGTGAATGGGAATAGGCACTGGTATAACTGGGAATAGGGAGGCTTCAGGGAGAATTCTTAGAATCATACCTGCAAACTATTGAACGTCTATACAGAAATCACTATTACATTAGAGCCTCATGACATCTTCAATGATCCCAGTGTAAAATGACATGTGTCAAAGTGCTTGACCTCCATAGATTTTCCATTTCCTGATAATATAGACATTTACAGATTAATATTCCTATTTTTTTTCCAGTGTGGAGTATTTAAAAGTTCATATATATCTTAAAAATTTCTATGCAATCTTTTACACGCTTTATCATTTCAGTTGAAACAACCTTTACCAGTTAGTTGCAATATAAATCAATATTAGACTTTAACCCAAGGATAGAACCTGACTTCTGGGTTTTCTTTTTTAACACAGAATCACACTGTAGGTCACCACTCTATCCTCTTGCAGAAGCTGAGGAATCCAGATAAGAAATATTGCATTTGCTATTCTTTATCTGATGCAAAAGAAAATAATATTGATTTAAATTTCAGCAATGAAAGGACAAGAATCCTTCCTGTCTCCCACTGATTTTTCCACATTCTGGGCACACAGATGTTGTACTTAATACTTTTCACAGAACGTGTGCCTCTGGCTTTGGCAGAGCCTGTCAGTTTGCAGAAATTTCCATCACTTGGAGATGTTGTATTTCAGCCCACTAGTTTCGATCTGTTAATCCATCCAAAGTGCAAGTTCCAGGTGATTAACAGACCTATGAGTATTTAAAAAATACTTCTTTATTTTTCTACCAACCTTCCTCTTCTTTATTTTCTTACTTTTCAACTTTTCTTTCTTGACCTCATCATCATCAATTTCTTTTCCACAGTTCAAGAAAGCCATTGTCTCTAGAATAACTACAGTAAGTGCTAAAAGAAAAGAATACACTAAATGGCAAAGAAAGAACAGGGGAACTTCAACTCTGACACCTAGCATTTTGACAAACTGTTACTGAAAGCCTGCCACTGACGTCAACAAAAAAAGTATTTTAATCTTTGTCCTTTAACTATATATTCTAAATCTTTTAGTAATCTCAAATGATAGGGCATACAATGTTCTTTTGAAGCCAAAATTGCATAATTTATGTATAAACTGGTAAGGGAAAAGCCTTGTGGATGAGTGCCTAGATAAGATTAAGAAAAAAGTTTTGTTCTTTTCTTGTCAGTGGGGACTACAATATCTCCTTTAGCATTCATGAAAATAATAGATACATTTTGGATTTGTTTTATTTTTTTCCTGAGAAAATTATGTTTTACTGTGAGATAAGCTAAGGTAAACTGTTCTGCCTTAAAATTCCTCCAAAGATTTTACCACAGGATTCTCCTCCTTTGATTGCTCCCCTTTCTTATACCAAGGCAATTCTGAAATGAAAAAACGTCATGTAAACACATTACAATATTTTTGTATATGCCTGTAAGTTTTTACACAAGGGATCTAGGATGTTGCAGCAGCTGATAACACTGTACATTATTTTGATATCAATTCAACTTTATTACAGTCCCAGAGTAATGACTGATTTTGCATGGGAAGATAAAGAATACTGTTTTAATGTGCAATTCCTGCAAAAAGGATTGGATGAGATTTTAGATGGCCAAAGGAAGAACAAATAAAATATTAAAGGAGATCCTCAGTGATAAGAGCATCTTCAGACAGGGAAGAATGTAGAAAATACAGTTTCAAAGTGAACGTTTACTTCAGGTTGTAGTCTTGACAGGAATACTCCTGAGTCTGTGCATGGTTACTCTAGAGAGGTTAAACTTCAGAATTAGAGAGACTTAATTTCTTTTCTCTTCTGCTCAAAAGACTAACAAATAATATTTGTATTTTTTATATCAGAAGGTATTAGTCTTTTAAATTGCCCAGTATTATGAACAAAACCAGAGCTTGCAATAGTTGCCATCAATTTAGACTGTGTTTTGTTAATCTTAAGATATTAAGATAACAAATATTAAATATAATAGCTATAAAATATCTTTCTAAGATTCAGTGTTACCAGTTGTATCAGATACCAAAAAGGTATCACTGGACCTAATTCCAAAATACGCCCCAATGTCATCTGGAAGAGCTGAACATAATATCCACCTTTGCTTTTACATGAAAGTTACTTAGATGTTTAAATCCTTCTGCTTGTTGTCCAGAAGCAACTAAATCTTCAAGATACTGACAAACATATAGCCTGTATCATGCCTTGACCTTGTAAAGATTGTAATTTTCAGCATCTCTCTGTCGTGCCTATGGACTTAATCTGACAAGCACAGTCCAAAGACAGGCTAAATAGTTACTTTATCCATAAGATAACTAGAGATGCATCTTCATCAACAACATAAGTATCCAAATTTTAACAGATAAAGTTCCACCCTTTGAGGTGATTCAAGACTTCTTCCTCCATTTCCCAAGAGGTACCCTCAGTAGCAACCACTGCATACCTTCACTGGCTTTCAGTCCCTCTGGGTGAAGATATTTGACTTTACAAGGAATGATTAACCAGAAATAAAGAGAAATAAAGAGCAAGAAAGAGAGAGCAAATGTGGATTGGCAGTCATGATTGCCACTGATAGCATGGAAGACCTGTATTCCACTCCCTCACACTCTGAAGGGTTAATATATAACCACTAAGAACCATCTAATTGGATCTAGAAGGCCACAATCCACTACCCTCCAAAGAGCCTAAGTATTACTGCAGGGTGAGCAGTCCACAGTTTTTGAGACACACATCTCTAACAAACTATTGTGGTGCAGCTGCTATGCTGGGGCTATGTTGCATGTCTGCTAGCAGGGCAAAATTGGTGCTGGAGCTGCCTGGTAAACTCAGTCTCCACCTCTGAGAAGTGGCCTAGCAGAAGCTTCTGAAGATCACAGAGTCACTGAGGGGATAAGATTGGAAGGAACTTCTGAAGATCGTCTTGTCAAACATCCTGCTCAAGCAGGGTCAGCTAGAGCAGACTGCCCAGCAGTATATCTAGTCTCCTCACATAGAGACTCCACGACTTCTCTGGACAACCCATGGCAGTATTCAATGACCCTTGCACTAAAACAGTTTTTCTCATTTTTAAATTGAGTTTCTTGTACTTTGATTTGTGTCTATTTCCTCTTTTCCTGCCACTGGATACCACTGAGAAGAGTCTGGCTCTGTCTTCTTGACTCTTCCCTATTAGGTATTTATACACAAAGAAATAAAATCCTCCGGAGCCTTCTCTTCTCCAGGCTGAACACCTCTTCCATCCTCTACCTGTCTGAAATGTTCTCCAGTCCCTTAACAATCTTCATGGGCTGTTATTGGACTTTCTCCAGTCTGCCCATGTCTCTCTCGTACTGAAGAGCACGGACCTTGATACAGGACCCCAGATCTGTCTTACTAGGGCTGGGTAGATGGGAAGGATCACCTCTTTCACCCTACTGGTGACACTCTTCCTAATGCAGTCCAGGATGCTGTTGACCTTTTTGGCCACAAGGGCATACTGCTGGCCTGTGTCACCAGAAGCACCAGGTCTTTTCCTGCAAAGCTGCTTTCCAGTTTCTTGAGAATTGAGGACAGGCTGGTTGGCCTACAGTACCCATATCCTCCTCCTTCTTGCCCTTCTTGAAGACTGGAGTGACATTTGTTTCCTTGTACTCATCAGGAACCTCCCCTGATGGCCAGGACCTTTTAAAGATGATCAAGAGTAGCCTTGCAATGATATTGGCCAGCTTCCTCAGTGCTTCTGGGTACATCCCATCAAGTAACATGGACTTACATATAACCAGTTTGTTTAAATGTTTCCCAATGTGATCCTCCTTCACTAAGGATGTCTTCTTTGGTCCATACTTTCCCACTGGTCTCAGAGGTTTGGGATTCCTGAAGGTCAGTCTTACAAGGTGACTTTCCTGAATTGTCTTGGGACTCCAATGCCCACTGTGTCTACCTAGACCTCTCCTCCATCTGTCAGGTGAGGCTGCAGCTTGTCATTCATTCATCTACTGATATCTAGGTTTCATGTGCCTTCTGGCCACATAAATATGTTGTCAAACAGTTCATGGGTGAGAAAGGCTGGCTGCCTGCTAGGCTATCCAGAGATTCTTCTCCATCTTTGGCTTCATTAGTATTTAGTAAGTGTATGTAGCCTTTCAGTGTGAAATACAAAACTTCTTTAAATTTGACAAGGTAAGCATCCTAAGGTAAGTGCTTCAGCAGATAAAAGCAGAAAGTAATTGGGAACTGTAAGAGCTGCTACTACAATAGTGATCTCTGAGCTGTGGGAAAAGGGAACAGTGTTGTGGGAGAAAAGTTAATGAAGTCTCTTGCGTGCAGATATGGGAAAGTATGTGTGAATAGAGGCAATACAATTTGAACCTTTGCTATTTTCTTAGTCAGCTGCCAACAAATATATATATATCCTAATTGATTTACTGTAAATCAATTCATCATATCCTAATGGATTCTCTTTACAAATACATGTAGTGTAAATATGTAAAATTCTTCTGGAATCCTCATGATTTTTAAATACTGAATAAAAGTACTTCAAAACAACAGCACCAAAACCCAAACCAGTACTTTCTCAGGATCTTAGAAACTATATCCCTCCTACATTTGTGCAATATTTTATTGTTCAGTCTGGTTTTGGTTCACTGCAATGATTAATATTTCAGCAAGTGATTCATGTTTAATTTCTTTTATATCCCAAACGTCTCCCATATAATCAGAAGGTGTCAAATAAAACCATTTTATATTATACGGAAATGAAACTATCTCAGAAACAAGTAGAAATGTTATGAATTTGTAGAAGAAAACTTGGCTGACTTCTCCCTCAGTTGTTCCTCTGTAATCTACTGATTTTGAGACTCTGATTTGCACAATCACTTTCTGATTATTTTTCATTGATTTTACAGGATACTCAAGACTGAGCAAAAGAAATATTAGAGTGCAGTGAATTGTATAATCCATACAAGGGCACACCAGTCTTCCCGTTATGATTGGTTAATAATCTTTTAGGTATGCATTTGAAATCAGAGCACTAAGGCTGTTTGCCAGAAAACAGAAAACACATTCATATATCACTCTCTCATGCTGAACCAGAGAGTTTTCAAGTTTCATAGTTTTCATGTGTTTAATTCGGTTTTTAACAGGAAATTTTTATACTTTTCATGTAACAGAAGACCAAAACTGATAAATAAAACCTTTGTATAGGTACTAGTAGCATGAACCATGAAATATAATTAGCTTAAAAAAAATTATGCTGAAAGCCAGCAGAAGCAATATGGGCCCTTCTATACGGTCAATATAGGTCAAATATTTCTCTTTCTCCCCTGAAGATCTTCAAGACACTGATGAGCCACAGACATGGATGAGGAAATTTTGCACAAGCTTTCATGTGGGGAAGAGGTTCCCTGAAAACTTATAGATGTGCCAATCAATCAGTTCTACTTCTTGGTAGGTAGGTGCATATTTAAAAGATGTGGAAAGGAAATGAATGATGTCTGTCACTATTAAAAACCTTGAATTTGATAAAGTATGCTTTACAGCTAACCCTTCTTTAATGACAGAAGCATGTGTCCAAGAGTGGAATGAAGACACAAAATGAAGTGACCAGGAAAATTATTAAAATTACTTGAGAAGACGAATTAATAAAAACTACTCTGCAGCTTAACAGGTAAAGATGATCAATCTTGAAGAGAGGGGAAAAAAAATGCACCACAAAGAGGCTGTATCTATAGTAGACATCATAGGAACTGCAGCTATGCTGGCAGAAGACCTTAAGATACACAAAACCCAAAAGCCCCTGCAGAGAAGTAGTTTAATGTTGCAGAAAAACAAACTAGAAGTGCAATTCACAATGTGACCTCTGAGTGAGGCAAAATGTGTTTGCAGATAATTTCTTCAGAAAATAAAAAGAATAAAAAGGAAATATATTAATGTATCATATTTTTGATACATTGACAACAGATAACAAAAGGGTTTGATGCCAATATGACACGTACATAACAGGACTGTCTAAAAAAAGGAGTCTGTTTGTGTAAAATAGTCTAAAAGAAACAGCCTGTAATCTGAATAGTCTAGAATAGTGTGTGCCCACCTATGGACCCAATCCACCTGGGCCTCACTGCAGGCTGACCACCTGGCCAGGTGTCAGCCCTGACTCTTGCTAGCAGACCCATCTGATGCCCTGTGCAGGGACTGCCCCCTGGTGCCCCCTGCTTGGGGACCACCGGACAGTGCCTGTGCTGGTGAGTCCGCTGACCTGCTGGCTGCTGTCACACACAACTTCTTCTCCCTCGCTGGTCCCTGACAAAGACAGTATGAGATTCACAATACATGTGAATTTGATTAAAAAGAAGGAAATGATGATAGGACATATAGCCTATTTGATGTCTTGTATAAAGACAACATGTATTATAATGCACTGGAATACCAATGTCTTCCTTATGAATATGCATGGACCTTATTTACACCTCTCATAATTATGGTAATATTAGACCCTTCCGATATTCTGTACTTGCATAATAAAATAAAATAAAATTATAAAAAGGGGAAAATGAAAGTTAGTAGAAATTATGTATCCTTGTTCCATTCATCACAGGAAGCAAACGGCCAGATGGTCACAGAGGAACAGAATCAATAACTTCAAAGACTGTTGGTTGGAAGGAGAGCATCTGAAAAAAAGCCAGCAGCTCAAATTTGGAAACATGAAGTTCATACAAAATGGCAGATTTTTTATCACTGTCTCTTTATCAGAAATGTATACAATCATATAAATAATAATGCAAAATAGATTTTATTGCAGAAAAGAGAGAAAGATGGAGCTAATTGAACAGATAAAAATACATTGATTGCTCAGATATCTGAAGATGTAAAGGTATTTAATGAATAATATCAGTTGATCTTCTTTCTTGATTACAGAATCTACAAAACTAATGGTGATCATTGTACCTGAGAATTTATGAAAAATGCCTGAAAAACAGCTGATCTGACAGATTATGCAGCCTTCTTAAAAAATGACAGACAACTAGAAAGAGCATCCATATGCATTCCTCTTCTGCAATGCAGGAAATATAATAAAGCTTCTAAATCCAGATCTAAAAAAGACGAAGATGCCTAAAATTGCACCTAATTACCAGACTTAGGTACTGGAAATTAGGTACTAAAATTCCAAACTTAAGCTACCTCATCTCCAGACCCACCTCAATTTGCAACCCCTGGATAGTACAGGCAGAGCAGACATACAGCGCAGGGCCTCCATTTCCACTTGAGAGGCCACAAACCAAAAATTTCAGAGTTGTAATGCATGTTTTACTTATTTAACTCTTTTAAGTTTATTCAACTTATTACTATGCTTTCACTTAAATAACTAATGGCTTTTTTGTTGGGGTTTTTTTGGAGGAGGGTTGTTACTCATCTTTGTATGGTTTCACTAGTGTGAGTTTACCTAAATACAAATCCTGCTGCTAAAGAATCTAGTTTACTACTTTTAAGAGACTGCTACAATAGTTTTAACATCATATTACCTACAAACAACAAAAAATTGGAACACTTAACTTCGACGCACTGCATAAAAGTGGAATGATATAAGCAAAATGTTAAGCATACCAAAGGAAAATAAACAAATACCAGAAAGTTTTCTTTCTGAAAAAGCTGACAAAGATTAGATGTCACTAAGTTTGTCACAAATTGCTTTTAATGTTCTCTAACCTTTAAGGAATAATTTTTCTGATAAGCTTAAGAGATGTCCGTAGCACAAAACATTAGATTGCAAATGGCTACCCCAGCATGGAAATGTGAAACCTAACTAGTAGGCTTATATAAAAGGAAAACATTGGGTTTCATATGTACATTATTTCAATAAGCTGAATGCTAAAAGACACTGACTTCCCTGTCACCATGGTGACTTTTTTTGCCCACCTATGAGATATTACTACATCATAAGAAGCAGAGAAGTCCCTCTCCATCATGTTTAAAATATCTGTGAAGAAACAATACCAGATGAAGTTAAATGAAGCTGTAAGCTATAATTTCCCATTAATGGAAAAGAGTTTGAAAAGTTAAAATTTATTCAGCAGGAAACATTTCTAAATACCTCTGACTAAGTAACTGGAAGCACTGCCAACACTGGATTAGCACTGTACCACACACAATTGCTCTTGTCATACATCAGAGGATACATGGAGTGATGGGAATAAATTAAAATTTAATCTTTCAGATGTCTGTAATTTTTTCAGAACTCCCTATGATGCTGTTTATACAGAGTGTAAACAGAAGCCTTTTAACTGTGCTGAAGGCAAGCCAGATGATACCACTTTCTGTGTATCGAAAGGACAGAAAGCTTGGTCCTTCTCAACTGCCATTAGTCTGCAGTTGATTTAGTGTTCAAATGAATACTGTTTTACAATTATGTAATTTAAATTAACAAGATAAATAGTTCTACTTTTTTAGAAAACTTAGGGAAATCTTTTTGTCTCAGTGTACGCACCTAAAGAAAAACCTGGAAGGAAACATAACCTCATGCCTTCACAGGAGGCTGAAAGTATTTTAATAATAATCAATGTTTATTTGTGCTACAAATTTCTACTGTACGTTGTATGAAGGTAATAGACAATTGTTCCCCCGGGGTCAGTAGTGGGTCCAGTCCTGTTCATCAATGACCTGGATGAAGGGATAGAGTGTACCATCAACAAGTTTGGTGCTGACACAAACTGGGTGGGGTGGCTGACACACCAGGAGGCTGTGCCACCACTCAGCATGACCTGGACAGGCTGGAGAATTGGGCAGAGGCAGACCTCCAGACATCCCTTCCAACCCTGACCATTCCGTCATTCTGTGATCTTCAACCTTGCCAAAACAAAAATAGGCATCAGAGTGTTTCTCGTTACCTTTGTGCTCCCCAAGACTCCTGACTGAACCAAATGACTGCTCCTGCAGCAATCACTTAGAATTCCATAAGCTTATAATTGGTATCATTACTCAAACAAAAATGTCCCTGACTTCCACCAGAAACAGCTCCTTTATGTGCTTCCTGTGGCCAGAAGCCAAGATAGTAGAGAGCCTTACTCTGGGCCAGACATAGATTCACCAGTGTTATATGGAAGATTTGTTACTCCATCTAGACCCCTTCTAGATCATGGAAATGAGCAAAACAACATTATTCATTATTTCTCATCCATACAAAAAATAGGAATATGTCCCTGTTATAAGCAAGCAGGAACTGGCACTCCTCGTGTTCCTTAAATAACAGAGTAACAGAATACAGTGCTAACAATTTACACCCCGTATGTTAATCATTTTCCAGTACTTGACATGTTTAAAAATATGAGTGGAGTGTAGCACAAATAAAACAGATATCTACAGAGGCATTGGAACTCATTTGATTCTCATTTATACATGTATCAAGAACAACGGTAAAATCAGTGGAATTATACTTGTATAAAAGTGGCACAGAAGAGGAATTCAGCACATTGTAAATAACATAAAATAAGTCATTTAATGTAATCTCCCACATGATTCTTAGGTGTATCAATTCACCAAGGCAGAGGAGCACACGAAGTTGTCTGTATTGATTGATCTAACACCAGAGCTGGATGAGGATGGAATGTATCTATCAACTCTGCGGATACTGGGCCGTTACGGCTTCCTCAGTACCGTAATGACTGTAAATCCAGTCATGAATCAGTCATGAGTTACACAAAAGAGGCAGCTGATACTGAGCTTACATCAGTCAGGCAAAAACCAAAATGAAATACATTAACCTTCACAGCCTTTGATATGGAGAGCTGTTAATTTTACAACTGAACAAGAATTACATAACCAGCTATACCATGAACTGTACATGTGTGAATTGTCACTGAATTGGCCCCACAGCATAGTGCTGAGAAAGACATTTCAAATTTCATATGTTTGTATATTTATAACGTTCAGCTACAATGAGCTCACCCGCTACTGTCTATACAAAATGCTAAGCTTGATCAACCGTTTTCTGCATGGCATATAAAAAGGAGAGAAAAGAAAAACCATCACAAAACCTAATAAAGATGAGGTTTTGAAAAGGTGGGGCCAGTGAGACAGCAGAGCAGTAGCAGCCATGCAATATACTCAGCGACATTATCATGCAAAGCAAGAGCAGGAAACAGCAGTCACAAATATCTCACATCTGTTGCCCAAATTAGAAGAGCAAGGTGAGTATCACCTGAAGACGCTGACAGTGTCATGCAAACAAATGACAATCTTCAAGCCTAACACTACTAAACACTGATAAAACATCTGGGGTGAGCCTCTGCTCCAAACAGCATTTGGAGTCCAGTGTAGCGATAATTTGCTGGAGAAGGAATAAAGAATTACTAACGTCTGCTAACTGATTTTCAAGGACATAAAAACATACCAAGTCCTGCTCTGCCACTGACAGTGCAGTCTGTCAGCTAGCTAGAGTATATGAAGAGTGAGATCTTTAAAAACGTCTCAGATTAATTGTTAAATAATTATGTTACTGTGAAGAGAAGCTACTGTGGGTTGCTTTATTTCAAGTAGGCTCAGAGGCTAGAGAAGGACACAAGAGAAATGTTTTTGCTCTGGATAATGGAGTGTGAAAACATGATTAGGCCCGTTTTACATGTGCAATTATATTACAACTTCTCTTGCACAGGAACTGGTTCATTTTTTTCAGAGTGCCATTTACAAAATTAGAACATCGTGTTCATACACAGCCAGATTCATACTCACTGTAGGCAATGAGGCATATTATCAACCTGGAAATCCGCCTGAGTGTTACTAAAGCTATTGAGATGTGTGACAAATTACGTCAGTGTGGCATATCATACTTTGTTGCACACTGGGTTACAGCTGAAAAGGTTAAGTTTTTTTTGCAAATGGATTATCTTCTTTGATTTCCCCCATACATGGGACAAACTAATTGGAAAAAAAAAAGAAAAAGACTGAAAGAAACGGGTTGCAGTCTCCAGGAAAAGTTTACAGTGCATCATTGCCCTGGTGCTCCACAATTAGTATCTTGCATATGCCAGGCTTTTATGCCAGGAAAATTACTTCAGCCCGTCATCAGCGCACTGTTACCATGTCAATTCCCTCATCAATACTTTCCTTCACAAAAAAAAGAGTGGGCCATCCCAACAGAGAAACCTGCAAGTCAACGCATGTATGTGGCAGAAGGGTAAACTCTTTGCTTGCCACACTTTTCACTGGTGAGAAGGCACAAAGGAATCTGTCAGTGTTTTGGGGGTTTTCTATCTTCTACTGCTGCGGAAAGTTAATATGCTCATTCTGTTTTATATTCACCTGCAAACATGGAAGTACCTGAAATCCTGAATCTCCCTTTTCAGAATTCTCTGCTGCTGGGAGGACAGGGGACAGTAAATGGGAGACTACGCAAGTTATGAAAGTAAGATATCTTTCTTCTGGTCTCTGACAACCACAAGCTCTGTTTCACCAGTGGGAAAATCATACTTCCTTGTTTCTCCACTGAGATGTTTCCCCACAGTCTGCATGGTTAGACTTCCACTCATCAGCAATGGAGATATGTGTCAGTAGCTAGATACTTCAAAAAGGACAGAGCACGTAGACAAATGAGAAGACAGGTTACAGCATACACATAAAAAGGCCTTTATTAGGGCTTTTTATTTGATTTTATAAAGATTATGTTCATTTTATTAAGAAGGCTTCTCTGTTAATGTTGATTCAGCCTAGTGTACTTGGTGTGAATGGAACTGAGCCAATTTAGAGCTGAGGGCACAGCCAAATGATTTTCCAGCTTCTATTACTCCATGTGTCAGAGGGAAATGCTACTGTGTAAACTGTCAGCTCAGATGCCCCTTTGGTGTTGTCCCTATAAATGTGAGTTGAATACTTCATGATCAACTCTGCGCAACTATGGCAAACCTGTTAATGAAACAGTAAGGTCAAGGTCATTCAATGACAGAAGTGACATTTATGGAAAGTTTTACATCTGATTAAATAAGACAAAATTTGATCTAACTAGGCATGACTAGAAGCACCAGATGCTAAATTATTCTATATAATTCTGTGATTCAGAAACAGGAATTAGCTGATGCTCAAGGCAATGAACTGTTGAAGTTTTAATGTGGAAAGTTCTGCCTAGTGTCATTATTAAGAATCGCCCTGACAAATACTTCGCTCTCACAGGCCACATACATCCATGCAATGATGTCCAGCAGGACATGGGTACTAAGTAATTAACTGGAACTTCTTCCGAAATCTACCTGACAACATGCCAAGACTTTTCATAATTCTGACATTTACTTTCATAAAATGAATAATACATGGTGATGAATAGGGCTCTGAAGTTCAGATTTGGGCTTAACCTCTGTTTTGAACATGCTACGTGGAGATATGACAAGGGAAAGATCCATCCAAATGGTGCACATATCATAGTGGCAGAGCAACGGGGCACAACATAATTATACATCCTTTCTATCAGTAATGGTATATTGACAGTATTTTTTGTCACATAATAATTATCCAGCATGAAGGAAGTAATTACGATATACAGTAATTGTTTGACTATCTTCCTGAAAGTATGAACTTAAATTTTTAACATATGCTGACATGCATATTCCTCCTTAAAATATTCTCAGTGCTAAGAAGGGAAAGTCAGGTTTGCGTATTTCAAACAAAAGAGTACCATGTAAGTATTCTGCATTTGAACCTACGCTTCATTCATTTATTTAGTCTAAAATTATTAACTGAATTCTATATATAATATTTGGCTTCTCTTCTGAAGTTTTAGTTCTTTAAATCACTTGTATATTGTAATATGAATTTCAACCAAGATCTAATTTAATTCGTTGCAGTTCTAAGAAGGTCTGCTTCTCTTTGAAATTTTGGTGCAATTTCAAGTAAAACAGTATCAATCCAAAGTAAATATCTGTTTCAAAACAGCATAGTCACACAGAAACTACACAGCAACTCGTTGTATTTATATGCTATACTATTGGGTTTGTGCTATAGTTATTGTGATCCTTCACAATACGGACTACCTATTTCTTGAAACTCTTACTGGTTAATGCAAAAGGTAGATTTATAAACAGCCATCATTTTGAAAAAATGTTAGGGTATATTAATATAGTCGATTTTAAAACAAAGAAAAACTCTCATAAGGAGAATGCATCATCATCCATTTCCATTCTACACGAGTGTTACTCCTAAACGATACTGTCATAAAAATGTAACTCATTAGCATTTCTCTTGTTTTTTTTGTAATCATTAATGTCGTTGTTTTAAGAGCTTATAATATCAAGATTTTTATCTTGAAGGCTCGTCTTCATGGTCTGATTATGATTTAAAAAAAAAACTTTTAAGGTCTTAAGAGCAAATCTAGAAAGAAGTTATAAAGTCTATTTTCTTTTCAAAACTCAGATATGGATGCAGCTAATTATATTTGCAGTTTTCAGATCAAATGTTTAGAAAATTCAATTCCCTTGGCTCTACACATCAATTCCTTTGTACACTGACGTCAAAGGCAAAATTCCAGCTGACTTCAGTGAAGGACCACAAAATCTCCTATGAGCATAGAGATTTTCAAAAATTCAGACTGTACAAATACCAGTACGGAAATACCTGCATGCTTTTATTAAATACATTGACATATATTAGTTTACATATTTTCCAGATAATACCAAAAATTTTATATTAGATAAACCATCCTGGAATCTCTTTAATAAAAAGCTTCTCATAACTGAAGTTAATAAAGCTTTAACTTCTTCTGAAATTTCCAAAAACTACATTTTTCCCCTCTGTAATTTTTACGCAATTCTTGTATCTGTCAAAACAGCACATGGACACAAACACATTTAAAGTAATATACTCATAGAAAAACAGTTTACTTTGCATATTTGATAACATACATCAAAAACCAGGAAAATTATTTTAAGCTACAGCATAGCAGTTAGAAATGTGTCTTGATTACTAAAAGATGAGTACATTCTGCTGAAGGTAGAAAATGATAAACAGTGGTTAGGTTTTATCTTTTTTCTCTAGGCATTAATTAGCTCATCTTTTATTTTGTTGTAAGATGTCTCACTGCTATTGTTCCTTGCTTATTCTTTACTTGAAAGTTTGACCTTTAGTTTCATTCCTGCATTTTAAAAATGCACTGAACATTAATAATAACTGTAACAAGGAGGAAGTTATTGATCACAGAAACAAATAAAATTTGTCCTAGTGCAGTCCTGTGTCTACAGCAGGAAGACCTGTTTTGGCAGGATTCTGGTTAGAGTGAAACGAATGACGAAAATCACAGTTACTTCAGTGGGATCAAGTGGCATCAGATCTTTACAGTATTTTTGAAGTTATGCAAGAGAAATTATCTTTACACTAATTCATATTTAATGTAAGACTGCTAACTATTCTTTAAGGAATAAAAATGTTTTGTGAAGTTATAGATGGTGCCTGAATTGTTTTGTTACAGAAAAGTAACGTTACTACTAGCTGTTTTCTGGCCAAGAAATCATTATAACTGTGACAGATCTATCATCAGCAAATGATTATTCATTTATTCTCACACACGCATGAAATTACTCCAAGTTTCGCTATTAGTCTACTCCTTATTTGCACCACTCTTCTCTGCCGTTGTCTGTATGTTCTATAACATTGTTCTTGAAGTTCTGACATCAGAACAAAATACCTTCAAGGTCTACTATACTAGTCTTTTCACGTACTTACAGGTTATTGATTTTAGTATTGGATATAGTTTGGAAATATGCTACTATTAAATTTCTCCCAGATCATTTGTAATACCTTTATTTTCTGCATTGTGTTTATAATGAGCTCAGAATAAATTTGTATGGCAATCCACTGCTCACATCCTTGTGAACTTACCAGTACTTATTAGTGTAACACACAACAGTGGGTGACACTTTTAAAAGCAGACGATACCGGAGTTTAATATCCAGGTTTAGGTGTCACTTGATGGATGGGAATAGCTAACAGTTAAGTGGAGTTCCCTCTTCTAAGAAAAAGGAGGAGGATTTAATACCCTTCTCTATGGGGAGGAATGCCTAAGAAAAGGTACTCCTCACTGCTGGCCCGTGGTTAAAGGTGAGAATTCCTGCCAAGTGCTCAATCCCAGAGCAAAACTGGGATCAACAAATAGCTTTTATATTCAGTGCTGAGTGCTCATGTCTTAATTTGCAAACTAATCCTTGATTCTCTCACCTTGGCTGTCAACATTTGAGCTGTTTGAGATTGTATTTGAGCTAATTGTTTCCTTCTTCACTGAAACTGGTTGTATACAATTTGACAGCTCGATCAGAAATCCAGTAATTTGTCGGGTAGAAATACCATGCCGTTGGGCTGCAATACAAGTTTTAAAGGACTGTATGTATGCATAAAGAAAATTATGAGAGACAGCATGTAGCACGTTCCCACTTCTGGTTAATCACTCCATTCAGACACTTCTGACACTGCTTCTGCAACATGAAGCAATGTGTTGGCAGCTGTATTCATCTTTCAAAGCCATAAAAGGTTAGAATAAATATCATTAATTCAGTATTGGGCTGGATAAAAGTTAAGGTGCAAGAAGAACAGTAAAATCAAACATAAAGTAGATTCTAAGATTTTGAGTTGAGAAAAAAGGTGTTAACTACACTGCAAAAAATCTGCAGTTACAGTAGAGCACCAAGTATTCCATCTGTCGATAATACAAAACCTCTCCAGCCAGACAGCCACTGAAATAACTTGTTAGGCACACAAAAACCTGCTTGAAAAGCAGGTTATTTAAAACTGCATCTGCCCAGAACAACTTGTTTTCTCATTGTTACACTATTTATATCCCTTTCTTCTAAAGAAGTTGGTGCTTGAGACAACAGAGCAGAGCTCTCAGATTGAATGTTGCACTGGAGAGGCAACTCAGCCACAGGGACTGACAGTGTCCAGATCCTCAACTTCCAGCAGAACCACTGAAGAAAATGCAACTAGCTGCAAAATGTGAGTCTGGATCTAAACTTCTAACTCAAGATATCATTTTGCATCCATTGTCATAACAAAATCTACTCCACCATTACACATGCTTTTTCTGGGTCTACATTTCCTCCTTCCAACCTTCTCATTTTTGTATCTGACCGTGATCTTATTTTGACTAATTTTTGAGCAGCACAACTTCACTAGCTTCAGGGAAACTGAATTTTGATTTACAGGGGTGGAGTTATACTAGAGTTAAACCAATGATTTTGACATGATCATTGTCAATGTCAGACTCATTTTGCAAAAAGCAGGTTTTTCCCCCCATTTGCTGTCACTATGGTAACAGCATCCAATGACTTGTTGTGACAGCATGGGCAGGGGTGGGAGTTGTGATGAAAATGAAGCCATAAAAATATTCCTTTTGGCAACAAATGAAATCTGAAGTAGAGTCATATTACTATTTTCTCTCCAAACATCTATCTTTTCCGTGCTATCTTTCCACCAGATTGTTAAAAATCCCCAGTTGCTATTTCTAAACTGTGTGATGTGTGAAAAGTTTTTTGCTTCGGCACTTTTAAGATTGGAGAGTGCTGATGCAGAGTTCTCAGGCTAATAAATTCAGGATTTAGCATTTACCTTCGCTCTTTAAGGCAATATTTTATTACTGCTTGTAATTACAGGAAAGCCCTGAGGGGACCTTGGGTGATATATACTGTATAAATATGAATATTGATTCCATCAGTCAATCAGCCAGGCATTATTTTATATAGTACATCTACCTTTCAGTGTTCATCTTTGGTCACTGTAGATAAATAATGCAAAAGGAATTAGAATCATAAATAAAGCTTCTGCACAGGAAGAATAGTTCTGACAGAAGATGTAGTACATAATAAATATGCACAAGAGAGCAACTTATTAATAAGATAACTAGTATCCTACCTTCTGTAGGAGAGCTCTCAATCATGCCATGAACCAGATGCCAACAACATTCCCTAGAGGCCAGCTATTAATTCCTTGGCTAAGCAACATTACTTTAAACACAGGCTGTTTCTCCTCTACTCTTAAACTATCCCACAGTGCTGAAATTGTAATGAAAAGAGATGTGGAGCTCAGATAGACAGTCATTTGCAATCCAGTCAAGTGGATATAACTGTACAGAGACAGTTTTTTTCTGTTTATGCTTTTTATCAAATTAAGGTTAAATATATCTGGTTTCTTAAAATTCCTTCTTTCACTCCTGTAAGTATATATACTTCAAAGTGACCTTATCTGTCGATTTGTACAGACTGGATAGGACACATGCTGCATGGTGCTAATCCAGCAAAAGATTAAAAGCCATTCTTAAATTTACAAGTAATGTCACTCTCATCGAATCAAACAGAATCACAGAATGGTCAGGGTTGGAAGACACTTCTGGAGATCATAGTCCAATGCCCCTGCCAGAGCAGGTTCACCACCAGCAGGTTGCACAGGACGGCATCCAGGCACATTTTGAATGTCTCCAGAATGGGAGACCAGAGAAGTTGTGGAGTTAAGCCATTAAGCCTCAGCTTATTTTTGAAAGTATTTTGCTAAGTTTGAAGTGAAAAATATGTTTAAGTGCTTTGACAGATAAGACATAAAGTTTTTACATTTCTACTATTTCCTTGACAAATAATTGACACCAAAAACAAACAAACAAAAAAAAATTCCACAATGTAATATCTGAAATCTGGTTAAGTTCTGAACATTACAGTAAATGTTGTTTAGTAAGAATAGAAATCCACTTATATTTCAGCTCTCAAAATAGCATTAATAGTTACCAACAAACTGTGTGCTGAGATGCCCCTGGCTAGCAGGTAAGTCTACCCCATTGCTTACTCACTCCCCCCAAAAGCAAGACGGGTGAAGAACTGGAATAGCATACGTGAGTTAGATAGTTTAATAAGCAAAGGAAAGAAGAAGAAAGAAATTTTTTTAAAAATAAAGTGATACAAAAGCAGTCACCACCTCCCACAATTAGACTGATGATCACAACCAGCCCCCAAGCAATGGCTACCTACCTAAAACCCATCTCCCCTCCAGTTTTAATGGTGCTCATGATGTAACGTGGTATGGAATATCCCTTCGGCAAGTTGGGGTCAGCTGTCCTGGCTGCATCCCCTCCCATTCACTTGCCCACCCCCAGCCTACTCACTGGTGGGGCAGAGTGAACGACTGAAGAAGCCTTTACACTGTGCAAGCCCTGCTTATCAATAGCCAAAACATTAGTGTTATCAACATTGTTTCCATAACAAATCCAAAATGCAGCACCATAAGGGTTGCTATGAAGAAAGTTAACTCCATCCCACGCAAATCCAGAAGAGCTGTAATTCCAGAAAAATCTACAGAATTAAAAGAAATTTAAACAATAGATTATGATTCTTTATGCATCAAAGCATTGTTACATAACTTTGCAAGTAAAATTAAATCTGTCTAATAAAAAAGAGAAAGAGTGAAGATAAGCCTGCATAAAGACCTAAACTCTAATAACTTTCCACTGACTAAGACTGATGATCCAGCAGTCTTTTTCTAGTCTTGCTTCCCATTAATAGTACCTGTTCCACATAATCTTTATTTCAGCAGGAGTACCTGTAAAGCTTTCTTCTTGTAATCAAGGCAGCAGAATTTTTCTACATGGGATCCAGTTTTGAGAAATTATTTTTTGGTCTGTGCCACAGCCTAGCAGGAACTATTACCAACCTACAGCTCAGTGAGTGGCCTCTGCTAAGTTAATCAGATCTGATCAACACTGTTATATATTAACAGACCACATAATACCTCATCCAAATCAGATCTGAAGCACTCCAATAACATAACATTGGCTAGTCGCTTCCAATTTCCTATCTATTCAACTCATAAGCAAGGTTGTTTGTCAATAATGCTGACATATAACCTCTTGGCGATATTTAATTCTTTTAGAGAAATGTGAATTAATGCTTGACCATTTAGTTGTTATTCTGTTTGGTAAACCTTTATGGGCTACTTAAATAACAGCTGAATGAATAATAAAGTTCATCTAGAAAAGAGTAATTTGCTAAATTATTTCAAAGTGGCATTTATCAGAGTTATATTAGTGAAAAGCATATTATTGTATTACTTTTTCCTTGACAGTATACTGAAATATAAAGTACACTTTGGAGAGGTCAATAACATTTCACTTTGTTTAGTTGGATTGATTTGATTTCTGATTTGACAGTTGCTTTCCATGTTTTAACAACTAAGCCTATCCAACTGTATCATAGCAGGCAGGCTTTTAAACTGACAGTCTAAGGAACAGAATGTAAATATCTTCATATTTTCCATTCAAGCATACACGTATTGACAAGTACAAAACTGATGAGATGCAAGGATATTCCAAGAAATATGTAACAGAACTTCGGTACCAAAAATAATTTGAATTCTTGTCAATTTATGTAACAATTTATATAATTTATACTTTGCATAATATTTCATAAATAGAGGAATAATTTTGGAGACACTCCTGTTTACTTACCAGAGCTGACCAACAGGTTAATATTCCCAAAATCCCCAGAGCATCCAAGTGCAGACAAACAAAAAAACCCAGCACTATTCCCTCTGAACACTATTTGTCTTAATTGTCTTTGCTTTTGAAAACTGTCAGATATATAACTAATGAACATCATTATTAGCATCATAACTCTACCAGGATGATTGAACACTGAAGAAAGTCAAAATATCATGCATAAGTCTGAATTAAGTCTCCATTTATTAGATACAGTCTGCCAAAGATATATTGGCAAAGACTGTATAAACCATTTCTGTCTTTTACAAACCTCTCTTTACTCATACATTGTTAGGGGGAAAATGTCAATATTTCTAATTGCCATTTAGAAGGAAAAATAGGGGGTTGGGTGGGGGTGCCAGCATAGAAATCTTGCTGTATACTTATCCTCCCAAATTCTGGCTGCTTTGGAAAAATATATTTTCAGACTCTCTTATCCCAGTTATTTAAAGTATATGGAGACTTCAGGAGTAATGAATATTAATCTCCAAGTAAGGCCAGTGAAAGCTGAAGAAGGTCAAAGATGCAGCCTAGCATTTTATAGGATGAAGCTGAAGGGCACCTCACAGTGCAGGAAGAAGGTAGGCATCCCTCTTAGAAACGGGTTGCTGTAAGTTGACTGCAAATAACACAACAAGCTTTTGTCAGACCTGTCCATACTCTCTCTTTTACCTAAGATCCCACACTCATAAGATCTGGAACAGGACAGTTTAAGAATTTACCCTTCCCATTGTTTTTCCCTGCCTTGCCAGAGACAACAAAATGGACAATGTATGAGGATCACAGGGTCATTCTGGTGGGAAGGAAACTCAAGAACCTGTCAACCTCCTTATTGCCCACTCTGACACTACACAGTCTGCCCACCTCTTCCACAGCTTCTTCCTCTGCAACTCAACTAGGACCACCATCTGCTCTAGAGGACCAGAGGCAACAGGCAATTCCTGAACTCCAAGACCTGGAGATCAACATCCTCCTTCCAGAGCTAGTTTGATGCCCCTGATGTGTCAGGACAGCTTCTCTAGCTGGTGGTGGGATCACCCTGGCACATCACTACTGCATCACTGCACAGTGTCAAGCAATCCCATGCTGTTTAAAGCAGAGTTTCTAATGCCCTTTAAATTCACTTTCACTGCCAAAGCCACTATTAGTTGTTCCTGTTTGCTGGACTCTTGTTAACAAGATAAATGCTCCCACAGAGCTAGCCATCTAATATAGACAAATTGTGCATCAGTTAAAGTCTAAAGATGGATACTTTTCCTAATCAAGAATCAGATAATCAGGAAGAACCTACCAGGAGCCATTAGATGCAGATTCACCCAGAAGCAATTAAAAGCAGAAGTCCAAATCTAAACGAAGCAAGAGCTAGTGGGCTGCAGCATGGAGCACACCCCAAACCCTTACAGAAAGGTTGGAAACTGCTGGAGGAGAGGTGCCTCTCTGCAGCCACCCTCAGCCTGGCACCTGCCTGTCCTGCACACAATGTTGAGCCTTCAGTGAGGGCCAAAGCTGCGTGTGGGCTCCAGCAGGGCAAACAGTTCAGGAGAGATGCCTGCAGTGGACTTTGGAGGCATGCAGCCTTATGCAACTGTTGCCAGTCTTTCTCATAATTGGGCAGATCCAGGTTGAAGGCCACTTTCAAGATGGCCAGTCTCATGTTGACTGCAACATTTTGCTTTCCAGGCAGCCGCTCCACCCCTACACGGAGAGGGCTGATGTGCTGCACCTGGCCTGGTGCCCACCTTGCTGTGCAAGCAATGCTGGCCCTGAACCTCCCAGGTCTCCATGTGCTCAGGATTTTGCAGCCAGACCCCAGGAGGACTCTGCCCATCCCTTCTCCCATCTCCTTCTTTTCTTATTTCTGACCATCCCTTACCCACTGTCTCTGGAGCTGAGCTGGCTATGTGGCAAACTGGCTACATGGTGAGTAAAAAAGTCAGATTACTTTATTGCTTACTTAGTGAAGGACGGGATGGGAAGACGTGGCTGTTATCAGAAGGAAGACAACAGTGGAGACAGAAGAAGCATCGTCTTGGGTTGTTATATCTGTCTCATGGCATTACACTTAGGAGCCTTGTGTCTTCCCTGTTATCCAAAGAACATCTGCATTTTTCACACCTGGCAAAAACTTTGCTATTTTTTTATTATACCTGACATGGCTTTGTCGGAACAGTATGCGTGAAGTATGGAGGGTTAAACATTTGTCTTTTTTACTCCAGTCATGGTTACAGCCAAATTTATGTGTTCCATGCAGAAAACATAGTCAATACTTTACTATGTATCTGGGATGCCCATTTAGGAATACATATCCTAGGGCATTCTTCTGCAAGACATTGTTCATGTTTCCTTGTTTCTGATACATGAGAAGAAATTACATCAGAATTTGCCTTGTTCTGAGTTTGAGAGAGATTTATCTATGTGTGAATGAACAAACGAACAAAATAGCGATGTACTCTTCTCTAGTGAAATCCCTGCTTTTAAAAAATGTGCTTGATGAATTTGTATACAACATTTATGCATTAGTCAATATTTGGGCATGATGACTTATGATGCCAATCATCTGCTAACACTCTTCAACGGCTGTCAGAAACACTAGATTAGGGTGCCTTGACATAATACTGTTTGTGTAAATACATAATTAAAGAGCACTAGAGATTGCAAGAAGGTATAAATCAGCTTTAGCAGATAACTGGGACAATTATACCCTCAGCAAAAGATGAATTGAGAATATAACACAAATTATTTAATGCTGGTTTTGTGAAAGGTTTTTGTATGTCAATTTGTGATGAACAAAACACTTGAACAAAATACAACAAAGTTTATCTCTTCAGGCTGCACAAAATTACATCTCAGTCTTGGATATTTGTTTCTTAACATCTCCCTTTTAGAGATCTGATTATTCCTGAAGCCACAGTCTCCACGCAGATCTAGTGATTTTGCCAGAGTAGCACACATAGAGCTTCTGATTAGGTTCTAGTACAATTAAAATCTTTATAACCATAAACATTTGATAGATGAACTCAGGAAAAGACTTTACTCTCTGTACACAGAAACATGTCGGTGACCTGTAGTTTGAGCTGATATTGTCTACCCAAAATAAATGACTCGGTGTGTTCCTTGCCAGTGAACACACTAATAGGTGGTGTTCATCTATCACTCATACTTTCAGTGTTTTCATAAAGCAGTCACTATGATTTTAATTGACAAACACCACTTGTAAAACATCCCAGTTGCACTGAAGTAGCAGTACCAACATAACTGGAAAGGGAAAATCTGCCAAAATATAAATGCAGTTTTACAGTATGAAAGGCTTTCTGAGGGGATGTGTATTCTCAGAATGTACAGGGATAAAGCACTGCATTCATACTAGGGGTCATAGTTGTAACTACTTAAGTAAGACAGCACATCCACGACTCTGATAACCATATCAATCTAAAATGTATACATTATCTCAAGGAATAAAAGATTTTTCATTATTTTCATATGTAAATTAAATTTGGGTGCAAAATGTACTGTTCTGCAAGATAAGAGAAGACAACCTGGACTTATTTCTACAGGAAGTTGAATTGAATGTACTCATTCCACCAGCTACTTACAAGAAACAAGGAAATTTGGTCTCTGTCACTTCTTTGTTTTCTTATTCCAACTTAATGGTATTATTTTTAAAGGTAAAGTTAAAGTGCAGTTCTGTTCTGAAAATGGAATCTCTAAATACTGGTTTATTATGTTTCTCTAACTGCAAGCTACTCTTTTATTCTTTTTAACCAACAGCAATAACATAACCTATCTGAGATGCATTTAGAGCAAAACAGGTTTGTTGCAAGGTTTATATGCTGCAAAGTTACCATTCTGCAACTGACAGTTAGTCAATACATAAGATGAAATACAAAGTTATTTGCAGATCCATATTGCCCCAGACCACTTTTCTGTAGTTTTAACTATGCATTTTTAGCAAACATTAAGAACCCCTTATTCTGTAAATAAACAGGCAAAGCTCAGAACACATGCAGATAAGAAAAAATCATTGCTTTACTGAGACAATTTGGAATAGAAGTATACTTAAGTCTCCACAAAATTGAGCTAATAATGATTCTTGCATATAGGGGAGTTTCATTCAGTTACACAATTGCAACTTATTTCAGTCAGGTTTATTCAGCAGAGGGTCCTCTACAACATCTAATGGAAATTACGACTGATGGAGGAAAAAAAGACCTGGGAGTCGAGCATGAAACCTGTGAACACATGAGAACTGTAAACAGAAATTGAAGCACTATGCAAAAACAGTAGTGATGAAAATTTATCAATCCACATTTCAGTTGAAACAGCTTTTACCCTACACTTCTCCTTGGGATATATTTCTAAAGTCACACTTCAAAGCAGTGAACCCTGAAAGTCACATCTGAATTTCTAAGTTCATGGCATCAGTGCCCCGGGGTGAAGTGCAGAGCAGCTTTTACCCTCTCCCAGGGGTTCATGCTCACGGCCGGCCCTGGGGTGGTGCAGCCCCGTGGCCTTGGGGCACGCTTCTGGGAAAGAGCTGGGGGGAAAAAACCTGCAAGGAACTTCTCTGGGGCCTCACTGCCATCACTCAGAAGATGCATTTCAGCTCAGGCCCTCATCCTTTGCCTCCTTGTTCCCAGCCTCGTGCCTTGCTGACCTCAGCCTTCTGGCTTGGCTTCCTGGCTTGACCTCAGACCTGCCCCTTGGCTGGGGCTGGTGTGGTGGTCACAGGTCCCTTGGCTGCCCCTGGCCATGTTCCCGACCTCGCACTGCCCTCCTCATTGGGGTGGTGGGCCTGTGCCCTTGTTGTTGCAGCACGGCACTGCCAGCCTCCTTGTCCTTGTGAAGCTGCCCGCTCTCTCACTGCCTGATACCTGTACTCAAACCAGATCTGGTCTTACACGCTCAAAAGCAGCTAGGCATGGACTTTTTGTTTATGGATGTTAAAGATATGACAATTAGGATGAAATCCAAAATCACATACTGGAAGTACACAGGTTTAAACTAATCTCATACGTGAACATTAAACACAAGTTTGAAGTCAACAGGAAAGGTGTGTACAATTTCAACTAGTTCACACATCCAGTATCTACCATAATAAGAATCAAAAAGACCCTTGGGGTTCACAGAAATTCAGCATGTTTGCTTAACAGTGTTTTTGCTGCTGCTGCTATAATGCCAGTATAATGAACTGAGTGAGAACTCAAAACCCAGGCACAGGGCTTTCTTAAGCAAGCTGTGAATCTTTTCCATGGCGCAGTCAAACTTAACTATACCTTTAATTCAAGAAACATTTTTTCTTCATCTAAACTATCCTAGAACTCAAAATATGTCAAAATGCCAAATGACAGTGAGCCAGAGTTAATGCACATACTCCGTGTACTCTCATTCAGTTCACTTTTTCGCTTGTGGATCTCAGCTACCCAAAGTGGGTAAGTAAATATTTTCAGAATCATTGTGTCACAACTAGGTCAGGGTCCAGGATCTTGGAAGAAGAAATCAAACCCAGTAGCTGGATGGGGGAATAAAACTCCATAAATGTAATAAAGGTCAAATAATGCAAATGAGATGAATATCAATCATAACTTCACAAAGATTTAACTGATCATTCCAGCACGAAATGTCACTACACTGTCACCCAATAAAATTCCTGTGACTGATTGGAAAATAAGTTCATTTTTATCTCCTGTCATGAACTATTAAAGCATTATAATAAGCTATGTAAGTAGCAAAGAGACTGTTCAGCTTTATCAGTTTTGACAGCTAACCCCAGGAAACATTTGCTTCCATGTAATTGGATGTTCTCATTACTTTGTTGTTTATAAATCTTTTTACCTTAATCAGCTCTCCTTGAGCTCTCCAAAGGTCCCACCTTTACACTTTTATAAAATATCAAATATATTACAGTATCTAGTCAGCACATAGCAAGAGTTTGCAGTGTTATGCCTAATTCAAACAGAAAGTTTTACCATGCTTAATAGCCAAAACAGCTCATCTGTAGAGCTCCTTAACTACAACATTTTTGCTCTCTCCTCTCCCATATCCAGTCTGCTGCTGTTTGCTTTTAACTTCCTCAAAATTCAGGGTCTTTTGTAATCTCTATGATTAAAACTCTCCTGCTAGATGTTTGTCTTCTCCCATAGCAATTGTACTGCCACTTGTTTAGATTATTATTACCTTTGTTTGTCCCTTTTCAGTTTAGAAAGTCATTCTCAGAATCATATTTCACACTTACAAATAACAGAACATCTTACTTTTTATCTGTTTATTGGCTTCTTAGCTCTTGTGATTAAATTTCTGACTTCTTATAAGCCTATGTCATCCTCCTTAATTTCTTTTCCTGATTGTTTTTACGCAGTAACCTCACTATCTTACCAATTCTTCAGTGTGACGTCTTTGCCTGCTTAAGCTTTCATGCGTTCCAACATATGGCTCCAGCCTGAATCTACTGAAAAATGCCACCTCAGCCAAATGGGTGCAATAGTACATATACGATCTTTAATTTTCAGTGCACAACAACTGGCCATTAAAACCATTCTGCACATTTGAAATGTGGTAGATAGATAGATAGATCACAAATCTGTGCCTCAAACACTTAGAACACTCAGCCTGTTCTCCTGTACCTTGTAAACTGACTGCATATCGTCACTTTCTTCATTGCTGTTCTGAGTTATGTAGATATTTCTCATATCTGCTGTAAACTGCAAAATCTTTGGAACAAGAAACACACACTTTACTCATGTTGATAAAAGTATCATTTATAGTGGCCCTACACAGATGTGCTGATAGTGATTATTTACTAAGCTCTTACGTGAGATCTTCTAGCTTATTTCATTTGCAGTAAGCTGCAATGCAAAATTTAACACTCACTGTACGTTCCTCTGCTGGCTTTAATCAGCATTTTGTTCTGGACTTGGCTATAGATAGATATCCAAAGGTTAAGCTGTTTTCTAATCTACCTTTTCTCTCTGAACCTCTGTAACTACTGCTAAAAAATGACTCTTTGCATAAATCAGTACAGTTTTGCAAATTGTGAATTTGGCTCCTAACATTTTGCATGGTCTTTTATTCAAGATGAACATTAGACAAGTGGAAAAGTTATTCTGTCATACTTTGCTAGTTGATATTCTTCCCATTGATCATTCTTTCTTACCTTCTAAAATTAAATCACAGTAAACAAGCCTAAAATATTAATATTTTATTCCAAAAGTGTATACATACATTAAAAAAAAAAAAAATCCACCAATTTAAAAAAGTATATGCATTTAATGGAATTTATGTTACTCGGTTTCACTGTACCTCCTTTATTATCTACGCTTTATTACCCATGAAGCCAGTATGGTTTAGTCATGTCTCCCCTCTGGGGAAAATTAGCTTTAAAACCGCAACCATTTAATTTTTTACTATACCCTTCAATTTAATTTAGATTTCACCTTGAATTGTTAATAACTTCTTCCCTTCACTCATTTGCACTTAAATAAAGGCAGAAAATTCACTGGCAATGCAACGTCATTTCTTCACTTCTACCTTTGTTCTTTCATTTTAATCTACTTCACTTGTTTTACTTTTTTTTTACTTTGAAGCTGTTTAATATTCTTTTTCAAGGCTCTGTTTAGCTAGCAATTAATTCCTTGACTCAGGTTCAACACAAACACAGAGAGTTGATGTTCCAGAGTCTGTTTTCCCATTAGCTACTGAAAAGCTTTCTCCATGTAACAGTCTTCCCTTTTATTATTTCCACGTAAGTGAGAAAGCTCCATTTTAATGCAAAATAATGTTCAATGTTGTTTTGGTTAATATGTTTGCTTTTTGCAGTGGTCTTCTTACTTAAAAAAAAAGGAATCCAAATGAACGAAAGCATACAGGGAACAATTTGTAGTGGATTTACATTTTGTAGAAAGGTGTTCTTTGAAAGGAGTGATACACTCATCAGATCCTATACATGACAATGAAAGTAAAACAAAGGCTGAATTAATCCCTCAGCAAAGGCTGCCAAGAAACCTGTAAGATCAGTCAGAACTGAGCAGTTCAAACTAAGAAGCAAAAGGCAATAACTCCTTCCCTGCTTGAGTTTATTCCCCGTGCAGCTCGTTCAGAGTCTACTAAGTCAGAGAAGACTGAATAGATTTATATTCAATTTCATCAGCCAGAAGCAAAATATGCAATAACTAAGATATGACAATTATGTTCAAAGCATTACAGAAATTTAAACTTTTCTTACAAATTCATGTAGATAGATGGAAAAAATAGAGCAGTAGGGGAGTTTAATTTTCCAGTACCCATGAGATCATCAGCTATTTTTAAAGTACTGTCTTACTGGGACTACTGGCAATGGTATTTAGCTAAAACTGGCAATGTACTCATTGTGACATATTATGACAGTGAAGAATTTGTATCATTATCTCTACTTTAGCACTTCAACATATTATAACAAATTAGCTTCATGTCCTCAAAAGGATATTCAAGTTTCCTCTCTTTTAATGTTTTGTAACTCTATCATCTTTTCTAGGTTATTACTATCAGTATTTCTATACCATCAAGCTGCTTAGAGGAGTGTCTCTGTAAGATATGGTTTACACCTCCTAAACACTGACTTGATGACTTTTATCTCAAAGCACAGCTACACAGAAGAGTTCTTGCTAAAGCTGCAGCTTAATTTCCTGTTTACAGAATCACAGAATAGTCAGGGTTGGAAGGGACCTCTGGAGATCATCTAGTCCAACCTCCTGCCAGAGCAGGGTCACCTACAGCAGGTTTCACAGGACGGTGTCCAGGCAGGTTTTAAATGTCACCAGTGTGGGAGACTCCACAACCTCTCTGGGCAGCCTGTGCCAGTGCTCTGCCACCCTCAAAAGAAAGACGTTCCTCCTCTTGTTAAGATGGAACTTCCTATATTCAAGTTTGTGCCCATTACCCCTTGTCCTATCAATGGGCACCACTGAAAAAGGACTGCTCCCATCCCCCTGGCACCCTCCCTTTAAGTATTTATAAGCATTGATAAGGTCCCCCCTCAGTCGTCTCTTCTCTAGACTAAAAAGACCCAAGACCCTCAGCCTTTCACAGAATCACAGAATCACAGAATAGTCAGGGTTGGAAGGGACCTCTGGAGATC
>VZSZ01000930.1:97392-109142 GCA_013398815.1 Ibidorhyncha struthersii | reverse complement strand
GAATAAACAGTTATTCAACAATATTAGTAGGCAATAAAGCATAAATTATGTCCCTATTTGTCTTTAGGTGGCAAGATGTAGAGATGTAAAGATTGCTTTTATCCTAAGTCAGTCAATGAATTTATGTAGATGTGTCATTTCAAACAGAGGGTACAAATCTTTCTTTGTGCAGCAGCTCTGTAATTCTACCTTTGTCGAGTGAAGACAATAAACTAGAAAGATTAATGTACATTTTGTCTTCAGTAGTAAATCCTATTGTCAAATGGGGAGAACTTTTTATTCAAAGAATTGGATCAATAGTTGACTTTGTTTTGAAGCATTTATTTAAGAAGCTACTTAAAAAGAATGAAGTTCATGCTCTTAACATCCTTAAAGAAATCTCTCAAAGGCAATTATTCTATTTGCCAATCTAGCGGTCACTGCCACGTAGCAACAAAAAGCATGAAAGCTAGATGTGGAAATCCCTTTGGGTTCGGACGGTGCTTTCTCAATGGAAGAGGAACAGTAGGAAATTAAGAAGTGAAATGCACTTTAAAAAAAAAAAAATCTATTTGACTGTTTTAAACAGCTTGCTTTGAACAGGGGAAGTTTCATTGACCAGCTTCAAGGTCAATGAAATGCAAACGCCAGACGCGTTCCACGCCTAAAAGAATGTCACCGACTGTAGGTAGTGTTTAGCGAGCGATATTTAAAAAGTTGACTGTCCGACTGTGATTTTAGTCTGTAAACTCTCAGTGTTCCCGAGTGTTTGTTCAGAAGAGCACAGAGTGTCTTTCACTGGAATAAACTGCTATATGTTCAAAATATGGGAGATTAATGAAGATACTACTTTATTAACGATGGGCCTGTAATGACCCTTGTCAAAGTCAGTGAGAAAACCCTCTGATTTCAGCGGAATTTAGTTTGACACTTATACTGTAATACACTATTTGAAATTTCAACTATCACAGATCTTAAAAAGCAATTTATTTATGAGTAAACTGAGACTCTCTTATTTTTATATGGATTCTAAAAGAAGGAAGCACCAGCTAAAACCAGCAAAGCCCCTACCAAGACTGACCGTATACCGGCATATTCTATCTGCTTCCATCAAAATGAATTCCTCGGGCGGGTGGATCCACCTCAACAGGACTTTGGCTCGACCAACTCAAGCTAATTTAGTGGCTACTTAATATAATGACTATTCACCTGAGTTCCACCAGCAGAATATTATTCCGTGTTTTGGAGTCACAGCCGCGAAATACGCAAGAAGGCTGGGAACAGATCGCGAAAATGAAGAAAACCAGGAAAAAAAAAAAAAGGCATAAAACCAGAAAGGCAAAAGAAAGAAAGCAAAGCTGTGATTTCTAAAATTTCATCTTGTGCTGTTTACTTGCCTTTATTTGGCTTCTTTCATCATTTAAATCCCTGTGATCTCACACTTGGCATTTTGGGTTTTTTTAAAGTGTTTCAAATTGAGATTGCTAAATAAATAATAATAATAAAAAAAAATGCAGGCCCCGCTGCCACCCACCAACAGTGCTGCAGCCTTACAACGAGCTGGCTTTATTCCGATAGAACGGCCTGGTTTCTGCCCGGACTCTTAAAATCCGACTTCCAAGGGCTTAAAGAGCTGCTAATATTACGTGTGGCTGCTGGTACACATCCTGTGCACTACGTTGTACTTCAGAAATGCATCTAATGGTCTCAGCAGAAAAATAAAGGCGCACGTTAATATTTTTGAATATTCAAATCAGGCGAATCTGAGCAAGTTCTGTTTAAAAATCAAGAGAGAGAGCTCATCAGTAAGAAGTTGCTCCAAAACAAACAGCGTTTTCTCCCCCAGCCATTTTCTCTGCGCAACAGGCTTTTTACAAGAAGAAAAAAAAAAAAAAAGATGGATTTTTCTTCCACAGCTGAACAGGCAAGTTTCCACTCCTTTTTCAATTTCTTTTCAGGTAGCTGAAGTGCTTTTGATCACAATTTATAAATATGTCAGGCAAAGCTGTGAGTAAACTAGCAAGAATATATCAGACAGTTTGAGGTTTAAAGTTGTGTCAAAAATGATACGCTGGCATATGTTATAAAGAATCAAGGATTCTACGCCAGTGCATGTTAAAATTTATGGGTGAATAACATTTAATATATTATGAAATCTTACCTAATTATTACAGGCTTATAAAGATTCAATGAATAGGTTTTTCAGCTAGCCAGGATTTGGAATATTTCACTACTGTGCGCGTTTCAAAGGCAAGAAAAGGTAAGAAGTCTCCCTTTTTCAGACCCAATAAGCAAAGCGTTGCGTTTACCTTAGCCTCTCCAAGGGCCAGCAGAGAATTCGGTCTTTGGCCCGTTCTCCAGTTTCTGTAAACAAAGTTGAATACATATTAGGAAAAGTGCGCTAATGTTGCGTATTTTAAAAGAAGTGCATGTCAATAAACAGGTTTGGAAGAGGGAAAAACCATCATAAAGACTGGAAAAGAGAAAGAAAATCTGTAGCCTTTTAAGAAAATGTTGATACTCTCAGGCTACTGTGTTGGAAGAAGATAATTTTCTTCCCTGCAAATTAAGCCTTTAAGCCGAGGTGGTATGAATAGATTCAAATAATAAGTTCTGGGTCTGACCACCACTTATGTTTCCTGTTTGGTCAGGGGAAGGTGATTTCTTCTACGGAAACGCAACCACAGGTGAGGTTGACGGCTTCTAGATAAAGGAGAAGGAGCAGCTGCCATTGGTGGTGGGACTTGCTTAGAGTCCGGTTCCATTCTGGTAACTAAGAAGGTCTGCATCTTCTGACCTCATCATGGTTGACACCTTCCTCAAGGGGGGCGAGATGCCGATCTCCTCTCTCTGGTGACAGGACACGAGGAAGTGGAATGAAGCTGCCTCAGGGGAAGTTCAGGCTGGACATTAGGAGAAGGCTCTTCACCAAGAGGGTGGTCGGGCCCTGGAACAGGCTCCCCAGGGAAGCGGTCAAGGCACCAAACCTGTCACAGGCCAAGGGGCATCTGGACGATGCTCTCAGTCGTATGGTTTAGCGTTAGGTAGTCCTGCGAGGAGCAGGGAGTTGGACTCGATGATCCTTATGGGTCCTTTCCAACTTGAGATGTTCTATGAGTCTATGATTCTATCCTATGAAAGACGGCGATGTCACGTGGGCTGTTACCGTTACTGTAACTCTAAAACATTCACGTATGGCCCTGTGTCACCTGTGTCCCTCAGCAGCCAGGAAGAGCTTCTTCATCTGTGTCGGGTGCGTTCGTAAATTTTTGTGCATGTCATAAAGGGAGCTGAAAAGAGTACTTGTCTGCATATTTTGAGGATGCTTGAATGCCATTGACCACGGCAATATGTTGTAGTTATCATGATTCTGTGGCATTTGTCCAGAGAATAGCCCTGCCCGGGTCAGCGGGGTACTGCTGAACCAAAAGTCTTCCAAAGGGATGTGTTGATGAGCGTGTTGATGGTGGCCTACTGCTGCGAGGCACGTCTCAAGTGCTGAAGATAAAACTGATGACGTGAGCTGGATAAGAAATGTTCTGCTGATCCTGAGCAGTGTGCTTTTTCTGATTTGGACTGAATCTATGGTTATAATCCTCTCTGTAACTGAACATCTTGGGTTTTCCTTTTTTTGTTTTTTTTTTAGAGACGTTTTAGCGGGAATCAAGTGTATTACGCAATTTCTGTCACAACTTGCCTCTCATTGGGCAGTCATGCATAACGGACAGATATTTATACCGTGAGTTGCCAGCTGAGCCTTTTCCACCATACATTGTCTTTTAGAAATATTTGGCACCATTAACGTTCAGAATAACCGTATCTTCTCCATTTGGCACCATTAACGTTCAGAATAACCATATCTTCTCCTAGCGCTACTTCCTATTCAGCGCTCGGGTACTGCCTGCTGGCCATGTAAATAGTGACGTAAAGGTGTACACCCTCCTGTAAAAGACACACCTGGGAAGATTATTGACAGAAAGATCTCAGAGAAGATGAAGATAACCTTTGTAGTTTTCTGGAACAGGGAAATAACCAAAAGTGAAAGACATTTGCTATAATTTCCAAGTTAGTGGGTACAATACAATAGGCTGTGGTGAATGCTGGTGGTTTCACTGCGCTTAAATGTCCTTCAAAAGAAGAATACAGCGAAAAAAAACCAAAGGTGACGTCTTGACTTGAGCTCTGTTTTGAGCCGTGTGTTGGGAGCGCAGTGCCAGATGTTGGGAGAGTTTTCAAGGAACCCGTCTCTATACGCTTGTCTCCACTTAGGCATCACCTTACGCGGCAAACAGCTCTTCGACAAGGAGGCGTCTTTGATTTGGTCCAGCCTGGCTGCTCTTACATGGTTTTGGAACCTCTTCTACAGCTCATACCAGAATAAAATATGTTATTTCATGGGAACGGTCCTATTGGGTGTTTTATAATCATATACACACTTCAGAAAAAAAAAAAAAAAATAGAAATAGTTAGCTTGAAGGCTTCACAGGATTGTGAACTTACAAAATCAAGAAGTTGCAATGGAAACTGTCACTGTAATAGTAAGAACTGATGTTAACAAGCAAAACTTAAAGATGAAAGCTCATATATAATAGAGATGTCTGGAATAGATATATCTGAACAAATTAACTGAAAGAGAGCCTAACTGTTAAAATTACTTGTCTGAAGTAATACATTTCACAACTGGAATTTTGATATAATGATAGATATTTGACATTTATAGGTGGAAAAGAAAATGTTTGGTTTCCTACTGCTTTTCAAATAGATGGTATAATTTTCATTTTAGTTTATTTTGTTTTGCCTTCTGAACTTACTGTACCTATTGGCTTCGTATCAAGGAATTAAACCACTTGTTACAGTTTTTTACATTTCAGCCCTCTTGATCTGACACGAATACGTTTTGCAAACTTGTGGTCTGTATCGCTCCAGTGTACGCAGCCAAATAGCTGCTAAAACGAACTGTTTGCGGAATTATATGTATACACACATAACCCATGTATATAGTGAAGTTTTAAAAAAACTAGATTGCCGCGGAGAGGAACTACATTCTGAAATGCTCGTACTGTCAATATTTAAAACGACTTTGTTTTTCAATTCCTAGTATTCATTCTCTGCTCATGGACTTCCTTGTCTGCAAACATTTATGCAAGTGCTCAATTTTTTTACCCGAAATTCTGGATTTAGACAACTCCTTTGTAGCTACGGGGGAAAAAAAGATGATTAGAATATTTACTCTTCTAGACCTAAAATATATGATTTTTAATTTTTTTTTTTTTTAATTCCCTTCTTTCCTTCCTAAGAAAAATGGAATTGCTGTTTGGGAATTCAATTTAGGAGACGTATAGCTAGATATTTCCCATGCACTCATTCCACTTTGGACTTTATTGGGGCAGATAAAGATGAATTAGTCATTGTAAAGGAAGTTTACACTTGCCGAGGGACCAGTGGTTTTCAGATGATCGTACTTACTGTTGGGAAACAGTGGAAAGTCCTTAGCAATAATGTGGAGAACTGATACCTCAAAGAGACCAATTTCTCAAAGTCAAACATGTTCTGAATGACATTCTTTGGAGATAAAAGTGTAAGTAGATGTGAGATTGTGACTGAAAGGTAAATTAAGGAAGAGGAAGCTTAGTAGCTAGCCAAAGAGCCACTGCACCCTGCTCGAGAAACGCGGCTTCTAAAAAGCCAACTGTGTTTGGTGACAATATGTGGACACCAGTTAGAAATAAACGTGTATGTAATATCACAGTGTAAAAAGTGGGGAGGCAAATGTAATGGGATATGAACAGGAAGCTATGAAGTATAGTGGAAGTGAGACCAGGGATCAATCCTTGGCTTAGCTAAGGCCAATAGAATATATATTACATTATATTAGGGAAAAAAAAAGGAATATCCCCTTACATATATAAATGGCAGCATTAGAAGTTTAAGAAAATCAAATTGCTAGTAATGACAGATAAAAAGTAAGTGTTCAATATCTATTCCTTTTCTGTTTCTGGAAAGAAGTAGGAGAGCACACTCATATTCCATAATGATGGTGAAGTATTTTCCAAGCAATTAGTTTCGGAGGAAAGCATTAAGCAGTATTTTTATGATGAATATTTGAAAGCAGCTGATTCAGATGAACTGAACTCAGAAGCAGATACATACTGTATTCATTTTAGGGGAATCATGGAATACTCTAGAAACTCCTGGAAGCAGTGAATGTAATATTAAAGCTTAAAAAAAAAAAAAAATAGAAACCCAAGCAACGTGACCCATGTTGTAAAAGAGAAGCTAATAGAATGGTGAGGTGGGTTTCTATACATAACAGTTCAAAAGCTTTGAATACAGAGCATTACTGCTAGAATTCAAGGCAGAAGGTTTTTGGAAGATAAAGTCTTGTCAAACAAATGTGAATTCTTTCTTTCAGAATGTTAAAAGTTTGCCTGATAAAAGTAAGTGCTTTTGTACAGCTGCCTGGATAGTTGTGTGCTTAGAAATTAGATACATAAGTGACACTTTCAAAATTGGGATTGTACCCTTGAAAATAATTACTCTGAAAATAATTAAAAGGTCATAAAATAGATCGTTAAGTCACTACCATCCACACGCACACACTACCATGTTGCATTTAAAAGGGTTTTTCTCTTTATTTGTTATATGTAGAAATAAATAGTGGTTAGGAGAACAGACATTAAATTGTTCACATGTGCAGTATAGATAAAACTGATAAAAGAATGTTATATCAGCTTCTCATGCCCACACAATGGAATGAAGCTGAAAAGTAGAAAACTTAGAGAAGAGAGTCCTAAGTGCTGGGAAGCTGGAGAAAATGTCTAATACCGAGTATTTAAAGAGATTAGTTAGCTGGTAAGAGAGGAAAATACCAGATTCTAGTGAATTTTTCAATCTAATGGAGAAAGGCTTTGCAATCTGTGGGGAAGGGTTGCCACCAGAACTCTTTAAAATGTAACAGTTTGTGTTTTTCATGATGAGATCAACTCTAACAAACTCCCCAAAACGACGATAAACTCTGCATTCCTTCAGGTACTCAAATAAAATTGGGATGTGTCTCCTTATCAGGTGCAGCTTATGCTTTAACCGAATAAAACATTTAAATTTCAGTCTGAGGCAAATATAAGGGCCTATGATCTACCTGGTTCTTTCCGTCCTCGAATACTCTGATCAATGGGATTTTTAAGTATACAATTTTAGTTGTTTTAAAATAAGTCCGTGTGAGTCAGTTTGTGGAGCAACGTGATAACTCACGTAATTTAGCACCAAATTTGCATGTAACGCACTTTTCCGGGGCTGTTATGCATACCACTAGTATTTTCACCTCATGCTCCCCTTTCGCCTTCGAATATTCCCTTAACTAATTGTTAAAGATTTTAGAAGGGTCTAAACCTTTCATATATATATAAAAGTGGTCAAAGTTATACCCATATATCCTAACATTAAATTAAAATAGGTACTAAATATTCTAATATTACATTAGAATAGATACTAAATTATTTTATAGATATGTTAAAGTTTTAAATTGAGAGGTACTTTATTACATTTTGGAATTTTAGAGCGAGGACTTGTATTAGAGGATTATAATTTCCCTTTTAATAATGGGAAAGTAAAAATTACAGTATTAGATCAGGTCATCATTGTGAGATTTTTTTTCACTCTCATTTTCCATCTGCAAGAAACAGCATACTGGGTAGTTGCATGGTAAGTTCTCCATAAAGGATGTTATTTACTCTGCTGGTACGTCACCCTCATTAATGAACAGGCAAGGATGCCGAATAGCCACGTGTAAAATCACGGTTTGCTTTGCCTCGTTTGTGTTTCTTTCTTATTCCCGTCAAGATATCAGTGCCCTGCGTTTTCTACATTTCTGTTCTTCCTACCACGCAACTGAGCAGTGTACCTGTCCTCATCACTCTGAGAGAACCAGCAAAAAGCGAGTTCCTACCTAACCGGTCTTCTCGGCGGACCTAAATAGGCTCTGACGTCCAGCTCCCGTGGCTAACCTGAAGTGCTTTGGATTTTTATATTTCATTTTCTAATCCAATGTAATTTTTCCATGAGTCGTGGCAATCTGAGATCTTGCTACCAAAAAGAAATCCTCGCCGTGTTTAATGTTATGTAGTGACGGACTCATGATAACCCCTTCCTCGACCGATGTGTTCCATGGAAAATAGTGCGTCAGCCGGGAGAAGGGATTTCTGGCAGTGACCTTTGAGGGAAAACAAGCTATTTTGCTCAGGAGGATGGAAAGCGCCTTTTCTCCTTCCCTGAATGACCATGATTTTGTCATCTGTTGAGTTTCTGCCTATATTACTTGCCAGAGGATTCGCCTTGCTTGTGCAAGCTCACGGCTAAATAGACTACAAGGTTGACACGCAACGTTTTTCCTTTCTTACGGTAACTGTGACAAACACCATTATCCATAGTTACATCTTCCCGTTTTTATCCTGTTCTTTTATGTATATTCCTACACTTCCACGATGAAATTTTAATGCACTGAATTACATAAGTCAATTATGCATTTTGTTTAGACACACACGTATGTAAATGTAGATATATTTATATAAACGTCTCTGTGTGTTTTCATTTTGTTGCCTTTCGATGTCAATGAACCTTTTTATGTTCTTTCTAGCAAAGAACACCTGATTTCTCGGGTATAATTTGCCAGAGGACCTAAAGAAAATTAGTAGTCTTAAATCTTACATTTAAAATTCCTTAGACACTTGAGAAGGAAACTTAAAAGGTTGAAGCCACATAAGTATATCTGGAAATGCTGCTCTGCCTGTGTGATGCCCGTCGTTCTCTATGGTTTCAACATATGCCCTCGTACTAACAATCTTTACTGTGTCTCCTTAAAGAAAAATGTTTCAATATGCAACCCTCAGTCCTAATCCCCTCCTGGTTGTGCTCTGTCTTTGTTAAGATGGGATAATCAGTACTGAAGTTCACGGGCTGGGGGAAGAATAACATCAAAGAACATTGCAAGTCATTTTTTTTTTTAATATAGATGCATATATATGTGTATATATATATTACGTTATATTACTTCGCTAGAGATATTTGTTTTGTTGTTTGGGTTTTTTGAACGCTACAAGATTTTGCAAAGCTTTACGTGCTGTTGGCCAGAAATGTAACGCTGTTTTTTTTTTCAGCTGAGTCACTATAGATAATTATAACCATTATAGCCATCCATTGTTTGCGAGTTGCTTAAAATTTTGCTCCTAATATATGTTAGTTCGTCCTTTAACGATGAATTTCGTTTGTTTTCTCCACTCACCTACCATCTTGACATTACAGCTCATACAATTCTATGTCCTCTGCAAATTTCAGTATCTGCCTGACCCTTTACAGGAATAAATATGTAGGAAATAGTATGTTAATTAACGTGCTAACCGCCAGAGATAACGAAAACTGATGATTTAATTTCTCTTTTGTCTTTTCTGTCCCTTTTGAGTTAACCAAGGCTTAATCCGTGATAAAACTTTTCCTTTTGTCCCATGAGCAGTCCCAGGTTTTGCTGTCAAGGACTTTTTAAATTAAAAAATTATATTTTTATATAATTTTATATTATATAATATAAAGTATATACTTTAGCTCTCCTTCGTAGAAGATGTTCCTGTTGTGCTTGCACTGTACAAATTAGGCAGAAATTCATAACTGGTTTTTAGTATTTTCCTACATCGCACCCTTTTAAAGCAATCATTTTTGACTGCTGGGACCCACGATTTCGGAGTCCTAGCTAGCACAGGATAAGTCGCTTTGCTACCCTGCAGCCTTTTTCATTTTCCCTTAACTACTGCATTAGAACTCACAGTTCAGCCAGATGACTCGGAGGCTCCGGCAGAACTCGTGAATAACTGTATCTCGGCCTAATGAAGTACAGCTTTTCAATTTATCTGTGTGTTCCAGTATTTTCTTACCACTAATGTTCAGAAACTTTGTACATGACTTCTTCCATCTTCTGGAGAAAAGTGACAAAATAAAGCATTTACTTGCTTTTTGTAATGTTGTCTTTTAAAACCCAGCCATACCACCAGTTCTTTCTTAACTTTCCTACATCCTTTATTTACGCTTTCAAGAACTGTTTATGTCTTTGGTTACTTACTTTTCATGGTTTGCTTTGGAGTCCTCCTAATTTACATCTTACATTTTTAACCTGCCAGAAATTATGCTCCTTTCTAGGGAAAAAGGATTGAATAATACAAAAGAAAGATTGTATCTGTCACCGACGGAGGAAAATAGTATCTTTGTGCCTTATAGCATATGGATCAGTATATTTATTCACTGATTTATAGTGCTAAAGTATTCTTAGTAAAAATTCAATAATTTTCCAAACTTACTTTAGATTAAGGTGTGTGTGTGGGATCTGGCTGGGGAACATCCTTCCTAATATGACCTTTCCAGGAGACATCAGAGGAATTTTTGTTTCAAATTCCACCCACTTGGTTAAGTCAGCTTCACTTTGGGATTTTTCTACAGGGGGAAGAGTAAAACTGTGGTAAATTCGTCTTTACTTGCACTAAGAAGGTATTATTATCCATAGAGTAGCATTATACTGAAATTCGTAAGGTACCTTAAGAGCTTGTGTGCAAATCTAATCCTTCCACGTTGTCCATGGATCATATGGACTGATGTTTTAAAGCTTTTTTGAAAGACTTCAAAAAAAACGAAAATGAAAAATGTCTGCCAGTTACATAAAAAAACCCTTGTGAGTTATTTGCTGTTTCAATAGCAAACTGAATTTAAGGTGAGTCTCCTATTTGTGAGGAAAACCACCCGTAAGTCAGTAATAACGTGACTTTTCCTCATTTGTGGGATAGACATAATTTCTGTTTCATCTCCCCTCCATCAGTCTCTTTGTATTCCTCTGCATATATGTTTTTTTCCGTTGAGTTGTTCTCCATCTGTGCTCCTTGTACAGGAAAACAGGGATTAAAGAACATTTTAGTAAAGTTCGGAGGAGACTGGTAATTCTGCAAATGATCATGTTAGCGCTAGAAAATATCAACATAGCATTGTCCATACTTAAGGATTAAGCCTTGGAGTCCTTAAGAAATTTATAGGACCTGATGTATTCTTTAGAATCAAGGAACATAATACACAGAATGTAATATATTAAAATGAATTAATGAATTGCTTAAAGTATATATATTTTCAGACCAAGGCAAGGATTCTATAGTCACAAAAAATGCAAGATGATGATAGTATTTATGGATATTATTTGTGCATAAATTAATTGTGCTGCATTTTGCAATTCATGTTTATACAAATTACTTTTTCTAGGTTCATACAATAATTTTCTGGAGGAATAATTGTACTTGTATAGTAAGATCTTTCTATGAATGAGAATGATTTAAGGTCTAAAATATATGTTTATACGTTTATATCTATAGAAATCATAGAATCATAGAATCGTTAAGGTTGGAAGGGACCTTTAAGATCATCGAGTCCAACCATTAACCTGACCTGACAAAAGCACTTCTAAACCATATCCCCAAGTACCACGTCTGCCCTTTTTTTAAACACCTCCAGGGATGGCGCATCCACCACTTCCCTGGGCAGCCTATGCCAATGTTGGATAACCCTTTCAGTGAAAAATTTTTTCCTAATATCCAACCTAAACTTCCCCTGCCTTAACTTGAACCCATGTCCTCTTGTCCTCTCACTTGTCACTGGGGAGAAGAGGTCGGTCCCCATCTCTCTACACCCTCCTTTGAGGTAGTTGTAGAGCGTGAGAAGGTCTCCCCTCAGCCTCCTTTTCTCCAGGCTGA
>VZSZ01000930.1:64252-97188 GCA_013398815.1 Ibidorhyncha struthersii | reverse complement strand
AGTCACTCCGCCCCAAGCCTGTAGCGCTGCATGGGGTTGGTGTGACCCAAGTGCAGCACCCGGCACTTGGCCTTGTTGAACCTCATACCGTATATGTGCTTGTATATATATATATATATGTATATTTATATTTCTGATTATTTTTTTGTTTTTGTCTTCTTGCAAAGAACTTTTAAACTGAAATCAAAGCAGAAAATTCGTCTAAAACGTACCCAAGTTTTGGCTGGATCCAATGCCATAGTATTGCTATTGAAAACAGTCATATAGGATAAAAGTGTATTGACATGCAAGTAAATACTTTAGGTCTCCACATCCAATTTAGGTTTCCCAGTTTCACTACAAAATCCACCAGACAAATATGTCATATTTAAATTGCAGGAGTGGCGTGTCTACGTCATCCACAACATTGTTCAGCTTTTCCCCTGTTAGTGTTCATACAAGCTATTGAGATCAACTAGTCGAAAGTTTCGGTGTACTGGTCCCCCTGGTGATTTGCGTAGTTCTACAGAAGCGGGCTCTGTGCTAATACCTATATATAGTACGATGAGACAGATTATAAAGAAATCACAGTAGTAATGGAAATAAAAGAGCTGTTTCAGAATCGGGAGTAATTAAAATGGCTGTGATTGTTCTACACCTAGTACTATTATCAGATGAGGAATTTATATATAAACTCTGAGAGATCTCATTTCATGTGGCTGTCCCAGTTGCTCTACACTGTTCCATATGACTGCTTTGCGTCAGTGGAGCACAAAGCATCTGGGATACATCTTTAATACCATCAGTACTTCAGCGGTGTGACAACAGACAGCTTAGAAGTTCCTCACTCGGGTACCGGTAATGCTGTAGCTACATAAGAAACCCCTTGCTGTTCGGTATTATGTTGATTATTTTATTTCAGTAAGTTAATTGCTTTCATGCCCTTCTGTCCTTGCCACCTTTCCACTGTGTTGAAGTCTCTGAAAAAATCTGTCATGAGCAAAAGGAACAAAAAATTAAAATTGAAAAGCTGAGCTGTACTCCGAGACAATGAGAGTATTGCAGTGCTGGGTACTCTATGGCATATTGTTAAGCCAATTCGTAAGTGTATTAAAAAAACAAATAGTAAAAAAAAAAGTACTATTGCAGATGATCACGCAGACTCTAATGAAATAATCTTGCTTACCCAATTTTTGTGCAAATCGTTATATGTATATGCATTTTCAAGCTAACGCGTTCACTCGTTCTTGGTCTTTGTCCTACACACTGATCCTTCAACTATCTGCTTTTCAGCATATTTCATATAGGTTTTTTTTTCTTTACTCTTCATTTTGTTTTTTTTGAAGATGGTAATGAGGAAGTGTGAGTCCTTTCAAAACCTGTCACATGGTGATTGAACCTGTCTATTTTCCAATTCAAAATGCATTTTAGACATCTCCAAGATACGCAAAATAAGAGGTTCATATTAAATCTATATATTGATACCCAGCTCTGTGTTTCTTGTAAAGAAGAGACAAAGCTGTCACTAGCTGACCGAGAGTGCTAAAGAAATGAGAACTTGAGGGAAGAGCCACTTCAAGCTTAACCCAGACCAATGAAGTTAGGCGAGGAGAAAAGAGATGCAATTTAATAAATTGGCAGAGACCATCATTGTTTCTCATATGAAGGTTATTTGTGTTCTGACTTTCAAAGTGTTGCATGTTGCCTCAAAGACCCGGTGTCTGCCTCCCAGGAATTTTCCTGCATCTGTCCGAGGCCGAGATAGATTACAGAAATAAGATAATTTATCTTTATGTCAAAACAAGTGTATATATTTTACATATTACATTTTCCATTTTAAAAGTCGCTAAAGGGCAAAGTCATATAAAAATCAAAATCAATAGATAAAGTGCTGTTGAGTAAAACCTGTTTAATTTACTTTTAAATAAGATTTTACACCCAATTTTGCAGCACTTATTGTCCAAAATGTATTAAAGAACATTAAGAATTAAGAACATTAAGAACACTTAAGAATTTAGAAACCATACCTCAGATTTCTGGGAAAGATTTCCCGACACACCACACACACACACTGGAACTGATGTTTGTCAGAGTATTTCTTCTTTCACAGAACAGGCAAGAGTACACAATGGTTCACATCTTAAGAAGAGAAAAAATGTTGGGTTAAAACCCAGTACTTACAGGTGTTAAGATCCCTTCATCTTCCTCCTCTGCTTTTTACTCCTCCTCTAGGTGGAGCTACAGATCTGCGTGTGACTTCGTTAGGAACAGTTTTATAATTGTTTATTAACAATTTATATCTTACTTTCTCGATGCAGTTTTCAGTGAGCCATTGTTTTTTTTCTTAATGACTAAGAATAAAAGATTCTTTTGAACAGTTTGATTAAAACAGGAACAATGGAGAGAAGACATTTTCATGGTTCAAATGTTGGAGCACCTACAGAAAGTGAAGAAGAATATTGAAGCTGTTATACAGTAACTTTTGAAATAGAAAAACAATAAACAACCATGCTTAGATTTGAAAGATTATCAAAATGCAGTACTTACTATATATGTATGTATTGTAGAAGCAGAGAACTTTTGAGGTAAACATTTGTAGACCCTCTGTTCAGTTCAGATCTCTGCATCACAATGTGAAGGATCATGTTTCTTTAATTGCTTGTCAGCTTTCTGATGACATCACTTTACAGATTATAAGAAAGACTTTATTAGATTCTATTTTTCTGTTTTAATAGGATTGTTTTTTAAATGNGGGGGTGGTCTGGTCCCTGCACTCGCAAATTAATTCCCTTCCGTTCTTACTGGAAAACATCAAAGAATCAGAAGGATTTTTTTCTCTGAACATCCCTGGGCAGTGGTAGAACATTCCCAAACACTACCTATTGAACCGGAGTTTTCTTTACCCACACCTCCCTTCTTTCCTTATAAAAAGAGACCTTCACAGAAGTTTTCAGACAGCTGTTAATTTAAATGAAATTTCAAAAATCTTCAGAGAATCCGGCTGTGGCCAGGAGTCCTCCAGAAAGAATTGTGTACTGCACGTTCCAATGTAATGAAACTGCCTTCAATAAAGTTAAAGGGGACAAGAAAACTTACCTTTGGGACGAAATGGGTTCTTCCCTGATTTCTTATCTTTTTTTTTTTCATCTGGTTCTTCCTCCAGTGAAGTATTGCCTCCTGACTGCAAGAATAATAAGAAAAAAAGGAGTATTTTAGCAAAAGGAAACATTTTCCCCCAACCCAAAATATATTGCCAGAGAACAAAATTCTAAAGAAAAGGTATAAGAGATACATAAATGAAAATCTGTTTGAATCTAGTGGTTTCACCAACTGTGTGTCTGAGTTCAAAGGGAAGAATTATGAAGTTTCTTTTGTTGATTTTAGTTTCTGTTTATGAAATGGTATCATAGTAAGGAACTCCCTCTCCCTTGCTTTTTCTCTTCCATTTCCAAGTGGGAATATATTCTGAAAGAGTAGAGAAAACGTTAGGGTTTGCTTCTGAAAATATGGTGGAATAATTTGATTACAGTAAAATTGGAAAATGAAAGCTGTTTCCAAAGGTTTGTCTAAAACTTCTCCTCTAGATATCTTCTTTTTTGGTAAATATTTTACAATCTTTTATTGTCTGTGTGATGCTCTGTAGTACAGAAAAAATGAAGATTATACTTCCTCTGAAGATGATTTATGCTTAACAAACACCACTTTCAACTCATGAAAGTAATTTTTCCCAATGTGTAGCTTCAGATTCAAAAAACACTTTCTCCATACATTTGGAGTCAGAATAGTATCTCCTTTTCAAAACAGGAAACATATAAATATGTATTATTGTAAACAGTTTTAAATAACAGCCTATTTTTGTAAATAACATCACAACAAAGACCCACTCAAATTTGTACTTTTCAGTAAGATCGGTCGTAAATCTGGTCAGACAAGAATTGTTCACCAGTCTTTAGCAGAACAGAGCTAATAAAGTGCAAAATGCCTTTCCTAGAGAAAAAAAGGAAGTATAATAAATTGCAACTTAAATAATTTATTTCTCTTCATTGTGTAAATTAAGAAGTTCGTTGCTTTGTAGGAGGAAAATCTTTTATAAATTGTTTTTTCATCAGTTGACATGTTTTTGTAATCCACGTAGCTGGTCAGCACGAGTCAATACAAGCTATGGAATGCAACAATTACCTTTTATTCAAAGTATGGCAAAAATACGTTTAACACTGACATGAAACTAGGAACTAAGAATTTTATTTCTGGATTTTCTATTGATTTCCTGCATGTTTTTGCATGAATAACGCAATGAGTGCGGCCCTGCTCCTTACATGCTCCTCACCTGGTTAGACTGACCGTTTGTGAAATGAAAGCAGTAGTCTCTCTAACTTTTGAAAGCTGTAAAAGATATAAATTCTGTCACCTATTGTATTTCATTTTATGTAGTGTTTTGCAAATTGTCAAGTGCTGTAAAACAGTACTCAAAGGCATCATGATGACTCTTAAGAAGCATCCAGCGGCTACTGGAGCTGGAAGTCTGAAGAAATAGGCATTGATGAGATACACAATACCCAATGTAGCAATATTAATGTTCAAAATTTCAACCTATCTATGTCTTTTTGTTCAGGAATTTTCAGGCAGCTGAAATTTTGCATATAAAGCAATATTGCTTTCCTAAGTGGCTTAACTCCACTGAAAATAATGGGTCAAATTATAGTTAAAAGTACGGCCACACAGACTTTCATTCCTTGTAAGAAAAACTTAAGTTTTCAGTCAGTCAGTCACTAAGTTGGTGTGACAACGCATACAATAAAAGGGAACTTATTTAAAATTAAAAAAAGGAGAGCCATTGGACGTGGATGTTATTGCATTACTCAGAAAAGAGGAAGTAAACTTGGATAAATAATTTTTCTCATGAGGTGTCAGCGGTCAAATCTTAGAAAACAATTACTTTATTCACTTGGGCTATGGAAGTTTTCTCACAGGCCTCAGAAGAACATGTGTGGATTTTTTTCTGAGTTAATCCAGGGGACATGAAACCTTTAGTCATTTAAAAGATGTTCCTTCTTGCTTTGTAGCCACTAATACCAGGAGACAGGGGAGGTAGGTATGGCCTAGCTGATGGGCGTGTGGTGTAGCAAAGCTCATTAGCTCTGTTGTCCTTAGCAGAAAGGTTTATTACTTAGGGGTTGATCGGTGGAGAGACAAAAGCTGCAAGAAAATTACTGAAGGCTGTGTTGCATTTCTGTATGGCCTGGGGCTTCTTTCACATATGATTGGGCATCTGGCTGATGGTCACTAGAAGCCTTTGGGCTAGCCCAACAGTTCCAAAAAAAAAAAACCCACCGCCCGGTCTGTAAGTCACGTCGGTGTCACAGGAGAGATACCGTAGCAGAAGAGAGGACTTGCAGGAGCAGGACACAGTCCGGGCTTCTGTGCAGCCCTTTGCCTCTGGAAGAACTGCTGGACTTTACTCCAGGCTGGCTGAAAGGCCGGCAATATCTCCTCTTGCTCTGGTCACCCCAGTGAGCGCAGAGCAATTCCATGCGATTTGAGGAAAAGGGAAGGCTGTGGCATTGCGATAAAAAATATCATTATGAAAATTTAGGAAGGCATCATAGGCTAATTACAATTAGCCAGAATATACTGAATCCACTGCTCTGTAAACAGCCTCCTTAGGCTCAGATCTTGGATGAAGGCACCAATAGATAATCATAACTAGCCGAGAGTTGGGCTGTGTTGTCTAATCATCATCATCATAGCGAAGTCTTGGGGATCAGGACAACAGTTTCAATATTTGTTGTTGTTTAAGGATTCTGCTGTTAGAAGCATGTAGTCATTCAATTTTCCAGGTATACTAGAGCCACTGCCTACAAAACTGAGCTTCCATGTAAAGAGAATACGTTATCTATATCTCATGAACATGCTGGAGTGTTCTGAGGAGAAGTGCCCAGTGCGTTTTTGGGGACTGACCTTCTCATGGCTACACGGTCACTACGCTAATATTTCAAATTAAGAGTTAAAATTGGCAGTGCAGAAGCAGTTTCACAGTGTGTCTGTATCTGAATGATATCTGACTAGAGAAACACTGTATATGCTTGAGAAAATTTTGTGAAGTGCAAAAATGTGAGTGCATGCGCTCGTGTCACTCTGTTGGCTGGTTTGGTGCTTCCATTGTCTTTTAAGTTCACGGAAAAAGTAAAGGGATGGTACGCAGAGGGAAAGTCATCAATAGTAAATTGAATGTTATTGACTGAGTGAGCTACCAGCTCACAGTCATCAGCAAAAAGAAGCTCACTAATGAAGAAATCAGCCACACGTGTCTGCAGACTGCACAACTTGCATCAGTAAGGAACTGAATAAATATAGCTCTGCCAATGGCACAAAGTGCTTCCATCTGCACAACAGAGACAAGATGGAAAGGAGCGTGGAAACCATTTATGATATTAAAGAGATCTTGCCGTTTTCCACCCCTCTAGCCATCATCTTATTACAGAAGACTTAAATATGTCAGCAATAGAATTTGCAGGGCATCCACAGGTCTGCAAAAGCTTCAAGAGTCCCTTGTAATTTACATTGTCAAAACCTTTAGTTAGGTCAATGGGCAGCAAGCAAAGACTGTAATTTCACTTGATACTGTTTGTAAAGGGTCATGTGTGTAGTGTTACTTTCTTAATAACTCCACGTCAAAGTTTTGGGAAGGCAGATTACACAAAAGAGAAATTGAGTGGCTCAGTTTAGGTATGCTCGGATTTTCCTAGCATCAGAGAAGAGAAATGCCACAATAATTATCACAGTTTGCATCATGATTATTTGTAATAGATATTGTTGGTATCTTTGAATTGCTGTGAAATTGACTCTTGCTTTCAGATAATGTGAAAAGACCACGTGGTGTTGCTTTTTAAACTGCAATTTGCCATCAGGTCCTTTCGGTACCTGTATTGTACATCACTGAGTGGACTGGTTCAATGTCAAGTCTTTGTAAAGGAACGAACATCCTGGACTGAAAAATTGAACAGCTCATCTTTGCATTTGGAACACAGGAGATTACACATTGCAGGCTGTGACAAATTTTTGTCGCTCCCAGGACTGTGACCAAGGATGTTCTTCTCTACACCTCTATTACCAAAGCATTGTATTGAGTTGATTGAGTTTACATGCTCTAAGAGGTGGAGAGGTACGCGCGCTGTCACTCTCTTGCCCATGCAAGAGGTATATAGTACTGGTGCAGAGACTGCGTTGAATAGGCTGATAATGACAAGTACAGGTTGAGTTTCAGCTTCTTTTCTCTAGTAAATGGTATTGATTTCTCTAGATTCAATGCCATGCCAGAGTTCTTTCAGGAGTGATGTTGGTTTTATGTTAATTCAAAGTGTGTTTATACCATTTTGTGACTACATTCTGGGTTAATGGACACCTACTTCCATCATGTCCAATACTGTCTTGGGCAACTGTCCTACACGTGAGTCGTGCTACTATCAAATTGTATTACCTGCAACTGCTGGTTTTCTGTTTGTGTTTTCAGCTGACAATCCAAAACTCATGACAATGCTTGAAGACAGAGGTACAGTTCCTGGAAATTGACAAGAGCTCAGGATAAGTTAGAGGAACTGGAGGGGAAAGTAACAGCAAGCAGTTGTCCTGGTTTCAGCTGGGAAAGAGTTAATTTTCTTTCTAGTGATTGCCCTGAAAGGAACGTCAATAATACCTATTGTTTTTAGTTGTTGCTAAGTGATGTTTACACTATTCAATGACTTCTTTCAGCTTCCCATAGAGCCTAGAGAGAAGCATGGAGTGGCCAACGGAATATTCGGTACCATAGACGTCATGCTGCGTATATCGATGGGGCTTGGCCGGGGGAGCAGGGAGGGGACAGAATCAGCAATCACTGCTCCAAATGGTGCCAATTCATCAGGCTGTGAGAGTGACCCATGTCATTATTATTATCATTGTTATCATTATTGTTATTTTCCCTTTTCTGTTATTCTTTCTACTAAAGTGTCTTTATCTCAACCCACAAGGGTTTTTTTCCTCCCTTTTCCCTCCCTTTTTTCACTCTTCTTCCCACCCTTCTGGGGGGAAAAGGAAGGGGGGGAGACAGCAGCTGCATGGTTCCAGTTGCCGGCTGAGGTTAAACCACGACAGCAGTGTACTGCTTTTTGGATTTTTAGACTGAGGAAGCAGTCTGGCTTTTTTTAGTGCAATTACATAACTATCTGAACAAAATGGGAAGGAGGGTTCTTCTTCTGAAGTCCCCCCAAATTAAGCAAAATTTAATTTTAATTCCGGCTGAAACGAAGAAACAAAAAAAAACAGAGTATATCTAGCACAACTTAAAAATAAATAAAAATACATATCATCCATATATGTTGAGTGAAATATGAATCAATTCAAAACTAAGTGATTAATTCCGATTTTCTTAAAGTTTTTTAAAACTTCTACAACAGCAAGTGTAAAGCTGTTGTAAAGCTTTTCTAAGCAGTTTGGCAAAACCAAATGCATTTATGTATGAATCAGGGTTGTCTGATCTGTATTATTTTCCCCAGACAAGTGTGAAGCAATGGTTCCATCTCTGTGCACCTTCAGAAGATGGAAATTAAAGCAATCTTCCAATCCACTTACTGGATTGCTGGTGAGTTACTGATTATGCCCATTCCAGATGTAGTAGAGTGACACATTATGACAGTAATATATAGATAAAATACAGCTCAGAAGCTTGCGCTGTGCAAGTAGTGGACAATCTGCATATGTGCATCATATTTAAATCATACCCTAACACCTCTTTGAACAATATCCTTTCTATTGAAACAACAAATTAAAGGCGTAGGTTAACTTGGTGTTATCTACAGACACTCTGAGTCCTCAGTCCACTGTTACCCACTCATGTTTTCTATCATTTCTGCTCCCCCATCCTCATTCTTTTGTCCGCAAACCAAGCATCCTCAGAGAATCAATCTCCCTCCCTTCTTCCCTCTCTCCTTTTCCCTTCCTCTTTATTTCTTCCTCGTTCTTCTCCTTCTCCTCCTCATCCTCCTCCTCCTTCCCCTTCCTCTTCTCCTTCTCCTTTTCTTCTTCACTTTTAGTGGAAATAAGAAATTTTGTAGACAAAATCTCAGGGACACTGACCTGTAGGTTTTTAAAAGGAAACCGGCGGAAAAAAAACAAACCCAAACCCATAAGAAATAACAGAAAACATCCTTTGATAAAATTCAGAGTATACATTTGTTATGACAAGCCGTTCATGTTATCAGGAGAGGTAAGGGCCATGTCCAGCTCCTGTACCGCTAACAGGTGGGATTACACTTCTGCAACACACCTAAAACAGGTGACATAATACACAAACAGGACATAAAATGACATTAATTTTAATGCGTTTCATATTAGCATGTGTTTAAATGACTGTTACGTGATCACACAAGTCAGCGGTTCTCAAATTGTGTTCTGTGGTCCATAGGAAGCCTCTTTATCACTTCGTCCTGTTGTCCCCCTGCCCTCCTCCGATCCTAACCAGAAGATAGCTGAAATACATTAGATCCTTTTCTAATAATACTTTACCAGATAGCCAGCTCCCGTATTTGTTGTGTTTTCCAACTCTTGGTCGAACTGCGATGGCATATGTTGTTAGGAATGGGAAGAAAGGGAGGGGTTAGGCTACATTTTATTAAGAAAAAGTGTTTTGAGGAAGTGTAAACTTTCTAAGCAGGGTCACCGTCATCGCAGCAACCACGGGAGCTGGACTTCAGTTTTTGCCTTCAGACTCTTTGACTGTTGTAAAATTGCAGCTCATGGCTCTGCCGGGTGTTACCAGCGTAGGCACGTGCCTCCTCCTGTGTTTCGTGCTGCTGTCACTTGGGAAGAGTGGTTATTTTGGAGCTCTGCAGGGGTACCCTTTCTCTTTCTCTTTGAGTGGGGGCGGCTTTGTGTTCTGCCAACCACTTTTGGTTGGCAGAACACAAAAGATATGTCGGCCCTCATCGCTTCTTTCCTCTCCCCTCTCATTGGGAGAGTGGAGGCAGTGAGAGTGCCATGATGAAGTGTTTGGCTATGCCAGCAGCAATTAGCTGCTCAAACAGTTGCTCCTGTTCCCTAGAGAAAAGCTAGCAAAGCAGATGAAAGCATCCTGTGGGCTGGACTTGATCCATGGACTACCTGTAGAACCTGCAGAACTCATTAGCATCTCCTCTATTGCTTATATTCTGCTAGATGTAAAGGTATATCTAATTTAATTTTAAATTTTATATTCTTTTAATGAGCCAGAGTGTGTTTCATAAGGACATTACTTGCAATACATACAGCAGTTTTGTCAGGGTAAAATGATGTGTGTCTTGGACATAAAGTGCTTCCTAGAGGGCTTAGTGACATGAATATTTCTACTGCTAGAGAAAGCCGTAAGAAAGTCCGCCAGTAAAAATCGAAGAATATGCTAAATAAGATCTTAAACAAGGCTGTATTAAAAAATAATAAAGTTTGATGACTTAATTTACAAACTGCAAAGAAAGCAAGGACACCGTGTTTATGTAAAGATTCTACTTACGTGTGATTTATTATTTCTGAAGACTGAAAGGCCAAATCCCAAGGACTTCAGTGGAAGCTACGTGCAGGATTACACTCCAGGATAGTAGTTAACTACCTTCTAAGCTCTTATAAGAGATATTAGAGGGTTAAAAGCTCAGCTTGTAGCTGTAGCATTTAAACTTGAGCTTGGGAAATTTAAATTCAATAAACATCCTAGCTAAGTTCTTTTCAGAAAACAAGTCTCATGCATTTTTATGTGCTTCTGTATTATTTAATATGCTACACCTTACGCAGACTTAGTCAGAGTTCTGAAAGAAAATAAAAAACACAAGCGGGATAGCTTTTAGATGTACTCTGCCAAATATTATTTTGCCCAGGTCGTGCGTAGGGTGCTGTCATTAGTGTTCTGTGCTTGAAATTTTGTTGTTGTTTGTATTTTTTTGTTTTTGTGCCCTTTGTTATGACCTTGGGCCTCAATCAGCTCATTAAAAATTAAATTGCTTATTATAACCTGGCTTCGTTTTCCACTTTGATCAGAGAGCACAATAGGTTCCTTAAGTGGATTTACCCATAAAATATTCTGGTAATAAGAACAGAAAAGGCAAGTTTAATAACTTCAATATCAAAACAAAAGCTACAGAAATACCACCCAGAGGATAATAACAAATATTTTATCTAACAAAAAGATAAAATTCCATGCAATATGAAAATTCTGTTTTCTAGCTTATTAAATGAGCATCTTTAACAATTTGAAATCAGTATAATTTCCACTTCTTCTGTGGCTAGTGCTCCTCTCTTATGAGCACATGAACATTACAGCATTATTTAATTTGTACTGCCATAATTTGGATTCAAAGAAGGAGGTAAAACTGTTTAAAATCATGGAGAAATTTTGCTCAGTGCTGTTGATTACTCATTTTTAACTGTTGCTCAGTTTTGCCGTGCTCACTCATTACTTGCTATCCAGGAGTTTTATCTCATAGATTTTATCTCACAGGCATTTGTTCACACAAAGGTTTGGGAATGGGTGGTGGTACAAACATAACATAAAAATATCTGTGATGTGAAAGCCCAAATCCACTTAGTCTCGTCTCCTGTTTCTGATAGGGTCCGGGGGAAAGTACGAGAATAGGACAAAAATATATTGAAACTTGCCCAGCATATATTAACTGAGCTTTCCATCACCTTTGGCGCCAGTGATCTTTCTCTTGCCTGTATAACCAAATGATCTTAAAAGAGAATACTCCCATGTAAACATGCATGTGTGATTTTTTAGTATTCCCTTTTGATTAGTCGTCTTGTTCAAAGGTTTCCCTCATTCTGAAAGGAGATCAAATCCCTGCAATTTAAGCGACCAGTCGCAAACCGTGAACGATGAATAGTTCAACTAAGCAGATCACAGTTAAGTCTTGGATTGCAAGTGCTGAAAACACACAGATGTTTGTAGTAAGAGGTGGAAAATAATTCATGATGAAGGGAATTGATCAACAATGACTATCAAAAGCAGGAACCAGTCTGTCAAATGTAACTCACACTCGGCAGTTCTTAATGAGTAAGGATCTAAAAGAAATCATTGACAATAACTTTAGGGAGAAAAATGAAATAAATTTGCTCTTACTAGTAAGCTAGCTTCTGAAAATGGAATTAAAATTAAAATCAGTATTACTTTTAAATAAATACAGAAAGTTGAAAGATTTATTTTTGGATCTCGTCATAACGTTACAGCTACCAGACAAGGGGTGGCAGGCTTAACATTTGACAAGGGCAGCTGATTCAAGCCGAGGCTACCACACCTTGAGAAAATAAAGAGGCTTCAAGGCTTGTCTGCCCCAACAGAGAGGTCTCGAAATGAGAGAGAGAAATTGAGTGGTAACTTGTCAACTCCAACTAAAATCCCTGCGCATACCCACACGTGGCAAAGGGCTGGGAAGGGACTTTTTGTTGCTCTTACCACTCACTTGTTTTTCAGTCAAGAAGACAGTGAGATTTTTCCTTCTTTATCATACTTTCATAGTCACCATTCTTTTTTTTTTGGTAAGAATATAATACGCGGAAGTTGGAAGACGTAAATTAGAAGACTGAGCATGCAATACTTTTCAAGAAGCTTATTCCTTTATATCGTTTTCAGATTTTTGGAGAATGTTGTAGGTGAGAATTTGCTTACTGCCATTCCAATCTTTCGTGTTTAGAACTTTAGAAGAAAAGAGCAAGACAGAAGCAAAATATTTCACACGTCTGTTTGTCCTATTTGTAAATCTCCTTACAACTGTCTGGCAAATTTTTGAAAACCACTTTTTTTTCTTTAAAGTATATTGTATCGTCAAGGGTCTTTTCATGACAGATTGTAGAATAAAGAGTCTTTTTATTAAAAAAAGTTTAATACACATAAGTTTAACATCTGTAAGTTTAACAAATTATTTAAGTTTAAAAACAAATCTGCCTTGTGGATGGAGTGCATTAATAGTCAGCAGGCAGCTGATAATATAGAACATTTAGGCAGCCCTAAATTTGTCTCTGGATATTAATGCTTGACTGAATTATTCAGTTTTGCAATCTACTATTAATATATATATATATTTTAAATGAAGACATTTTCCTTGGAAAATCACAATGGCCTAAATCAATCTCTGATTTCTGTAAATAGCTTGAATATATTTCCCCACATGATGTGTACACTGTATGCAGAATAATTTTTATAATAAATCTATTAGAAACTTTCATGAGTACAAATACAGAGAATGGCGAGATTTTTTATATGTTCATATTATTTATGGTCACAGTTTGTGTTATGAGTGATTTCCTATATGACGGTGATTATGAACCCACTAGTATTTTTCAGTCTTAGGCTGAATGTTGTATTAAATCATTTCTATTCAGAACAATATCCTGATATAGGTCAATGATTTGAAATAAGCTTTGATCCATCATTAAAAAAAATACACTGTTTGCATGTATATTTTGTCTAATGTAATGCTTTTTGAGTGCTTTCTGTATTCATTGTGAGCAGATCACTCGTTAAGGAAAAATTATTCTGTTCTCAAATTCTCCAACCACTGCCATTCACAAGTGATTAAACCAGTTTTAGAATTAGGGAAGAACAACAGTAACTTAAGGATAAGAATAATTAATAAGCAAAAACCTGTCAAAAACCAGAGGATTCAAAATGAAGATGTATATGAATATATAATAAAATGGCTATACATATATACATATGCATTTATGTATTTGCACACACAAAGCTACGTATATTTACATATATGTATGCTTGTACAGACATAGGGGAGATGTGCTTTAAATATATAACCAAATAAATAAAGGACATATATATTTTTTTTCAATATTTAAAACATATGGGATAATACTAAAGAATATGAAGTAGTTTATCTGTGTATGTAAAAGAACCCTTTCCTTCCTTGTCATTGGAAATATCTACAACTGCCGTTATGGTTTGTTCCATATATTCAATATCCCGTAATAAATGGGCTGCTTTGTGATTGCACCGGCTTTTGCTCTCATTGTTTAGGTTTTGTAAATAAAGCTGAAGAGTTTTGATATATTGCAAAACACGCGCAGTATCTGGCAGTACTTGGATTGATTCTTTCTCACACAGACTTATAGCACTTGGGTTAACTTCCAGTAGACATATGACCCTTGATAATGTCTCTATTTGAGCTGACGCTAAGGTACACGCTCACATGTAAGCATGTGTTCTGTCCATCCCAAATCAAAGCACTGCAACTTACATTTCATATTTCTCAGGTATTTGCACTTTTTCCATTGCGTAAGGGTTAGACTTTTACATTCAATTTAGCAGGTAAAAATACAAGTTAAGAGTTCACAAGTAGTTCCTAGTTAGTGCCTAGTGTGATTAAATAGGATTCTGCTCTGGGTTTAAAGAAGTCACGTTACCTTCATTACACCATTTGTAAACCAGTCAGCTGTTTTGCCTCCCTCCCCATCCCTCATCTCAGACAAGATTGAAATTGGTTTATTTCTTTTCATCCAGGAAGAGGAAGTAATCTAAAATTCTGTTCTGGTAAAAAAGCCCTCACAACTCTCTTTTGGTATAAGGTTTGTACTTCATTATTTTTGAGATAAGCCTTTGAACATTCTTTCTGCAGGTAGACCACGTTCACTCGACAGAGGGAACATGCATTTCTAGTGTATCAGGTCGTTTTGAAAAGACCAGCGGTTTGAAGTAACGTCAGGAAAGGATTTGGTCTATTGAGTCAAATCAGTTTCTGATTACTTTTCTTCTTGTGGAGACTACCCTGTTGTGTTGGAATATGTCCCTGCAATGCCATTCTGATTATCGACACACCGAAGAGCCGCTGCCTTGTTAAAGGGCAGGTAGCTGAAGGACTGATAACTTTTTGCTTTTTCTCTTCCCCTATCTACCATCCTAATAATCGCCATTAAGCATCAAGAGCCTATATATGGAAGCGCCTTTATTACAGGCACAACAATAGTTGCTTTCAGCTATTTTAACACCTGAAACTGGGGTTCACAGTTGGCTGACTTCACTATGATTGTTCTCTAGTGTTGTGCCTTTCAAAATTATTTCTCCTGCTCCTTTCTCCCCATTTTGACACTTTTATTCTGAGTCTCCAGTGAGGCTGTGTGACTTTCTGCCATTTCCTGTTGCTGTACGAAAAGCATAAACATAGCTATGGCTTTTAGCTTTCCCCATTATCCTCCAAATCACACAAGAGAATTTAATGTTGGTTTCTTTTTTTTTTTTTTTTTTGCCATTTCCTTTATGTGCTGTTTTTAAGCTTATCTATAATCGCCATCTACACTTTGTGGCAAAATATATCCAGAAAGATGCTAAACGTTTAAAAGTCTACCATCATCATTCAGTAGAATCAAAATGCCCCTTGGCAGAAAATAATAGATTATACGCGATTTGTGTGCGATATTGTACTGGATGGATTAGAATTTCCATGAGAGCCTTCTAACATGACACGAAAAACCACTGATAGCTAAACTGCTGGAGAGCACAATCAATTTTTTTTAAATAAGAGAAATATTGGCTTTGTTACCTTTTCAAGGACAAAAACTTTTCAAGTGACCTCTAAGGAAAAAAATCATTAGGAGAGGTTTCAGGCTCTTGGAAAAATTTTCTCTCCGTCTAGGAAGAAAATTTCATTTGGAGTCAGAAGCAGAACAGGGGTTCTTTTACAGTGCAATTACTTAATCAGTGCTTCTGAAGATTAGCCTGAAATACTGCATAACTGAGCAGAGCTCATTCTTCCTTACAAAACCAGACCTCCATTCATTTAACATATATAAAATAAAGTATAACACTCTTGCTATAATGCAGTGCCCTACAGTGTCTTGTTTCATTCAGTAAGAATTTTAATATAATCAAAAGATATCTATTGTAAATTAGATCTGAAAACACATCATTGCCAAAGAACATCCTTTCGAGTTCGTGTTTTTAGTCACTTATTTAACCTTTGGGAATATTTTTGTATGTCTGTTATTTACTAAGAAATTAAGATGTTTGTTGACCCTGGTGCCATTTCGCATAACAACAGTCCTGATGATTTCCAGTTCAATTTAAGTGAAGGGAAAGACTTTTCACAGTGTAACACATTTTTTACAGCTTTTTTTTCCCTCTTTTTATAGTTCACCACTAAAGGAGCTTGGAGTAGAAAGCTGGTATTTGTCAGACAGTAAACCTCACTGAGCAGTCCTGTGTTTTTGTAAGGTACCAAAAGTTATACTCTGTGTGCTAAAACTAGGCAATTATTTTGTAAATGCATCTTTAACTTAAGCTATAATGAAAATTACTAACGGTGTTCGCAGAGTGATGTAAATGTCTGCCAAGAGATCTCTGCCTTGCTATTTTCCTGTGATCTGAAAGGGTAACAGTAGCAAAATCTTGTCTAGTGATCAACAAAGTTTGTGTTTGTGCCTATTCAGAGACACATCGAGTGTTTCAGAGTCACTGGAATGAACAGGAGATTTGAAGTTCCAAGTGTCATGAGGTACCCTATTGTTTTGTGTCTTACCAAGTTTCCCAAGTTTGCAGGATAATGCAGGAAAATACCATGGGAAAAATCCAAGGAAATTATTTTTATTTTTCTTTCATCCATTTTCAATTGATTTGACAACTGAATTCTATCTTAATCAATTTTGTTCTTTTTTTTATTTTTATTTTTATTTTTTTTATTACAGGGGTAGCCATTCACTATAGTGTGTTATGAAAGATCAAATCTTTGTGAAGTAAATTCAAACCAGGGGAACCTCTTGTTGGTTTTATGATCTTTGTAACATAAACCGCTTACCACATCTGAAAGAGCAGAGCTTCTTACATTGCCTGCTGACAAAGTAAAACATTTTCTTTAGACATGTTTATCAATGTTGTTGTAAATGTTTCTTAGCGTGTTGTCTGGTACAAAGTTTTCCGCAGAGTAAAATGAATATTAGCAGGATAAGTGCATGTTAGACAGCAGGAAGACAGCGAAATCTAAGGAAGATGACTAAAAAGATCCACAGAAAGGTGTTTCATGCTGTAAACAGCATCGATGTAATATTTCAGGTATAGAACTAATATGTGATATTTTTTCATTTTTTATTACTCTCCACATTACTGAGTCTGTCTATTAAAATACAGAAGAGTTATAAAAGTTATAAAAGAGCTATTGTCTCCATTTCCAATATGCTCTGGAAAATCCTGGAACTCAAAAGATGCTGAACACATTTTTAGTCTTCCTTAGCTTTTATCCTTATAACTTGCCCCTTTAATTTATGCCTTTTAGGTGTTTTGTTAAGCATTTATTTCATAGTTCATACTTAATTGTGTTTGTGTATTTTAGTACTAAAAGAAAAATAGAGATTTTTTACTCTGACACACTATTTGGTTTATACTAATAGTTAAAGCAAAATATGACTTTCTATTTAAGATCTGTATTGATAGAAAGATGAGTCTAAAGTGGGGAAATGGGAAATTAAGGTGTATATTACTTTGTTCTCCACTTAAATTATGTGACAATTTTCAACTTTATGGTCAAGCATTTTATCTCAGCTTATATTGGATACTGTATTTTTTCTAGTAAATTATATAAGATGAGCAAACTTAGTCCATGAATTCATGTGTATGAAACAAATAAAGCTAATACGCCTTAAAAATATGTTGATAAATGTATTTCTCCAAAGTGTTTGAATACTACACGTTGATCATATAAGGTACAATTCACAGAGCTAGTTGGCAAGTTTTCTTTCACCCTTCCCCTTCACCTCTTTTCCTTCTTCCTCCTTCCTCCTTTCCCCTTCCTCTCCTCTGTGCTTGAAAAGACACTGCCTTCTAATTTTCTTTTTGTGCGATCCCCTCAGGCTACTGCTAATTCTGGAAGAAATAAAACGCTTGAAATCAGAGAGGGAACTGATTTGCTTACAGTGTAACCTGCGTTGAAAGTTGTTGGCCCATGGAGCAGAGCTGGTGAGATCTTTCTCCTGTATTTCGCCGTGAATCACCCAGAAACAGAAATTGGTACTATGAGCACAGACTGTTTCCTCCAAAGGTCCTCAGTTCCACAGGGGCACAGAATTTAAAGCTTCTGATCATTTACTGGAATTTTATGTCAGCTTCTGGACTGACTAGCTTGAGCGATGGAGGGCCTGAAAAAGCTGAGATGAACTTCAACACCTGAATATCCCTCACTACTAGATAAGGATCTCCGAATGTGGCACTCAGACATCACTAGTACTTTTCAAACAAGACCCTTCAGTCCAACAAGACCACCATTGACTGTTCGATTGTGGTTTTGGCTAAGAAAACTTACTGTATATCGGGATCGATCACATTATTGACATCTTATTTAAATGGAATAGAACATTCCAGCGAGTAAGCTGTTATATACAAGTAATCATTAAAAATATTTCACGAGATAAGAGATATTTTATTCTTCCCTACATGACACACGATAAGGGATGCAACAACTGTTGCCTACAGCCTCTGCTTGAGTGGCTTACACTCTTTTTGTGGAAATTAGAAGAATGTCCCTTTATAAGAAATTCAAAGTTTCTCCTATTTGTGTGCAAATATTCAAGAAAGCAGAGCTAATGTATTTGCAAGCTTAGCATTCTCTTAATGTATTTTGGGCACAGAATTAGAAAACATTTCACATTCAGTGAGTATAAACACCTTAATATACACACACTGAAGAGTAATATATCTTAAGTAATGAGAACAGGTTTTCCCAGAGAAAACCTTTGTGTTATGGGTGACTTTTGATGACTTTTTTATTACATTTTCTTGAAAACATGTGCCTTATGATGGCAATTCAAATACTAGAACAGCTGGTTTTCAAGAGATGCGGAGAAGGATTATTATGACTGCAGTTGCTTAAAGTTTGCTTCACTTTTTTTTTTTTTCTTCATAGAAAAATACAATGAGACATCAAGTGTCTGTTCAGTCCATGCATCTCTCATCCATCTCTGAATCAAGGTCAGTCATACCCCATCCGTTCCTGACAGATGTTTGTCTTACCTGTTTGTTGGGTTTTTTTTAAATACAGTCTTTGAAATTCTTCCTGCTTTACAGACAGCGTACTCTAGTCCTTCCTTGAAAGAGTAAGGATAAAATAAGAATGAAAGTTAAAATCACAGCGTGCTGAAGAAATGCCTGCATGTTTTTCAGCTGTTTAACTTATTTCTGATTTCATATTCTGCTTAAAAACAGACACTAAAAAATCCTGCTATAGCATGTTTTCAGGAAGAAAAGCTGCTGCAGTTGAGACAGAGGTGGTTATCTTTCATGGATAATTTAGTGATTAGCTTTTACTAAGGTGGAGTAGATTTTTGGCGAAATTCCCTAAGATTTCAGTGAAGTCATGATTTAACTCTTAGGACCTGAGACAAAGAAGGTACTTAAATTCTTCATTTTTTATTGGTGTCTGTGGGAGTTAGACGACTCCTGAATGACAGGTTCCATGCAAGTATATACTGTATTTCTCACTTCTACATCTCAGCTACTGAATGCTTTGAAATACGTAAGATGGTGGACCTATATTCACAAGATCTAGAGTGCCTTGCAGCTGAACTGAACGGGGACGAAGGTTACAAACAAAGATGAAGGGAGGAAAGCACCAAACTCAAGGGCACTGCTGTTCCCTCCCACAGAGATTTCTCTTCTAACCGATGTAGCCTGGCTGAGAGCGGACATTAAACATGTGGCAACAGAGGGCAGGAGTGACCTGAAACAATCTGGAATTCCCTTTATAAGAATATAAGCTGTAACTTTAAAAAAAAAAAAAAATCCTAACTTTCCAACTTTGCTTATAACAGGTGTTTATAATGTCTTTCTAAACATATGGATGTTTTTAAGGATTTCTCCTTAAGGACCTATCTATATGAATTACTCCCATTGCACAAGACATTTCCTAAACATTCTTGAATCACTGGATTCATCTCCATCTCTTTTCTTCAGGGGATCATTTTCTCTATGAAAATTGCACCTGTCAAAAGGAAAAAAAGGAAGAATCAAACATTCTAATGGACTTTTATGTATCACACACAATTTTTTTTGAAAGAAGATGACATCTTTTTGCTACTGCTGACTTTTCTGCCAGAAATTGTAACCTATCTCCTCATAAACTGAAATTTCATATTTCAGTTTCTAAACTCGGCTGTTACGTATGGCGAAGAACACATCTCTATTAGCGGAATAGAGTGAGAGTGCTGCAATTGCTACTCAGAACACAAAACTCAGTCTTTGAAAGGGCTGTAAAAACTCCCGTATTCCTCTGCAAGGATGGATTGTGCTCAGTACACATGAATCGTCCAAAGCAGCACGTAAGAATCCGTCATCAGCTTCTTGCCATGAAGCACAGAACAGGAAATGTTATCACTTCTAAATAGAGGCAGTTTCAAAGAAGGTGTTATTACACCCTGAAATACTTAAATGTAAAGCTTTTAATGTGTGTTTAGCTGTGATCAACTCTACTGGTACTTTTGTATGGAAATTATCTTATTAGTAAATACAAAGAACTATTACTAAAAATACTCAAAGCAGCCTGAACAAAGAGGTTTTAAAGTTTGTTACTACAAGAGAGACATTTCTCTGAAAGCGGAATCTGTACGTAGTTTCTGTAGATTTTATTGTATGAATAAAAAGTAATTTCTAGGTACGCTACATTTTATATCTTCCATCTGGAAACAAAATAGCAATTGATAAGAAGCAATTATGCACATTTTTAATATTTAAGAAATTTATGGTTTTACTATTTAATTGTCAAATTCGATATACTCTATGCTAAATTTTTCTAAGGTAAAAGGTTAAATGGAAAGGGTTTGGGTTCAAGTTAAGCCAGGGGAGGTTTAGGTTGGATATTAGGAATTTTTTTTTCACTGCAAGGGTTATCCAGCATTGGAATAGGCTGCCCAGGGAGGTGGTGGATGCGCCATCCCTGGAGGTGTTTAAAAAAAGGGCAGACGCGGTACTTGGGGATATGGTTTAGAAGTGGTTGTGTCAGGTCAGGTTAATGGTTGGACTCGATGATCTTAAAGGTCCCTTCCAACCTCAACGATTCTATGATTCTATGATTCTGTGAATGTTCCTACAAATAGAAGTGTACAGCTGGACTATCATATGCTTACCTCATAGAAACACCTTATAGGAAAATACAGTGTAAAGTCCACACCAAAAAAACGAAGTATTACTTTAAATATACAATCACTTTCTGTGATGCAGACTTTGAATCATTAACCATTATTTTGCTGGAACTTATGGAGCTGCTGAAACCAACATATTTGCAGTAGCACAGTAGTTACAAAGGTGATGCCATGCATTTATGGGAAAATCTCATTTTTTTCTGGTTGTCTGTAGATATACTTTTTTAACTGAATAACGTCATGTTTTGTAAATTAGACTTATTAGACTGAGAGCTCGGTTTAGGCAAAACTTCTAGTTCAAAGATAGTGGAGATTAAAGCAGTGTAATAGCCGTAATCTGTAAGCAATGTTATAGAAGTCATAGTAGTTTCAGAGAGCATAAATGTGAGCTGTTCCAACCCCCCCTGGAGAATTTGAAAACATCCAGCTTTTGGCTTTGGTCTGTAAGAAACATCACCCGTTCAGTCAGTTTGGACTGTCTGGGTGTGGGTGGGCAGCTGAGGTTTGCGCACTAGAGCATATGGACGGTTGTGTGGTGGTCTGCCCCTTCTCTTCTGGTAGTATCCTCCTTGGTTCAACATAATAAAGATCCTGTTGATACAATCCCTGATAAGGAGTCCCTCCCCATCCTTCCTTTAGCCCCTTTAGGTACTGGAAAGATGCTATAAGGTCTCTCCAGAGCCTTCACTTCTCCAGGCTGAACACCCCCAACTCTCTCAGCCTGTCCTCCCAGCAGAGGGGCTTCAGCCCTCACAGCATCTTTGTGGCCTCCTCTGGACCCGCTCCAACAGGTCCACATCCTTCTGATGTTGGGACCCCCCGAGCTGGAGGCAGCACTGCAGGGGGGTCTCCCCAGAGCGGAGCAGAGGGGCAGAATCCCCCCCTCGCCCTGCTGGCCACGCTGCTGGGGATGCAGCCCAGGATGCGGGTGGCTTTCTGGGCTGCGAGCGCACATTGTCAGCTCATGTCCAGCTTTTCATGCACCAACACTCCCAAGTCCTTCTTGGCTGGGCTGCTCTCAATCCATTCTCCACCAAGCCTGGATTTGTGCTTGGGATTGCCCTGGCCCATGTGCAGGTCCTTGCACTTGGCCTTGTTGAACTTCATAAGCTTCATGCATAGGGAACCGATGCAAAAAGGTTCTGGGATGTAGATTGTCTCCATAGAACTGCTATTCCAAAAATTTCTTTACCATGGAAGAAGAATTAATTTATTCACATTTTAATGACAAAAGGGGAACACTGTTTTTATAGACAACTACTCACAACCCTATGTTGGAGGTGTTTTTTATTCCAGAAGAATAGAAATCCCATCCTCGAACAGAGTTCCCTGTGACCTTGCAGCTACCAGGTACTTAAGAAGTCAATCAACAAATGAAGGTAATGTGGATTTCTGTAGGGACATGAGATATTTGCTTAAGAAATAAATAAGAGAAACCCCATTCCACATAAATAACTCGTTTATTTTATTTTTTTTTTTTTAATTCCAATAATTTTTGTGTCAATCTCAGAATTTTAGTGACTGGAATGCTTGGTGTTCTGGCAGCACAGCTGTATATTTTTCGGTCTCATGTGGCCTAACATTCAGTCCTTGAGGCAGAGGAGTTCTGAAGCTGAGTCTGGAAGATTGCTGTGCAAATTAATCAGCCTTGGTCAACGATTTTTTTTCTAATGTGGAACACTAAAAAGCTTTTTTGCATTAGTCTCGCCCTTTTAATTTTGGCGTTGTTTCTTCTTTTCTTTTGCTTATTTATATATAGTAATAACATTTAACTCTTTTTCCTGTGTGAGCCAAGTCATAGTACCAGATTTTCTCCTTACAGGTAGGTAAGTGAGAGGTGATTACGAAGAACCAAGTCCAAGTCTTTACGCAGTCAGCGACCAATAACTTAGTGCTGACCTTTGTATTCCAGGGCTGTGTTTTCTCCACTTGACCACACTGTTCACAGATCCAGAAATATATAGGAGAGGTTTTAAGAGCTTTCGAGCCAGTCGATACTTAGTCTTCTGAGGAGAAACTGGACTGTCAGCTGGAGGCAATAGCCCTGAGGACCCGGTGAAGGATTCACTCTGGAGTTCTCAACAGCCTGAACTAGATTTTCTGTGCCCTGTGCCAGCTGATGCTTTCTCAGATCCATCGCCTTCAGTTCCCCTCCACACAGAAAATGTACTTCAGTTTCCTCCTCCGCCTTCATCGTTTATTCTTCTCCCTCCTCAGCTTAACTTCTCCTTTTCCTGTTCCTCTTGAAATGGACTCATGCAAAAATAAACATATAAATATTTTAATATGGTATTATCATGATGATTTAGCCACCATGCTGGAGTCACTTTGCGAGCTCTGTTTTTATGTCAGCTCTGTATATGTGGTTTTGATTGTGAAGTTTTCTTGTGCAACAGGAACAGTCTTTTGCTTGGTATTTCTACTGCATCATTTTATGGGCATCCTGCATATCAAATTGCAAGTAATTTAGGGTGTCGGTATTATGTGCAGATCTTTTATTATTGCACCTTGGAAAGCTGGCAATGCTTCCAGCTTAAGTGAGCTCATTATGCTATAAGAAAAGGGGATATATTATGAGGTCAAGGATTAAATGAAGTAGGGATATTGGGACAATTTTTGTGGAAAAATCTTTGATAGCAGAAGCATGTAATCACAATATGTTTGTTTATCAGCCAGGAGGAAAAAATATGCTTCAAAATACGAAATGCTACCAGCTGCAGCTAGAATATTTGGAAAGTAAGTGTTGGTATAGATAGATTTTTAATATGCTGCTTCTCTCAAACTTGCGTCTTGGTGAAAACCTTCCTTCCAGGGGCTTTCAGCTGAAATTCAAACGTTTTTCAGATATGATAACAGTAGAAGATATTTAATTTAATGATTTTTATGTCTGAGTTCCTGCAAATTTAAAACGATCAAATACTAAAACTAGCATGTTAAACCCTCAAACCTGACCTAGCTTTGGCTCCAGTTCTCCTGCCTGTTGCTTCATATGCCTCAGACGGAGGGTCCTGTTGATCTGAGCAGGATGATGGTCATTAATAAAACATTTCTTAAATGTATAATACTTCTTAAACAACTGATAAAATATTTTTTCTTAGAAATCTGTTCCTAGTCAGATATAAATTCGTAACTTAAATTATCTTGTATGGATGATGTCTGTCATGATTTTGAGCAAATTTACATAAACCTCTTGCGTTTGACTTCAGATAGATGTATTCCTTCTTACATGTTACTCTCACAGTAAAGTCATGAACATTCCTTTTGTCTTCAGCTAAAATCTCTCATCTGTGATTGATTTACCACTTAATTCAGTGATATGATCCCACATCGAGATAAACAGAGTGAGAGACAGGGAATCAATCAGAAACAGAAAAGTATACCGCTGTAGTAATTTGGGAGCAAACCCCTTTTTCCTCTAAATCCAGTGACATCAGTGTTACTAAGCGAGCAAGGAGTTTAATATTTTTAATTTAATTTGATTAATGCCTTGTGTATAAAATCTGAAAAACGCTGTGGTTTTCATACTTGTCATTGTTTATTTTCACACATAAAACAAGCTCAGTCTTGAAGATCTTTTTAATAAATTCAAACCTGTTGTTAAAGTTGCTTGTAAAATGAAGCAGGGAAAGAATTTAGTGGTGTTTAATCTGGAAAAAAAAAATGTTTATGAACACTGTCACTCTAGAAACAGACGCCACGAACACTACCCCGCAAGAGGTAGTGCACAAATCTGCTGAAGTGAAACAAGGACCTGCAAACCCCCACGTTTAGATTCTTCCACTTCTGACAGAAAAAAACAATGTGTGCTTCAGCTGTTCCTTTCAGTTAGTTTGTCTTGTACAGAACAGAATCACAGAATCATCTAGGTTGGCAGGCACCTTTAAGATCATCGAGTCCAACCATAAGTGGTATATAGGTGACTTCTTTAGATATTTTGAGGGTGTATAAGCTGCTTTGGGAAACTGCCAGTGCGACTGAGCTGGAAACGGATAAACACTCAGGTAGCTGAAACTCAAGTCTGCACTGTTGGTATCATACATTCCCTTGGCTCTCCTTCTTTCTGTTTGCCTTTATTTTTTTTATTTTTCTCCCGCAGGCCAGCTGGGATGAGGAGCAGGCTGGAAGAGCATGTGTAGCAGAGCTGACGGAGCTGCGGATCAACAGGAATCTTTCCATTGCTTCAGAGGTTAAAAGCAATTCCGAAGAATGGGGGATCTGGATGCAGGGCTTCCTCCCTGTAACACTTTGAAACACTCCTCCTACTGTTCCCCTCTGCTAAGTAATCACAGTTAATTACAGGGAGCGGATTTACTTATTTGTATCAGGAGATAGAGTGGGATCAACACGGTAAAGTGTAATTTATTGAAGATTAAAGTATCTATCAACTATTTTTGTGTTTTTTTCTTCCAGTCCTTCTGTGACATCGAGCGGTAAGGGCCTTGTTTCCACGGCAGAGCAACCGAGACAGAGGGAGAGATGCATGCAGGGAAATGCAGGGAGTTTGTGAACGCCAGTCCCAGATTTTCAAAATCAATTCAGTATTTTAATCATGAAATCGTCTTCCTTTCTTCCCCACTGATACATTTCTGAAATATATTTTATCAGTCAAGGATCACTTGCCGACTTAACAATAGCGAGCATATCAGGTGAAACATTTTAACTACAGGTATTTAATTTCACATCAGTAAGTGGCATTACAGGAAAGAATCTGCTTCCGAAAGATAAAGCTTGCTTATATCTACTAATAATTTAGCAGATGGCTGACATCACTTTTCCTTGCTTTTTTAAATAATTATGTAGCCAGGTAATCACTGTATAAACCAAAGAAAGGACTAAACTGAAAGAAGATCTGAGGGATCCATGCGTACTTACTGCAATGAATCATCATTATGTCCTCTCTGTAAAACCCCATCTGCTGTTAGGTTGCTAGTGCCAGCAAGTTTTATTACAAATATTACTTTTATAAAATACCTAATCCACCAGCTTCGGTATTAGTTCAAAGAATTATGGTATAGATGTGTATATTATGCACGTTATGCAACTCAGAATATATTTATCAGGGCAGTAATATTATATTTGAATTCATCTTAACACAGAGCAGGCAGAACAATAATGTAAGTATCTATCTTCTGGTTCCCAGGGCTGAACTGAAAGTGCAAGTGATACATTGCAGTTTACCAAGCATATCATTTTCACCTCAAAATTTCTAGGTGAATAAAATAATCCCTGTAAAAATTCAGTCCCTGTAAAAAAATGAACTTTAATCATCCAGGAAATATCTACTCAGTTATATCTTTGGGGGTAAAGGGAGTCTAATAAAACATTATGATCTTAAACATAAAGAGGAGACCTTAGTTGGGAAAATGTCTTTAAATACTACTGAATACGTACATAACGCATATCACATTTGTAGTAAAAACCACTCAGTTGAAATAAAGAGTTTCTATGAGGTCCTCCCATTTATTTTGAATTTTTTATTTGATACGAAAAAACATCAGATATACAGCCAATGCCAAAGTAATCACGAGGTAGAGACAGTACTATCTATCTCACTAAATCCCCCTTGCCAGAACAGGCTGATTTAAGTATAAACCTGCATTACTAGTTTAGCCAAATTCCAGAATTGTAGTGTCTACTGGGCATTTTTATTTAGCATTCGCTGTTAAGACACTGCGGCTGACAATCCACCTTTTTAAAAAGTCCTGCTAAATATCTGTCCCATATCTTCCTATCCATTCTTAAATCTTTTCACTTAGGAAAATCCCACGTTTCCAGTTCAGTTCCCCAAACGTTATATTGTAGCCACATGAATTCTATTACAACACAGCTCTCTTTTTGGATGAAAAAATCAATTTTCTATTTTACTTCATAGGTACCTCAAGAGTTGTTTTGAGGCTATACGCCCAATATTACCAGAAAGAAAGAGGATAGTGCTCTGCATGTGTTAGGATCCATCATCTGCGCCATGTGTTATCTTGTGGAAAACTGAAAGAATGGTTGTATTTATGTATGTTTAATAGAAGTTTCAGCGAATAGAATAGTAATAGCTGTACAGCATTTTCACTCTCCTATGGGGCTTTGAATTTTGGAGTGATGTGCTTAACTCCTGCTGTTATTGTACATTTAGGGTAGGGCTGTTCGTATGGGGTTTGCAAACAAAAAGGGTATTGATAAAGAATGTGTGGTGGCCTGGGAGGATCTGGAGAAATGACAGTGGCCCATTGGTCCCCAAAGTGTAGCGCTACCAGTTTAGAAAATAGCTGATCCCCACTTCCTTGTGTTGAAAATGTTCCATTAAAAACCTTCTTCAATAGGCACTGGCTGGCATTAACACGCAACCGTATTAAACTCCGTATCATTAGAAGCCACCATTCCTGGAAGGAACAGTATTACACTTATCTGAAATGTAGTGAATGTCTTTCCTCCTAGGTGATACACTTAGCTTGCTGCTAATGTGCTAAACATTATGCTTATATTAAACATTATGCTTATACTATTTCTGCCCTCTCTATTAAAACCTAGAGCTTTGTAGTCACTAGGGAGTTTTCTATCTATATGATTTTCCATATCTGTTGGCTAAATTAGAGATCCAAATGCAAAATCTAGAGCTCATAAACATTAGGTGGATTTGTGAGTGACAATCCCTGGAGGGCTTTAGGTCCATAAACTAATGAGACATAAATATAGTGGAGTAGAGAAGGGTATTTTTATCTGTGATATACAAACTAGTTCCAAACTTGTTCAGGTCATTAATGGAAAACTATATCCACTTTCCTAACATCAGCATTACAAAATTTTTGCAAGATAATTAGCATCTTTAAGAATGAATACATTATGAAGTGGAACCGTAATGGAAAAGTAATTTGGCATCATCTTTTAAAACCTTGTAGTCTTAACGTGAGTAAAATGGGCATAGCTTTCCACTAATTATCATGTAAGACTTACAATGGAAAGGGAGTTGTACACTTAAGTGTAAGATGAGGCGTTAGCATTTGTGACATATGGCTTCCCCGTTACCGAAGTGAGAGGCATGTCACAAAAGCAACGATGATTTTGCTCTATGTCATGCCACAAGGTAGCAGTGTTGTGGTACAATCTTGATAATTTTCTGATGCGAGTCGCTGAGCATGGGATCAGTTCGGCTCCCATCAAAATCAACAGAAGTTTTGCTGTTGAGTTCTCAGGACTGTTTCCAATACAACCAGTGAAACCTCAGTTCAATGATTTATGTGCAATGTACCGATAAATATCACAATCCCTACTACATAATATTTCATTGATTCATGATTGGACAAATACCGAGAGAGTTAGAAGGATAGAAAAAGACTTCTAATCAATAGAAAAAAATCTAATTTAATTCTGTTTTTCTTTCTTCTTGCATTGTTCTAGTATCTGTGAGAGTGAAAATTACTACAACAAAGAGTGGAAGCAAGTGATAAAAGTGAGTAATATAGTGATTAAGTTAACTTTTTATTCCATCAGTAGGAATTTGAGAATATTGTTCAGGCAAACGGTTTTCAATATATGTTTTTTTATTAGCTAATTTTTCTTCTGTTGAAGGCATATGTAATCAGACATGAAGTTTTCTGTTCTGAAGATCAAATACTGTGGAAGGTCAATAGTTGTCTGGTGAAAATTAAACATTAGTTCTATTTCAACTATTGTGTTAACGCAAGTAGTTGTTTATAACTCAGCAGAACAGTAGTTTTCTTTCAAGACGGAGTCTTTTTTGCCGGGCTTCTGCGTGTTGACGGCAATTCATTTTCACTGGAGGTGAAGGGACCGACAGTTTCAGATTCTTTTATGCTCACGAATAGTATAATGTAGAGAGAATTGTTCAGGATTATTGGTTTACACAGGGACAAGTGGATGAAAAACTGTGTTAAAGGTTTGTGACTGAAATAAGGATTTTTATAGTGAAAACGCTTAAGCCTGCCAATCGCTATCAGTGTCTCTATCAATATATAGAGAATAAAGCTTTATGATGTGGTCTACAGATTTTATTGGTATGAAATGAATACTGTAAACTCTACATAAGTGGCAAAGTGATGACGGCTTAGAGAATGAGTTCAGGACAGATGGTCCAAACTGTCTTCTGCGTGGATACTCTCTGCACATATGGGATACCAAAGGTGACTGAGGAAGCATTTATTGATTACTTTCAAGGTTGCTTGTTAACATACCCTTATAAGAATATCTTTTCAGTTGGTTGTTTTTCTTCAATACCTCACGCATTTGGTCTGAAAGATTCAGAAAGCAAAGATGAAAGTCTATGAAGGTGAAATTATGCGGAAAATTGTCCACACAGACCATCCTCATTTGCCAAAATGTCTCACCTTTTGCTTCCAGGGACCATAGGAAAATATCGGTTTGACTGGATATCACAGTAATGAAATCTGAGAACTGTTTTGTCATGAAACTTCACCATATCCATTATCTACAAGTTTTGAATCACATATGGTGTCTTTCACCACTCTTGTGAAAACATGCCCTTGCCTGAATCTCAGTGCATCAAAAGAGAGTCATAGGACTCTGACATTCCAAATTCAATTAGGATTCTCTCTGTACCAAACATGTGCAAGGAGTATGCAACAAAAAGGGAAAGAGGGAAATACCACTCCCTCTGCTTGCTACTGGGAGACCATTTTGGCACCAATGTTGGGACCAACATGAGGTGGACCGTTCCAATTGTGTTTATAAGGTTTTTCCTGCTGGTGAAAGGAGGGCAGTGGGGAGTGAAAGCTAAGGGTATAGGTGGATAAAAGAGAAAAACAACTGGGGAAAAAATACATGGGCAGGACAGGAAGAGAGGGTGAAGACAGTATTTGGAACAGAACCGTATGGGAAGGTTATAAGTGACCTAGGCATTAAAATTCTTTTCAAGAAATAATAGGAAATTAATAATAGGAAATTATCAGCAAGGGAAAGGGTAGAGTAGAAAAGCTGTCTGCCCTTTTGTAATGACTGGGGGGGAAAATAAGAAAACCACAAATGTGGTTACACATAATTTGTGTCATGGTGCTGTGTTCCTAGCTGAGGTCCAGGAGCCACGATCATTGTGACAGTTCAGAATAGCCAGTGTGTGAACATAAAACCCTATCACATGGCACACGTGGAACGGGAACAAACATGGGTTCAACCAAAAGCTGTATTCTTGGCACTGCATAACTATTGTGACTTGACTCTGCAGAGTTTCTATTTTTTTATCACCATTGTTCTTTTCTGGATGTAGACATATATGTCTGACAAAAGATAATTGGATCCTCTATGTTCATCCCAGAAAGATTTCCTTAAAGAGTAGGATGACTCACAAAACCACCCTAATAACTTGCCAGTGCACACTGAATCAGAGACAGACAGATGGCTCAAAGGAAAAAATCCAGAATTTTATCACCAAAACTCCTGATTTAAAGTTTGAAATTCATTATCCTTATCTCCTTTGAACAGCAGTGATCTCAGTTTGTTATGTATTTTGGCTAGCTCAGGTAAGAAGCACAAATCAGTTTGTTCTCTTTTTTTTTTCTAGACAGAAGGATGTCGATTTTGTAATTTGGAAGAGGGAAATTAAAAGTCACACTTATTTTAATAAATACTAGAGTTAGCTTCCATTTTTTTTTTCTTAGTCACACAGTCTACTTTTCTCCAGCATGTGAAGAAAAGAGGATTCTATCTCATTTTTATTTATAATTGTTATTTTTGTATGTGTGTATACACATATTCACAAAGAAATACATCACAAACAAACATGCACACACAGTGGCGAGTTTTAAACAGCTAATTATAACGCTCTAAGTTTAGCATCAGTGTAGCCCAGTGCATTTAACTCACTCATGGTAGGCAGTTCTTCAGAAAAAGCATGTGGAGAATGTTACTTGGGAGGCATCTTAAAAATAGTTTCTTTTATAAACCTAGATTTAAAAATAATCATACAGTGGCCTTGTGTTTTTAGCATACATATATAGCATTTATTGAAGACTATCAAATCTTGCTTGAAAAGTCAAGAACTGTGAGTTACTGCTCATGTCACTCCTCATTTATGTCACTATTTCAATTATAAAGTCATCCTAGAATCCTTGTCTGCCTGTAAACACTTCCTATTTATTTCTGCGCAACTCAGTTTTCTTCAGTGAACTTCCATAAGTAAAACGGAGCATCACACGTAGCCAGTCAATGGAGCATTGCTGGTCACGGCAGTATCTAGCTTCAGAAACACGGGACTGCAAAAGGCTGGTTAGCTAAAATTGGTTAGCTGTATGTTGAGAGAGTGGAACTGTTGGCTGATACAGATTATTTTACCATTTCAGGCACACTGAATATGCAGATCCGGTTGCTAGTTGGATAGGGGATCTCCAAGGCAATTCCTGCAGCTGAAGAAAATAGTACCGACTTGATAGATGCAAATCATTCTGGAATGTACTGTAAACCAGGACTCTTGATAGACTGACATGCAAAGACTTGCTAAAAGCTTTGGATTCATTTGAAATTCCAAGCAGAATTCCTGACACTTACAGACTTCAGACTCTCCTGAAATTTGGGTTGGTTTGGCTTTAGCGATGTATTTGAAGAACAGGCTGGATCCTGCCACAAAAGATGTGTGTGTGTGAAGTTGCTAATAGAAACCTATTCTTCTCTATTTATTGTGTTGTGATCACTATGAAAGGCAGAAGTATAATCAGAAAAATATTCTACTGAGCATGAAAAGCTTTTGCTGGGAGAAGTGTAAAGGATGAGAAGCTTTTTTTTTCACAGGGAGACCCTAGGATATTGCATGGTACAGAGCAGGAAGGGATGAAAAGTATTTGCCTGGGAATCTGACGTGTTCTTTTCAATTTCTACTCTCCCTTTATTTAATCTTCTGGGGAAGTCAGTTCTTTGGAAAATGGGAAACCTGCCTCCGACAGAGCTTCGAACTTTCCCCTGTGAGAAAAGTCAACTTTTGTTTCCCAATTTTGACTGTATTCAGAACTGGTAGGAGCCTGAAGTCTCTACTTATTAGCGACAACACATTCCCATCTGCTGAGAGAAAGAGGGACCCTGGCTCTGGATGATCTTTGAACTCTGGGCTCACCTTTTTCTCGCCTTCTTTCACACTTCTCTATTACTTAACTATTCAACACAAAGTAGCCATTCGCTTTTACTGAGAAGCTGATTTAATTCCCTCTTTCATTCAGCCTGCCAATCTTTCTTCCAGCTCACTGCCTAGTACCTTTATGGCCTTAATTTGAGATTGATTGTATGTAATCTCGTCGTACCTCAAGCCTAGCCTTTTGCGCTGAAGCAAGCCAATGTTCATTCAGCAAAACGCAATGCACCTAAGCACCTTCCTTCTCGGTGCCATTCCTCTTCCTAGCAGGAACCCAGCATTAGTAGTCACAGGAAAACCCACACGTGGTCTTTGCAGGGATATGCAGGATCACAGGCTACAAGGAAAGGAAAAGGAGCATGAATAATGTACTCCTATGCAAAGACAAAACTCATCTGAACCTATCCAAGGATTGTAGAGTTCCCATGAGCTGGAAAGGGCGTAGAAAGAGAGCGAGCGTCTTCTATTTTTCTCTTGTAAAAAAAACCCTTAGTTGCTTAAAACCTCTTTTTCCCACTGTGAACAGAAACAGGTTGTGCTGTTTGAAGCATATGCCCTGCAGGACCAGAAATCTTCTGGCAGGAGCAAGTGGGGTTGTACACTGCAACACAACTGGATAAGCTTTGCTGCTTAATGTAACTAACAGTTGCACTATTATAAGTACGCTTGGTAGGCAAAAATCTCAACTTGAATAGCAAAATTCTAACTATCTAAAATATCACTTTGTAATTACTGTCAATATTATTAACTTTCA
>VZSZ01000930.1:0-64207 GCA_013398815.1 Ibidorhyncha struthersii | reverse complement strand
CCCCCCTCTATTTTAGAAACGTGCAGTTAATTTTGATGAATAAAGTTTTTTACCTCTAACTCTTGGGTTATTTTAATCAGAAGTCTTGCATTGTTAGTTTTGCAACTGGTTGTGTGAAAATCTCAGTTTTCATTTTCAATAGTATGCTTTTGTCCTTATATCTCTACAGAATAACACAAATGCACGGTAAAGTTTGAAGACCGTAGAGAAAAAATCAAGGAATTCTCATCATAATAGTTAATGTTATGGTATACATTTGATGATTTTCATTTAAATTGTGATTTAAGAGGCAGGAATGACTTTATATTTTTTAGTGCTTGGTAGTGGCAAGAAAATTCATAATACCCTGAAAAAGTTCTAAAGGTAAAAAGTTACTTTCTGCAGGTCTCTTTTACATCTCAGCAGGCATCCTGTGCAATTTTGTGAAGTGTATCAGAAATAGAAGTGTATTAATTAATTTCTGTCTTCCTCTAGAAATCTGTAAATCCACATATGTAATAGCCACAAACCCTCTTCAGTTACTACCTAACCCTGGCGATGCCGTAAGCCCATTATTGTGTATTTTTTACTGACAAAATTGCCTAACCAGTGAAATTCTGGTCCTGTGCATGCCTATGACTACGTAAGCCTGAAACATTGTCAGGCTTTATTAAAATACACCTTACTAAGAATAAAAGAAGGTAGAAGTAGAGCTTTGGGCTTCCTGCCTGCAAGCTCAAATCCAGTAGGCATTTTTAAAGAACATTAATAGACTAATCCCAAGATACAGAATAAATGCCTTCCCATTTTAGCTAAAGGTAGTTAGAATATTCACTTGTAGTTTCTTTCGCCTGCCTGAAGTGATTTGATTTGCCAATCCTATCTTGTATGCCAATTCTAACTCCTATAATAACAAGGTTATAGGACTCTCCTAACCTTGCTTACTGAAACCGTTTTACTTTACAGAGAATAATTAAAGATTTACTGAGATATAGAGGAGAAGGGGGAAAAGGGTGAACTTGCTTTGCTAGCCTGTGGTGAGTGCAGCTGCATGGCAAGGGAACCTAAGTTTTACTCCTTCTTTTGTTAAGACTTGCAGATTTTAGCTTAAGCATTAGCTTGGGCTGGGAGAGGAATCTGCAACTTCCCCACTGAGGGGGCACCCCAAATACCCTAGATGATGCAATCACAGGGGTATTGTGCACCTAACATACAGCAGGGCATTAGCAATCCAGGAGGTTCCTGGAATGCGTTGGTGACAGCTTTCTTCTCCAAGTGATAAAGGAACCAATGAGGAGAGGTGCCGTGCTGGACCCTCTTCTCACCAACAAGGAGGGGTTGGTGGGGAATATGAAGCTCAAAGGCAGCCTTTGCAGTGACCATGAGACGGTGAAATTCAAGATCCTTTGGGCAGCAAGGAGGGTGCGCAGCAAGCTCAAGACCCAGTGCTTCAGGAGAGCTGACTTTGGCAACTTCAGGGATCTGCTTGGCAGAGTACCGTGGGATAAAGCCCTGTCAGGAAGAGGGGCGAGAGAGAGCTTGTTAATATTCAAGATCACCTCCTCCAAGCTCAGGAGTGAAAAATCCCAACAAAGAGGAAGTCAAGCAAACTGCCAGCAGGCCTGCGTGGATGAACGAGGAGCTCCTGGAGAAACTCAGTGGGAATGAGTGTACCGTCAGCAAGTTTGCTGACAACACTGAGCTGTAGGGAGCTGTTGACACACTGGAGGGAAGGGATGACATCCAGAGGGACCTAGTTAGGCTTGAGAGGTGGGCCTGTGCGAACCTCATGAAGTTCAATAAGGCCAAGTACAAGGTCCTGTATGTGTGTTGGGGCAATCCAAAGCACAAATACAGACTGGGGGATGAAGGGATTGAGAACAGCTCTGCTGAGAAGGACTTGGGGGTACAGGTGGATGAAAAGCTGGACATGAGCCGGCCATGTGCGCTCGCAGCCCAGAAAGCCACCGGCATCCTGGGCTGCATCCCCAGCAGCGGGGCCAGTAGGGCGAGGGAGGGGATTCTGCCCCTCTGCTCTGCTCTGGGGAGACCCCACCTGCTGTGCTGTGTCCAGCTCTGGAGCCCCCAACCTTTTGGACCTGTTGGAGCAAGTCCAGAGGAGGCCATGAAGATGATTGGGGGATGGAGCACCTCTGATATGAAGACAGGCTGAGAGAATTGGAGTTGTTCAGCCTGGAGAAGAGAAGGCTCCAGGGAGACCTTAGAGGCCCTTCCAGTACCTAAAGGGAGCCTACAGGAAAGCTGGGGAGGGACTCTTGATCAGGGAATGGAGTGATAGGACAAGGGGTAACAGGTTTAAACTAAAAGAGGGAAGATTTAGAATAGATATCAGGAAGAAATTCTTTTCTCTGAGGGTGGTGAGGCACTGGTCCAAGTTGCCCAGAGAAGCTGTGGCTGCCCCATCCCTGCAGGTGTTCCAGGCCAGGTTGGACAGGACTTGGAGCAACCTGGGCTGGGGGGAGATGTCCCTGCCCAGGGCACAGGGGGTTGGAACTGGATGATCTTCAAGGTCCCTTCCAACCCAAACCATTCTGTGATTCTATGACTTGCCATACCCTCTTCTCCCCTTCATTTCTGTACCCAGGCAGCATAAGTAGGGTGAGCATTAATACTAGAAGAAAGGGGAAGAAGTACTAGAAAGTTGGTGTATATCTGTTTTATCTGTATTATTATTGGTAATGAGCTGTAATGATCGGATATTTGGGATTATGAATGTTAGGTTGTTAAGATTTGAATAAGAATAATGAACTACTGGCTTTGTATAGAAGGTGTGTTTCTTCAGACCAAATAAATTGCATGAAGTATTTGGTCTGGTAACCTCTGTCCTTGAAGACTCTTTTAAACCTGAATGTGGCAGTTTTTAGCGCAAGGATGGTGTGGCTTGGATCTGGAATAATTAATACACATAATGAACACAACACATTTATATTCTAAGTTAATTAAGCTGGAAACAATGGTGTTTATATAGACTGTAACTTATGTCTCTTATTTTTAAATGCTTAATCTTGTGAAAGCTCACAGATGCTTATAACTGTTGCCATTGGGTTATGCTCCCACTCTTTTCTTAGGCTTGTGCAAGTGAAGGCCAGCCTCCCATTTTTAATAAACTCAGCTGCACTCCTTGAACAAAACTTACTATAAACACTTGTTCCATCCCTGGACCTCTCTGGGCCCTAGCCCTGCTTCTGAATTTAATATGGTACAAAAGAAAGTATGATGAACCCAATTTAAGGGATTATCAGTGAGCATATTTGTACATAAATTTTGGAAAGTGAGTCTTTTAAGGATGTCTTTTCTCTTCCTGGAGAGTAGCATCCATTTTTCTTTCCTGAGTTAAAAACTTTTTCTTTCCTGAGTTAAAAACTTTTCAAAATATAGAGAAATAGGATAGTCCATGTAATCAATGCTTGCTTACTTATCAAGAGATATATATATTTCCTTTTGTTGAAGATAAAAAGTGTATAATTTTCTCTCTCGTATGCGATCTGGCTTCTCAGTTCAAAGGTCAGTCCCAGTAACACATTATTATATTCATGGCCACTTACCTGGAATTTGGGAGAAAAAATCTGTACTGAGAACCTGATCAGTACAGATTGCAGATCCGTAAAACGATCTTTTCTCCTGTGCTTTATAATATCATTCCAGTTCAAACATATTAGGTGAGAAAAAACAGAAGCATAAGAACTTTGTAACAGTAAAGTCTGAACAGTGCGGTAAGCAGCTACTTAACAGCCGATGACATGCTGGCAAAAGAAAGTTTTCAGGAGGAGGTGGAAGGAGAAAAATGAGGTGACCTTTACCATTTTTTCAAAAATTAACATGACTAACATAATTAACATGTACATTAATCCCACTTTGAATGCACTACAATTACCGCTAATACTTTTTATAATGGTAAATATATTTAAAAACTCAAATTATACACCTGTGTTTATGGGTAGAATTACCATCTATGGGCTTTAATATCATGATTATACTTTTTAATTATTACTACCAGTGTAACACTGTTAGGCAATGAAATAGTAATAGGCTTCAGGCAATGGATCTTACAGCCTTAATTAGTTGTAGTGCAGAAAAAAAGAAGAGTCATAAAGTTTTGAGAGATCAAGTACTGAAATAAGTTAGTGTTAGTTAAAATAGTCCTCGTTCGTGTTTGGAATATAGGATCAAACACTCAGACGGATCCATGGAGTCTGGTGTTTTATCTGTGGCGCAGTCTGGCATCATACTTTAAGAAGGTAAAAGAATCCCCAATCCCCTTAGTGAACAATTATGAAATAATTTGCCTTTTGGGAAGTTTTCTTCCTTCTGTCAGTTAAACTTCTCTTGTTCCATAAAATATGAAGCTTATGTCTCTTCAGAAAAAGTGTTTAATCTTACCTAATGCAACTGCGGTTGTTATCATTATCTATATAAATGTCTAATCCTTTAAAAGACTAAGCCCTTGGCCTCAGTGTATCTAATTAAAGATATTAAAGTGTACAGATGGCATGAGAAATGAAAGCCATAGGGCAGGTCAGCAAGGCCAGCTGAAAGGAGTATTTTGGTAAATTAGGAGTATATAGATGCATAATATTGCAAGTCCATGAAGATATGTCCCCTTTTCCTACAGCATATAAAATTCCTCATCCTTACAGCTATACCTTTGTCTTTGTTGTTGTGTTTTCTCTTGATTGCCTAGCTTAGGAATATTCCTTTTTCCTGCCCTCCTTGTTCTCCTCTTTCTTCTTTCCATTCTACAGGTATTGCCACAAAGCCAGCCACATTCAGTCACTCAAGCCACTTCACGAGCCTACCAAACAAAGCCTCTTTTAGTTTTTTCCAAACACCTAAAAAGAGGGCTCATACAATGGATTTTAAAGAGCTTTGCAAGGTTTTGAGACCAAAGCCAATTAAAGGCTTAAAGGAAGAAGCTAACAGAAACAAGATAGAAAATTAAGATGATCCAAGTCTTTGGCAAACACAGGGTCTGGAGAAAGAAGAGAGAAGCCAAAAGGCATTACTTTTTGTCTCCTGACTCTGAAAAGGGCAATGAGCCAAAGCTTGAGCTGCTCTGAACTGGTGTGAGCTTGATAACTCTCCCATATAGCTGAAGGCCAAAGATCTAGTCCAGAGATTGTGCCTGCTTATTTGTGTCTTTAAAATCCCCGTAGCATGATGGAACTGAGGAGAATACGTGCCAGCTCAGGTAGTGGTGTCCCATGCTTTTTGGAATAAGAGGAATTGAATTTTTCAGCCTATATGTAGCATATGGGTTGGAAAGGGGGAAAAAATTACCCTGAAGCTGTACAATGGGGTGGTTCTCTAAAGCTTTTCTTACAGCCAAGGGGATGACTTTGCAGCAACACACGGTATTGGTGCCATCATACCATAATGACATCCACAGAAGTACAGTGTGTCTATTGAAAACCATTAACTATAGAATGACGTCACTGAGCAATTTCAGTTACCCGGGGATATACAGCTCCTGGAGGATGCAGAGCAGTGAGCACATAATAAGTGTTACAAATCCAGTGCTTCTCCTCTGTGGAACCTACTTATTCTTGCATCTTTCTTGATAAAAAGGTTTTATCTTTCCCACCTAGGACGAACAAGAGTTAACACTTAAAATTTAAACTTGGCCCTACAAGATAATTAATATAATCCACTATGCACAAAGACTGCATTGGTAAGTCTTTAATTTTACTCATGCCCCATGGTATGAAATCAACAAGTTTGTCATTATGCTTAGCAAATGCAGAGAGGGACAAATAAGGATTTTGTGTTGTAGATTTTATTGACTTTTTTTTTCTTTTTTAAGAGAGACAATCCTCTCAGCCTGTTGTACTGTCCTCTAACTATTTTCCAAAGTGTGATAGGGTTCTCTAAGCCAACAAATGAAAATTTCAAATCACATTTGGGTATGAGACGGATTATAAAGGACTTTCCTGCACAGAGAGATGGCTGTAATCAAGTATTCAGTAACAGCAGGGTTTTGGTTCTGCAGCTGGGACATTTTCATGCCTCTTCGTTAAGTTGGGTCTGAGATGATGAACTGGTAAAATTAAGTGTAGGCCACCCTTGCAAACATTGGGGTTTTTTGAGATCACTCTGCAGACTTAGAGGTTTTGACCTTGTGTTATGCCAGTACCTGGTATATATTATCTGAATGCATATATAATTCTTATTCAGTATTCATTGCTGATTGCTAGCTGCATACTATTCTGATGTAGAGGTTAATTGCTTTTATATAATTTACAAAATTCATGTATAGAGCTGAAGCACTGAACTGAAGACAAGTAGTAGCAGAGCAGTGACAGACAGAAGCATCGTGCGGTGCTTATACAGTACTTTATATGGCACTGAATGCCAAATCCCCAGTGCAAGCTTACATTTTCAAGCTGTTCTCTCTGACTGTGTGTGGAAACTTACTCTGTGCCACCTCTAACACTGTTTCTTAAATATACCTTCATCCCACCAGTTTTGGTGGGAAGAGTTCAATAAAAAACTGTCCTTGCACTGAGGCTTAAATAATATCTCAGTGTCACTAAACAAAGAAACAGTGGTAACAGTGACTTTATCTTGAGCCTGAATATAGCGGAGCCAGAGTGGAGGCAGGAGCCTTTGAAGTCAGTCTCAGAAGGAATTAGAGGACTGGACTTCAGCTTTAATCTTCAATTCAAATAAGATTTGGGGAGGAAGTGATTAGAATGTCGAACTCAAAACCGAAACAGTAAGGATGTTGCTATTTTAGAATAGCATGGGCAAAGCAGTCATTTGGTTGGTCTGTAGACCCTCAGGAGATGGAAGGCATCTCAAGGAGCTTAGGCCACCTCTTTGTCAATATCAGAGTTGTGTTTAGGGTTTGTGTTGACAAATATGAACTTCTGCAACAGAAAAGATTTCTCTGGCATTAAAACATAAACAATCATGAATTTACTTCTAGTACTGACAGCATAAATAACAGGATCCTTTTTCCACAAAATACATCTGGACGGAGTCTAAGGATTGTTACCGCTGTCATGCTTTTAAGTTTGAAGTGTATCCCAAAGAATTATACCGTTAAATATCCCCGTAATTAAGTGCAACGTTTGGAAAGTGCGAAAACAAAGAACACTTATGCACTACTGTTGTAAGGGCAGCACAACCGTTGCCAGCTTTGGTTGTCTCACACGTAGTGGAAAAAAGTGTAAGGCTATATTCTTTTTTCTTTCAAATTTACTCCCTCATTTTGGACTAGAGAACTGTTTTACTGAGGGTGATTGTATTTTCCATAAATTTTGACTCTTTTTTTTTCATATTCCTTGCTTAAAACTTTGATGGGACATTATCGATCATTGCTTCAGACAGAGAAATTGCCATAATTTAGGATGTTGTTTCTGCAATTCTTAATGCTGGATCAGGTGGCTAGAATAAATCCCCTTCATGAAGATTATTTTTTTTTAAGTTTGATGACACAGTGAGTCATTCCAAGAATGCAGATACACAGGAAAGGGTGGCTTTAAGGAAAATGAGGTAGTATTGGTATAAGTCCTCTTCCCACTACTGTAAGAGTGGCATTTTTCATTTCCTTTTCAACACTGTATTTTGCACTCTTTTTGTGTGTTATCCTGCGTAGTTCAAACTCAACATTTGTATAAAATGTACAAGAAACCTAACTAATAAAGCTTGCATGAGTGTAAGACTAACTCTTGATGTTATTTCTAAGCTGTGAAAGAGCTGGATCATGTAATACTACCGTGTTGAAGCATCCTGGTTATAGGACTTTACGACAGCTAGAGGAAGACTAAGTAGCGACACGCGTTTCCTAACAAAAGGAGCTTTGGGAAGGTGACAGCTGCCACCTGTGAAGTGATGGAGGTATCTTGGGTGTCTTTGTCAAGCTACAGCCTAAGGCCACTCTTGTTGGAGCTACCAGGAACTGTTAAAAGTACTGACAGGCATTTTAAGCAAGAAAGAATTGAGGAAAAAGTGAGGGAAAAAATCAGTGGGGAATTGTATTTGTTATTATAATTTCTTCTTAACACAAAATAGAATGGGAAGACCAAACTTTTTTCTTTGAGTGACAGAAGTGTAAACAAGAGAATTATGATTCCTTTTGAGAAATTAAGGTTGGGCTTTGTTCGTGACAGAAAATAAAACTGCACGTAAGTGTGCTAGTAAAATATTTACTAGAAGGCATTCTGTTGCCTCTGACACAAAGGAGTCTTGAGGCTGAGAGACTCCTTAAAGCTGTAACCTTTTAAGTAATTATATGATTGTTTTCTTCTGTAGTGTGCTGGATGAGAATACATTCTTAAAACTTTGAATAAGTTTGAGATGGGATAAACTGGAGCTGATTAGAATTGTGCTAATTCTCATTTCTCTAATCCACAGACCTGATGTGCCTCTCAAGAGTGACTCTTTATAAACTAGCATAGATCAGGTAGCTCTCAACAGCAAGAAACTAAAATTTTCCCAGATACTTGTAAAATACTTTTAGCAACTAACTCCCTTTGAAATGAACACTAGTTAGATGCCTGCACACTAGTTGGATGCTACTGACCTGGAGCTCCTCTTTTACATACCTCTTCCTGTTTTTAAGCCTTTTAATGACACTAGAAGTCAAAACTTTTGGGGACCTTAGAAAAATGAATCCTTTCTGTTTATTGTTACGATTACTGCTGTAATTGCTGGAGGGGTGCACGCGTTTCCAAGAAGTGGCTGCACATTATAGCTCAAACAACTCTGAGGACCCACTATAGAGATTTATAAAATTTCTACCAGTGCAGATTTCCCAGCCGGCAGAAAATGTGCCTGCGTATGCGCACAAAGGCAAGGCCAGAAGGGAAAGAAATGCTGACTTCAGTTCAGAAACATCCACCAGCTTTGAGGTCACCAAATTTTAAAACACTAGCAAGATGACTTCAGACTTGGATCGCGAAATGACCTATATTGCCTATCACGGCTACGGCTCTAAAAATAGGTATTAGAAATTCTGCAAAAGGGTAGTTGGCTGGGTGTGTGGGATGACTAGTTAGTGCAGGCATTAGCGTATGTGTCAGCTGGGTGTTAGAAGACAGCTTCTGGGGAGCCGCTGGCTCATTGCAATTGTCATTTTTCCACAGTCTTAAACATGGAGGTAACTGACAGCAGCCACAGTAATGGAATAAAGGACTATTTTTTGCATAAATGTGTTGAGGTCTAATGGGGATAAAATATTTCCTTTACTGAGCAGTTGAATTATAACTTCCTTTGCTGAGACTCTGTGTATCTTGATGTTAAGCCTGATAACAAACTGGCAATTCTGAAAATACGGTGCTTACCTATATTCTCTGTGGAGTAACAGCCAATCTGGCACCAAAAAGAAGAGGTAATAAGAAGCATGATTACCTCGTATAAATAAGCTCCGTCTTATCTGTTCCCCATTTTGAAAGCACCACCTTTCTTTATCATGCTATATCTCATATTTAAATTGTGCAGTATGCCGCCCTGAGTGCACTTGCTGCAGTTTAAGTGCAAGGTGAAGCAGTTCTTAATTCTGAAGAAAAATAACATCAAGAAAGACACGTAAACAGATCTTGAATAATATCTGGTTTTTTGTTGTTTTTTTTTCATTTGCTTCAGTGCAAACTCTTTAACAGTGAATATTCGTTTAAAATGCTACTTAAAATAATTTCTACAAAAGGAAAGGTAAAAAGTGATACCGTGAGGACATTTGGTTAATCAGTACAACTGAGCTTGACAAATCTCCTTTGTCAAATGAAGTTGAAATACATATTCTTCAAGCTCTTTACATTTCATGGCATTTTAATCCCCCCACACACCCCCGGCCCCGAATGTGTAATAACAATGTAGTTTTCCTCTTGCAAACACCTCGGGTGAGCGCACACACAGCTACTTTGACACCAAAAAATGCCGTTTCGCTCTAAAAAAAACAAATGGAGAATTAAGTGTAGTCAGCAGCCGGCACACAACAGCAGTATGTCCTCCTGTGTAAAATATCTAATACTTTACTATTGTGGCAGCTGATGAAATAGCAACGGTCTGTTCTGAATTTTTCATATGATATGCACATTTGTTCTCAAACATAAAGCCTAAAAGTAGGTCTAGTCTTAGAGGCCGGCTTTCTAAACATAATCAAGATTCATACCACTCAGCATATGTATTTGAAATGCAGGACAGTATCTCATGGCTATGCATTGACAGCCTTCTGACTTTAAAATGCAACAAAGCAAATTTAGCCCCACAGCAAGAGTAAAAGTTTCACAGTCCAAATAGGCTTCTGTTTATCTCCTTTGTTTGTCAACCTACTGCTTCAATTGTTCACAGAGAAGACCATAAACTACAGGGTTTCATGTTAAAAGTTAATAAGAATGCAAATCTAAAAAGTAATGTGTTACTGAAGTGGTAGCTTCGGAGCTGTAAGCGAAAGAGGGTGACATTATGCTCTGTGAAACATGAAAAAATTATGGGAATGATAGTTATTGTTTAATTCTGAAGTTCATTTTGCAGGTTACTTCTCAATGAAATTTATTACATGAAATAGATAATAGAAGGCAAAAATAAACTGACGTACAATACTGCTAAATCCTGAAGTTCGGGTTTCAGTCTCAGCTGAAAAGCATTACTGCATTTCTAACTGGTTGTAAATAGTTACCTCTGCAGGCAGAAAAGGTCTCTGTGAATGCCTAACCTGTTTTTATTGAGCAGTACTGGAAAAAAAGATGCAAAACTGTCGTTTTTTTGTTACAGTTTACCCCCTATTCTTTCAAAAAACTTTCACTCATTCAGAATAAATCCTGGATTAGCAGTAACTGTAATATAAATGCAGAGAGATGGACCGGGTGGAGCAGGGAGGAGAAAGAGGTGTTGCCACAGCACAGCCTTTCAGCGAGCATTCATTTTGAAAGATCAGGTTATTCTATTATAAAGATCAGTAGGGACCAACAAATGATTCAAAACAGTACTAAATATCTTTAAATTACATTAACTCAGACTAATTAATTGGTTTTATTTTGTAACTTCTCAGAAAAAAAATGTTGTGTACTTAGTATAAAAGCAGCAGTGTTTGGAAGGATATGCTTCGTCCATAACTTACTTAAGAAAGATCTTGTATACCTTCTGGGGCATAAAATGCATCTCGACCTTAAATATAGAATTACCCATGTATCGTGCTTCTGTAATATTTTAATCATGGTGCATTGAAAGGATTTTATGCCATCCACAAAGCACTCCTACAACTTAGTATTAAGAATGGACTGAAAACTAATGAACCTCCCACCCTTTTCCATATCAAAAGATGGATTTCTAGGAGCAGTAATCAGATCTGAACATAATTATGACAACTTCACTTGCATGAATAATGATTAATACACTCTTAGAATCATGCATGTGCACCTTGCCCTCACTTGTGTTTCAAAACTTTTTTCTTCTTAATTAGCAGTAATGCTGGCTGGGGAAAAAAATGTTTTGGGGAAAAAAATACTTTTTTGTGGGAAACTTCCCCTCAGCTATTTTTTTGTTTTGTTTTGTTCTAATGCAAAGTGAAGCCCGAGGTCTTTCCAAAATATTTGTACCCTTTACCTGTGCCCCACCCCCGGCCCCCAACCATAATCCATTCTGCAGTAGCCTATTGGATAAGACCTCTTTTCTCAAATATGAAAGAGTCTCCAGTTTACAGAGTTTGGAACAAAGACCTAAACTGGATTTCCTGCATTTCCTGCATTTCAGGTGCTAAAACACGATGCTGTTGTGCTATTATTTCTTATCCAGAGATTTCACCCAGGAGCTATAAAACTTACCTAATCAAACATGTACAATACACATTTAAACATTTGAGGAAAATTTAATTTCTCGTAAAAAGCAAACATCGATAACCACTCTAAGTTTGAAAGTACATTTTTATGTTTACAGTTGTATGGTTATGTACACAGTTAGGTCTGGAATCTAAAATGCATTTGCTATTTATACACACTGACTTTAGAGTAAATTCTGTGATTTTACCCTTTATATCACTGTTGGTTGACACGACTCAATCAGAGGGCCTATCTGACCAGATGCTTTGGCCGGCTTCCTTTAACGCTTTCATACATACCCATTTCTCAGAACTGTTCCCTGTTGTTTTAGCTACAGTAAAGAAGTGGTACTCAGTGATAGATTTCTGAAACAAAAAAAAAAACATGATAGAAATAGTAATTTTCCCATCGTGACTTGCTTCCATAAGACTGGCTAAATAACTAACGGTATTTTTAACCACAGGAATACTCTTAAATTTTGTACATCTGTTTATCCCTATGCAGTGTATTATTGTGCAAAGTATCATAGAATCGTAGAACGGTTTAGGTTGGAAGGGACCTTAAAGATCATCTAGTTCCAAACTCCCGCCCTGGGCAGGGACACCCTCCCCCCAGCCCAGGTTGCTCCAAGCCCCGTCCAACCTGGCCTGGAACACCTCCAGGGATGGGGCAGCCACAGCTTCTCAGGGCAACCTGCGCCAGGGGCTCACCACCCTCAGAGTGAAAAGTTTCATCCTGATACCTGATCTAAATCTACCTTCTTCTAGTTTGAAGCCATTACCCCTCATCCTACCACTACATGACCTTGAAAAAGTCCCTCTCCAGCTTTCCTGTAGGCCCCCTTCAGATACTGGAAGGCTGCTATGAGGTCTCCCCGGAGCCTTCTCTTCTCCAGGCTGAACACTCCCAACTCTTGTACTGCTGTTTTCACTCCCGTTTTCCTTTGTTGTTATACTCCTTTGACATTCATTTCTTTTTCTCGTTGTAGGTGTTTCTATCAGTCTCAAAACTTGTAAGTGCAGACAGAGAGTCAGTTTTTCATTGCAATGGAGAATTTGCCTTAAGTGGCCCTTGCCTTTGAGAAGAAATTCTGAGAACATCTTTTGGGAATGTATTTACTCTGTATTTGTGAACCGCAAATATTCATTGCATCTCAAACCTGAATGAAACATCCAGTAATTTATGTTTATTATGTTAAACTGGAGAGAGTGGTAACTCAGAAACTACAAGACAGTCTCTCTTGCTTCAGTAGCACTGATGTAATGTAGTGCTTACACTTTCTTGACAAAGTAAAGCACTTTCATAGTTAGTACTATTAGGTGCTGAAAATAAAATGATATTATGGGGGAAAGAAGGTGTGGCAAGGACTCACAGACAAATTAGTGGAAGACTACAGTCCCCTCAGGGCTTCAACAGTGCACCTTTGAATCACAATACTTCCTCTATCTCTTGCTGAAGTTGGCAGTGATTTACAACGCAGCTGAGTCCTAACAAGGAACCAACAGACTTGCTTCTCTCAGAAAATATGTATGTAAACAGGGCTTTCATAGGAAAGTCAAATACTGGGGTAGAGAAGGTTGGACGGAGCACATGAAATGAAGAAGCTTCTAACAGATATGATCTCCACAGAAAAAAAATGGTGGAAAAGATGCTGACCCTAGAAGAGAATTAAGTGAAAACAAAATGCTGACATTCAGTTCTTTGAGGAAGACAATTCTGGTTCTCTATTTTTATTCGTAAGGTCAATCCCTTAAACGCCTTCTGTATTTAGTGAGATTTAGTATTACAAGAATTTATGGCCAGTACTGCAAAACTTGGATTCTTGAACGCCTTCATACTAGTAATTCCACTGTTGTCAAAAGAACTACTCATGTCAGAGTCCATGAACCTACATAGATTTTGAAGAAGTATTGCAGGACTTTTAACAGATTTATAAAATATTTCTTGTTTGCCACAGTGACATACTAGAATTAATAATATTTAAAGAAGATTTGGTTAATTCTGGAGAAATCAATGAATTCATGGGCGCCATCCACTAAACTTTTGTGAACAAATTATTTTCTAACATTATAGCTTTTGAAAAAATGTTGGGGTGACTGTTTTCAAGCAATTCAACAGGAACATATTGTTTTCATTTAAATATAAATTCTAAGGAAGAAATAGATATTCAGAAAATTCAAACCAGTTCACAGAAACTGGCTGCAACTTTCTAGTTGGAAGGGAAGAAGCTGTCAGAATCCAGTCCTGTGTGTCTTCTCCTTTGCGAGGTTTTCTCTTGGTTTGGTTTTGTGGTGGTTTGTGTGGAGTTTTTTTCTGTTTCAACTGACAGATGAATAAGTAGCTAGGATTAAACAAAATTACCAGGTACACAGCACAAGTCATTTATAACAATCAAGGTCTCTAGGTACGCAGAAAATGAAGAATTCTTCTAGGAAAGAATTTACGGTGTGAAAAGGTAGCATTTGTGTCACAGAAAGATTAGATAGTTAACAGTTTTTAGCAGCAAAGTGCTACCTTTATAAAGTTCTTCTCAGTTTCATTAATCTAGTCTGTGACAGAGAGGATTTTGAGCAGCAAGGGAGCTGTATGAAGAATATGTAGACCATTACTGTTCTGCCATTACTGCTGATGCACTGTTGGGTTATCACGCCATGTCTCTCTCATCTTTTTATGATCTTTACATGCCCTATAGCTACTGCTACATTACATTTAATCATCTTTAACAGCTTGAATGTCAAAAAGTTAAATAGTTTTAACTATCCTTTTTTTACTTTAACAATATGCAACTTAACAGCACCTGTGCTGAGCTCGTTAGGGCTATTGACAGATTTTGTGCCATCCTGTGCTGATGCCCTCACTATTCCTATGATCATGTGATACATTTATGCACCATTAAACCTATGGAAGGTGATTTTATTCCAGCCATGATCTTCCTTTGATACCATTCTGCCATCTAACTTGTCTCTCACTAATTACTTAGGTGTTAGTCACAGGTTTTCCATACGATGCCTATAGCCAAAGAGAGAACAACTAACAACGTAATCTGTTGTCTGTAAAGCTGATGCCTCGGATTTTTTTCAGAATAATTCATCTATTCTTATATCTATATTAAAAGCTTCATTCAGAATTTCTTATCCAAACATTCCAGTTTCAGGCCTGTCTATTTCTGGTAATTACAATATCAAGTGCAAACTGAGATCACTGATGTTCAGGAAAGAGGAGTTCAAATTGCAATAGATGCTGTTAGGATGATAAGAGGCATAGAAAATATATCATTTATGAAGGGTCTAACAGAATGCAACTAGGTTCACAAAGTAAAGGGTAGGAGTGAACAAGGACATCTTTTATAAGCCACTGGGGATGAGACAACTCTTTAAGTGAAGGAACTCTGAGAAAATCTTTAAGGAGTTTCTTTCTATGAAGCAATAGTTAAACTAAAGACAATAATTTGAAAAACATTATATAGTTATCTTCCGGGGGGAAGAAACTTATGAGGTTTAATCTTAGAAAGAGGTAAGTTTCTGAAATAATTGTTTTGCATGGTTGCAAGCAGGAGCAGAAGCTGGATTTGACGATCCCAATTCCTGTCGTAACTCCATTGCTTCTAAAATGTTTTCCATCTTTTCCAAATAATGTGGACAAAAACCTTCTTGCTTCCTTGCCATAGCAAACCAAAGATATTTAAACCTTTCCAATTTAAAGGACCGCCTCCATCAATATACTTCCAAAGTTTTCAGGTTGATGTAATAGACTGCGAAAGCAACCTGTTGTAGGTGACCCTGCTCTGGCGGGGGGGTTGGACTAGATGATCTCCAGAGGTCCCTTCCAACCCTGACTATTCTGTGATTCTGTGAAAGGCTCTTTGGGCCCTTTAGGACATTAACGTGTTTTCAGATCCAGTTGTGCAGTCAGCTTGCCTCAGCAGCACAGGGCAACATAACATCTGCTGTGCCGGTCAGGCAGGTGATGAGACCACTGGTGTGCCAGCTCTGGTATTGCACCTCTGCCACCCATGCCCAACACTGGATGCTTCAGCTCTACTGTTCCACCGCTTCATTTCCATTCGATTTCTGAACAGAAGAAATAGTATAAATCTGCAGCTGTTGGATAAGCTACTGATGGTAGAAAGCCTGAATCTTCTTAATGATCAGATAATCTCTTGGAGCATTTATACCTGTGAAAGTAGTGAACTCTCATGAAACGGCTATTAATAACTGCACACCTGGACTACTGTGCCCAATTCCGGGCTCTCTGGTACAAGAGACATACCGGAGAGAATCCAGCAGAGGGGCACTAAGGTGATGAAGAGATTGGAGCATCTCTCCTATGAGGAAAGGCTGAGAGAGCTTGGACTGTTCAGTCCGGAGAGGAGAAGGCTCTGGGGGATGTCATCAGTGTGTATAAATACCTGAAGGGAGCGCATAAAAAAGGTGGAGCCAGGCTCTTTTCTGCGGTGCCCAGTGACAGGGCCAGAGGCAATGAAATGAAAACACTTTTTACTGTGAGGGTGAGCGAGCGCTGGCACCAGGTTGCCCTGAGAGGTTGTGGAGTCTCCATCCTTGGAGATATTACAAAAATATCTAGATATGGCCCTGGGCAACTGTGCTTGTGCAGGGGTGTTCACCAAGATGACATCCAGAGGTCCCTTCTGTGAATAAAGGGTCCCATTTAGGCAACAGTGTTTTCAGAAAAAAAGAGATCATTACCAGTCTGGAAAAGAGAAATGATAAATCGCTAACTGCACTATTATTTGACTGCAGCTTTTCAATCTTCAGTCCAGTCTCATTTCCCAGTTATCATTACATTTTATCTCTATTGTTAGTGACTTAAGGATAGGTTCAAAGTAAATCCAATATATTTTCTAAGAAAACAACCTAGAAGCAAGTTAAAGTTTCACAGTTTAGTGTCTATTTTGTGGTAACTGTCCAGAATTTTTATATCGAGATTCAAATTAATTAAAAGAGTATTTTATGGGACAGATTCCATTTTGATCCCTTTTTGAAACTGCCTCTTTAATTTTACTGTTCTTAATGAAGTATTTCTTTGTCTTTTCAGCCTGACTTTTAGAAGATTTTTTTACCTCCAGAGCTTCTCAGAAACAGGAAAAGGCATTTCCCTGCCCAAAATCTGCTACCTCTGAAGGCTTCTGCCTAAGCTTAAATTTTTCCATCTGTGCATTTATGTAAAACATTATAATTTCCTAAATTTCACCTACGCAATACAATCAGATACAACCAGGTTTATAATCTCATGCTTAGACTGAGTTTCATGATAAGATTAAAAGAAATACTGTTCTCGACAGAAGGAGACAATTACATTGCTATTGAAAGAAGAGGTAGTTACTAGACGTCATCTGAATACATCAATACAGAACTGATTCCTGTACTTTCAGTCTGTCTCCAGAGCAAATAGTAATAATATTCTCCATAAATACTTACAGATAGCTACTTCTACTTACTTGAATTAAACCGAAAAGAATACATCACTCTACCACTGATTAGAGGGCTTCCAGAAGTTTTTCAGGCAACTTAATTTCTAAACAGATGTAATCTATACATTTGCCTATCTAGATTATGAAACGTGTTCAGTGTGTCAGAGTTACACTTCAACTTGTTTAGATATTTTGTTTGCTAAATTATTTGTTTGGCTAGTAGCTCTCTTTGCAATAGGTTTTTCACTGCTACAGCTCCTTACATGAGCAGACACTTCCGTCCAGGAGTACACCTAGGCCAGCAAAACCAGATGTGTCTATTGATGGTTTCCTTACTTTAAAGATTATGCTTGTGGCTCAAGCCTAGAAAAAAAAACCCAACCTACTCTACAGGGCACAGAAAGCATGTAACATAACATAATGTAACGTAATGTAATGTAAAATAACGTAATGTACTATCAAAAATGTTTTTAACTATGTGCCTTTAATGATTGTCCTTAGGTTAGGGATACTGTTTAAACATAGAGTGTCACCAAAAAGAATCTAGAATTTTTCTTTTTTCCATTGTCCCGTCTCAATTACATATTTTTTCTGGTGAAATCACACGTGTTTTTTTGTAAATGTCTACCTGAGGTTCTAAGTGTCTACCGCTTTTACTGACAACTTCTTGTTAAATAAAAACACGTTCAGTACAAGAAAACCAGTAATTTCTGAAATAAACTGTTGGCAGAAGGGACAATCTTGCTCAAAATCAAAGGATTTGTTTTCATTATTAAGCAAAAGTATTTTACACAAAGTGTCCATCTATGTCAGCTTAATGAATTTTGAATTAAAATTAAACTTCTTTAGAAGTAATTATGACTACTCTATGATTATCAATTGATTTTATTATGACTAGTGCAATTAAGGTATGTTCATAATTAATTTGTCTGGAGATATGTAATGAATTGTTCCTAGTAGCATTAGAGATGATTGGGGAAAAAAAACCCTTTCTGGTAATGGAACAGGTTATTCCAAGACCCCACAGGTAGCGCAGATGAATGACTCTGTTGCACCTTTCCCCTTTTATCAATATTAATGGGAGGGATAGTCCTGAGATTCCTAGATACTATTAGCCACCTACAATCTCATCGTTACTCAGCGGACCTTGCGCCACTTGAAGCATGTTCCATCCTCTGGAGCATATGATCTCGTGCTGATTAATGGTGATATATCGATCTTGGAGAGCTGGGTTTAGCAGCTTTGCTCCATGCACTAAGGTTTCAATTGATTTTAAACAGAATGATTTCCAAAGTAATTCAAAGGTAGTTTATTCATGAATCCACATGAACCATAGATTTTTTTATTTTTCTGTTTTGGCTCTTAAAGGTGGGATCTGGAGTGGTGTAGAACTGGTCTTGACTTGATACAAGTATTCACCCAACAGTGCTTCTTTAAGCTATATTTCTGGGAATTGAGATTATCAGCCAACACATGCATTTTAAACTAAACTAAAATACCTTTCTTGTGCCACAGGCGGAGGGCATGGAGATATCAGAGGAAGCAAGCAACGAACAGCACTAAAGAAATTACACAGAATAGATTTCCAATAGGAAAAGAACACATTTCTCCATGAAGTATTTAGAAACATTTATTTATTTTTTTAAAAATTGTTCTGCTGACTTATGCTCAAAACAGAAGTACAATTATAGACAAGCATGTATAATTACATGTACAAATAGTCCTCATGCAGTTACCATACCTCATGCAGTTGAGTAATTGCTTGATAAATTTCGGGTATATAAAGTGCTAAAAATAGTTCTGTTATAGCAGATCAAAATTCACAGGAAAGAGACTGAGTCCACTGAAATGTACCCCAAACCCAATCTGCCCATAAGTTTCAAAATAGAGTACTTTGAAAATAATTTCTAATATATAAGGAATATCAAGTATACAGTTAGTGAAATGTATAACTAAAGAAGAGTCTGTCTTCCTGAGTCTGACAGTTCTGTCATGCCAATAACATTAAAAAGACAAATATTACATAATTTATCATTATTGTTTTGTTGATAAGTAAGTATCTTGTGATAATATTAAACCTACATAAGTACAGAAATAGATCTGCATAAAATACACACTGTGTTTTCTCATGCTCCACCCCCGGGCTGCCATTGTATTCGTTGCTCACGTTCCCTTGCTGTGTTCAGGGTGATGATTCAGCAAATTTCAAATCCACGACTCTGCAGAAGTTCGATCTTCTTTCCATATTCTTAGACCATTAACCACACTAAAAGCTATTCCAGTCCTCATTGTCCAAGGCAAAGGAAGAGCGAGGGCCATGATTCATCCGCAGATGCAGGAAGTCATAATGTGAACATTTGTTCGAAGACTGAACTGAGTCATATGCTTATCCATATTTATGGTGACAGAAAACAAAGCCTTTATAAGTATAAGCAAGGTCGGACATGCATGTTTGGAAGAGCACATGCAGACGTTATCCTGAGCATTGAAGAAATTATTGAACATATTGTAAACCTGAGGCCTATGAATGTTAAAAATTTCCTGCAGTCTTTTAAAGAGATATTAAACTCATAAGTTTTAAGCAGGATAAACATGAACAGAATTACACTTCTCTACAGGCTTCCATCGACAGAAACAGGAGATACGACTCTGTACATACGTGATGCTGTTACAGATCCTGCCCATAGAAGTTACTGGCTAGAGACAAACATTTCACAGAAAGACAGAGAAGCCTTGAAAAAGCAAGCAAGCAAATTGCATTAACTTTTTCACACCACTTCACACTGTAAACACTGAATATAAACAGCTTGTTTTGTTTCATATGAGTTGCTTCCTTCCCCATCACTTACTAATTCTGATTGATAAGGCAGCTTCTTATGGCTTTGGACTCTAGAACATCTTGCCAGTCCTCCATGGGCAGTAGGTTTTTAGTCAGATTTTCCAGCAAATCTGTTTGTCATACTTTGGCCTTTACCTTTTCCTCTGAAGATAATTATGTTTGATGACAGTCTTGCCTAACGTGCATCTTACCAGTAATAGAATATCTTACAAGTTTTGTAAGAGCATTATAATAACATAGCATCAGATTTATCTAGACGTGTTCAACGCGCTCCTATATATGTCATTTCAGCAGCCTTTCAGATGAATCTTTGGGCTTCATTGGAATTTATCTCTGAGGGTGTTTGAGAACATGAATAATGAATCACAAGCAAGTTTTACTAAATACAACAGCTGTCAGCTAAAATGTATGGTTAGTAGCACACAGTGGATTCCTGGTGCGAGAGTAAAAGACAAGTTAAAAAAAGAAATCCGGTAAATGACTAACAGTTCACCTGGTATTGTATTTACCTACTTTTCCATGAGTTTTTTTTTAAAAAAGGTATTTCCTGAAGGAAGATGGCCATGATTGTGGAAGCCATTAGTGTTTTTTTGCCTGTATGAACTTGGACGCAAAGTGTTGAAGGTACTAAACTCCCAAGTAGGCATGTAACTTGACCACTGAGAATTCAGTGTCTCCAATATCTCTAGGATTTGGGCCCTCATTGGTATAACCGTGACACTAAAAGTCTTGAAATGTTTTCTGTTTATGAAGAATAGCTTGGAGGTGGAATCCTGTTCTGACAGAACACAGTATTGGTAACAGAAAATAAGCAGAATTACTGTAACTTCACTTGCTGTGCTGCTGGCAAGCTGCAGCCTGTCCCTAGCTTTCTACTGCAGTACTTCTTTCATATTGCTTCCTCTGCTTGCACCCGTTGTTGCCCTCTGCTCATTCGCAGAACATTTGCTATTTCATGGGTCCCGGAAGGACTCATGAACAAGGAGCATGTCCTCTTGTTCATAATGTATCATTGCCATTCGGTATTGAGAGGTGTTAAATATTCTGAAATTATTGCCTGCTCTTTACTCACTGTATTTGAATTAATTTCATGGACGCTGCTAGGAGAGGTGGTGAGTACACTCTGAGCAAGAACCTCTGAGCACTGATGGTTTGAAAAGAGCACAGTCTATCTATTCTTAGCTTTAGCACTGCTGAATTTAGCATCAAGAATCTGTTGGTCTGCATAGTGGCAGGTGTTGACTAGTCAGTTGGAAGGACTTTGCCGGCAAACTCATGGCTATGATTACTTTGACAACTGAGATTAATGCATTTTGCAATGTCTTTGAGTTTTCAAATTTCTTTCAAAACCCTTATAGAGTTTTAATAAAGTTTTTTTTTATTATATCTACCATTCTGGAATATTGTTTAGAGCTTGTTCAGTTATTAACCTTCCATACATGTGCCTATGCGTACGTAATATCTAAATAAATGCTATCGCTCTAGCCTTATATCTATAAAAGAAACGCAGATTAGTAGATTTTATTATCTATATCACATCGCATATTATTCACCTTGTGATTTCCAGGGTGTGTTCGATATAATCTTTTTACCACACACAGAATGAGCTTATCTTCAGGCAGCAGTTTGAAAAAATTAAGCTTCCACATCAGGCACCGTTGGGAATGTATACACATCTCTGAAATCAGCAGGGCCCATTGAAGAACTGGCCATACGTTACAGACTTAAATTGACATCTAATAGATCCTTAGAAGGCAGGGCTGCTGCTGTTCTGGCTCATGTCTAGGTTCCTCTGCTTAGGTGTGCTTTCAGGTTTTGACATTTTTCCAAAAGTAAGCGCAGCTCTATTTTAAGGGGAAGAAAAACAACCTTTCCCACATGCATTAGTTTTGTAGGCACATAAAGGAGCTAAAATCTTGGCCCAGGCTTTTAATGGGAGTCTGTAGTGCCATAGAGGGCCCCTACTGGCCTTAAGAGATGTTGACCCAGTAATTCATTTAGTCGTGGGTTATTTCATTTGTTTCCATGTGTGCCATAACTATGTAATCATCATCATGTGTTCTGTGCCCTCATATGGGATTAAGATGTTGATTTTTTATTTTTATTTTAATTTCCAGTCAGATAGAAAAAAGAAAAGCTGGTAAAAGCATCCAGCAGCTGGAGACGAAGTAGATTTGGCACACTTGCATTCCTTAGGCTACCTCTAGCAAACAAGAACAAAATTCAGAGCGGCATACAAAAGTTACGTATTATACAAATCTCATTATGTGTATTTATATAGGAGGTAGTAAACATCTTTTAGCACTGTGTGAAGTGAGGATGCCCATGGCCATGAGATCTTCTAGTTCTAAACTCTAATTTGAGGTATTGCAATAGCCGCTGAAAACTGTGAAATAATCTACATGTTTTCTTCCAAAGGGAATATCATGATTTAGATGTGTTATATTTTGCAAGTGCCAACAGAATGCTAAAAAATCTCTTTCAGCTCTTTTCTTAACCCACACTGGATCTCAGATGTGAGCTGCAAGCAATTTTTGATGGTAATGTTTGTTGGAGGCCATTAGAGGTACAGATGCTGTGTATTTGGCAATACACATCAGGAAGGCTCAGGTTGGGAATCAGAGGTCCTGGTAATACAAACCATAATATAAAATCTCAGCTTTCTAAGGAATTATTGACAGTAGCTTATTGTCAGCTTTAAATATTTAATCTAATAAAATCATGAGCCAAAGCAAGTCACATGTTTGAGTGCTACTTTGGGGAAATTGTTGCAGAGTTTATTGCATACGGATGAAGAAACAGGGGCACTGTAAACTGTTTTACAGGATTTTTAAAATTAAACTCAGAGTCCAAGTACCTTTCTAGCTTCAGATTTTTGTGAAGTTAATTCGTTGCAAAACTGCCAGTTCACTACAAGAAATTGCAATGAGTCTGATGGCATCATGAAGAGAATAAAAAAGTGCTTATTATGCTTTATAAAAATCACATACATTTCTAATCATCTACTTGTTATATCTGCCTGACAATGCAGAGTTAAATCCTGGAGACTTAAAATAAATAGCGACAGGGTTAAGTCATATTAGGGAAACACTGCGAAGGGCTATCAACTAAGGAATGGTCCTGCTTTGTTCCATTCAAGCTAGTAAAATAAGATTTTGTGGGCTCTGTATGAGAAAATATTGTAGAATAATCTAAACCACAACCAAACTGCTCAATAACGGTGCAGGCTCTTACAACTTTAAAGGAAACATTACATTCCTCAGGCTTGAACTTAGGGGTGTTGAACCGCTAACGGTCTGCAAGCCTACACAGGTGAGAGGTTGACTAGCTCGCCAATAATTACAGTAGACTCATCCACTCCCACGGAGTGTTTGACTTGGCTTCTTAGCCTATGTCTGACGTGCAGCAGCTGGGTCCCTGGCGAGGCTCATATTCCAGCTGGGAAGGAGCAACCACTGGGCTTACTGGGATGCAGCAGCTCACAGCCCCAGCGATCTCTCAGCAGAGATTATTCCCTGCAGCCAGAGGGTTTAGCTTAACAAACAGTGCAGCCAGGCAGTGGTTGTAGGTTAGAGGCAATGGTCGTATTGACTGGCTTTCTGCTGAGACTGGGCTCTGCTTGGATGTGTTTTTCTTTCAGTATATTTTGTTTTCTTGGTGGTTTTGTGCTAAGTATTCGGTAGCAGAATGAGTTAGAACAAAGAATGCGCTTAACTGTGCTAGTAATTTTTTTCCTATGCTTGATCCTGCCAGGAAATAGGCTGCAGGTAGGAAATAGTGTTTTAAGTTGCTGCATTGCAGCTGAAATGTGTGTGAGCTCTACAAACGCTTGTCCTCTTTGCACTGTCTCTAACTCCCAGCTGAGAGCGGTACATAGCAGTACTGGTGATATTCCTCTCCTGGCTTGTAAGTGTGGTCCTTTGCTTGGTTTTGGGGGGAAGAGTGGTCAGGCAGTGTCACTTGCTCACAAAGGTAAGGAAAGTTAAGGTAAGAGAGAGCATAGAGGAGCATTCCTATGGTAATGGTGGAATATGAACAAATAAGGGTTAATGTGTAAGTAAGGAGAATAAGCATTTGCTGTTTAACATCTGCTTCTGACCTAGTTGGATCCTTGGTGTTAATGTCAATGTAATGCCTTGTTTAAAGAGGATCTCTCCCAAGATTCCTTAATAAACTAAACCCTTCTTTCATAAGGGTTAGTGAATGACTGAAGGATAGGAGGACTAAAGAGAGGTGAAAACTGTGGATCTGCAGTTCTGTTACTGTGACAGAAAAGGCGTGAAATGCTGCTTTAAATCACAGTGTGTTTAAAAATTCAAAAGGATACCAACATACAATTTGCTAACAAAACAGCCCTGTATGTGTGTTTGAAAGGGTTAGGAGAGTTTTATCTCCCTCCCCTCCCTTTGATGTAGGATCCATGCATACCTACAACCTACACGTTCTCTGGAGTGTAAAACCTATCTCTGATTATTAGGGCAATCACGTTAAGGAAATGGGAAAGAGGCTTAATCGCTGAGGTAGGAGTGAAGAAAACCAAGAAAAGGCCTATCTTTTCCTTTCCTTAAAGAATTCTGCTTTGCAGCACTTGTAGGTAGCATGTTCCCATGTACGGCTTGTGCTAATGTATAGTAGAAGTAAAGGGGGCTAAACTGTATCTGAGAAGCTTCTAATCCAATTCATTCTGATACAATGCATTTAGTGATATTGAACACAGATGTGTGCACCAAGGCTGTCATGGTGAGTGGGTCACCTAGTACTCTGAAAAGAAGGGCACCAAAACACCCGAGATGCATACTACCGGTGGGCTTTCGTGCAAATTCTGAGATGACAGACGAGGAGACAACTTTTCTTTTGTGTCTGCACAAGGGCTTCCCTAAGGGAAAGAAGTCACTCCTTCCGTGTTCCATGTGTCCTACATAACTNAAAAAACCAAAAAGTTATTGAATATTTTTTATTGTCAATACTTAACTGTTAGAATAATATTTATTTTTTATTTTTTTTTTTTAGAAAATTCTTAAATTCTTCTTTCATCAAATGTAGTGACCGGATGAATCCCTTAAATCTAACTTCAGTGTTATGGAGAAGGAAGGGCCTCGTCCCAGTAGTAATAAATAACAAAACACAGTATAATACAAGAGAAGGTAGACAAATGAGGAAGAAGAAATGCGAGCAAAATAAGATACATCTTGCCAAACAGAATTAACATAAAAGGTCAGGAGAAAAAAAGTAGAAATTCAGAGATAGATAATAGAACAGGAGAATAATTAATCAGGATAAAAGAGAATTAGGGTAAAATCTTAGTTCCACTGGGGGACTGGCTCAACTCTTAATCCAGGGATGCCATTTCTGGGTAATACAGAGGATATAGGAAAAGATGACAGACTGGACTTGAAGAAGGTGAGATTAAGAGAAGATTTCTTTTTTTTCCTCTAGGGTATGTTTGTGATATGGAGTATAGCTACACTCACATATGGCCTAAAGATGTCTCGTCTCCTTGATTTTCTTGAAATCTGGAGGCTGCTGATAGATGAATCATCTGCCAATAGCTTCCAATTTATTCTGTGTAATTGTAGCATATAGGCCAATTTTAAATTTTTTTTTTTTTTTTAAATCTCAGTGTCTTCTGTCCTTTAACAAAAATGTAGCAATTTTGAGTTCAGTGTTTATTTGCGGGGATTTTAAAATTGAGTATGGAATAGAAAGGAGGTCCGAAAATATGTTTAAATTTCTTTTTATTTATCTTGTCTATGCTTTTCAAAGTATTTTAAATCGGTCTAATGCTATCTTGAAACTGTCTGACATCTTTAAAAGTATAACTCTGAGGAACCTTACAAATGCAGGACAGACTATATGAAAAACCGATATGGAGTTCAGAACCAATCATAAATGATCATGATTTATTGCACCACATCAAAAGCAGATAACCGCTAAAATCCATAATTCATTGTAATAGTATCATAGTCAAGCCTGACAAAAAGTCATCATGTTTATACTTGGATAGTTCAGATGAGTAATTTATTGGTTCTAAAAAATAATGTACTGTAAAAATACTCAGAGGGCTCTAGACTCTGTCAACAATAAAAAGCCGTATTATGTACACAAGTCCACACACTCAAAGTGCCCTTCAAGTAGCCTCCATGAATGTATTAAGGATATACAGTATCCTGATATGTTAAGCAATCTCGCTTGCCATAAACTTTTAATGCACTAACTTTTTAGTAAAAATACCGTTGAAAATCATCCTTTAGCGGTACTCCAAGCTAGACCACTTTGTCCTCCCTGGCTCCTATGCTACCTTTGCCAGTATAAGCTACAACTAATCTCCTAAAGTTTTACACTCATGAAGAAAAGTTCGTCTCTTCTCCTAAAATACCTGTAAAGATTTATTGAACACATGTATAATTTTTAGAATGTTTACAGAATTTTATTAATAATGAATGATCAGAAGCTAAGTTCCAAATAAAAAGAAGATAATTTCTTATATCTGAAGCCATCCTGAGATGGGGACAATTTATCTGTAAATTTTAGGTCAATGGAGGTGATTCTACCCCTTTACTCCGCTTTTGTGAGACCCCACCTAGAGTACTGCATCCAGCTTCGGAGTCCTCAGCATGAGAAGGACATGGACCTGTTGGAGCAGGTCCAGAGGAGGGCCACAAAAACGACCAGAGGGCTGGAGCACCTCTCCTATGAAGACAGGCTGAGAGAGCTTGGAGAAGAGAAGGGTCTGGGGAGACCTTATAGCCCCTTCCAGTACCTAAAGGGGGCCTACAGGAGAGCTGGGGACGGACTCTTGATCAGGGAGTGGAGCGATAGGATGAGGGGTAACAGTTTTAACCTGGAAGAGGGGAGATTTAGAATAGGTATCAGGAAGAAATTATTTTCTCTGAGGGCGGTGAGCCCCTGGCCCAGGTTGCCCCAAGAAGCTGTGGCTGCCCCATCCCTGGAGGTGTTCAAGGCCAGGCTGGAGGGGGCTTGGAGCAACCTGGTCTAGTGGGAGGTGTCCCTCCCCATGGCAGGGGTTTGGAACTAGATGATCTTTAAGGTCCCTTCCAATCCAAAGCATCTTCATTTTACTCATCTAAGTAATAGGCAGAAATGGCGCAATAGACAGAAGGATCTAGTACTGGTAACGGCTCTTGTTCTGCAAACTAGAAACTGCTTGTAAGATATACGTACTGATGCTTATAGAACATAAGAAAACAAAAGGAAAACAAGTAAGAGAAGAACAGTGTTTCAAGAAATGGAATAAATTTCAATAAGAAAATAACATTTCTGAGTTACTCTGCTTGCGTGCCATTGATTTTACAACTGAAATCAAGATGACCTCTTGCCATAAAAGTAATTGAAATATTTATTAAAAATTGGAAGTTCTAGCCATAAAAACCTATTAATGTTACATTTTTAAAATTGCATATTTTTAGTCTATATTTGATTTGTCTAATATAATTTTTATATTATGCTAATTAGTGTGTTTTATAAGCAAACTTGATTGATTGCTTTCATTTGGCTACTTTTTTTTTTTTCTTTTCCCTTCTAAAATCTCTTACACTGTTATGTTGAACAGGTAGCTGCTGTCTTTTACTTTAGAGCTTGTCATCTTTTGCTGATGGATACAACTGGATAAAGTTCTTTTACGTATAAATATCTGGTAAAAAGTTAGGTGATTATGACTTACCAAAATCGAACTATCGGCCTGTTATGATCCTTGGCTTTTAGGATATCTTCTAGACTTTTATAAGCCTGAGATTTATCACATGAAAATGTGTATGCATCAATTCCCAATATCTGGACACTTATTCTGTTTAGAATTCATTAGTAAAAGTTTCTTTGGTTTTGCATTTCAGTTGTATGCAAGCAGTCCATTAAGACACTTCCTGAAAATAATCGGATGACCCATGGAAGGAAGCTGCATAAATGTTGTGTGGAAACCTTTGTTTTTCTCAAGCAATCACCATGCATATATGGCTCTGTAAGTACTGTATTCATTAGCTCAGAGAACTGAGCACAAGAGGTTGAAGGCTTGTGAAAAAATCTGAGATAGGTTTAATTTCTTGTTTTGTCTTCTGTGAGATCACTTTAAGCAACCATTCTTCCAAAGTTCTTCCCTGCCTGCATTCAAGCTTTCCTGCTCCTACCTTCATTTTACCTGGATTGTACCTTTACAGATAACTACAAGTTTAAAAATAATATAATAAAGGCTGGCATAATGGATAAGGGTTTGTTATTAATATACTTGAAGTAGATGAATGGTGCATCATCAATTTGTGAAGGAAAAGGAGGTATTTTAATAAAGAGGTGAGTTGTAAATATTTTTATCACAGTGAGCAGACAAAATTAATTTTTTAATGAATTATACAAAATAAATATTTGAGAAAAATAACAAGAGTAAAAAATGAAAGAAGATTAGGCCTGGGGGCAATAGGAAAGAAATGCAGCATTGTGGAGAAAGTGAGGAAGACAACTAACACAGTGTGAAACTGGTACCTGATAACATCTGAAAGCTGAGAATAAAAGTCATTGGCAGGATGCTCTAACACCCCCTCCTCCTCCCCCCTTTTTTTTTGTGTGTGAAAATTTTCACATGTTGGGTTTGCTTTTGTATGAATTACAGAAGGTTCAGATTCAGGTATAGTTCAATCGCCCTCTTTTTTCCTTATTTGTCTAGTTTTGTCTGCAGTGATGCTCAATAGTTTTAAAACAATAAACAATAGTTTAAAAAAATATGGTTTTAGTGCCTACTTGTCAATAGATATTTGTCATTTGAATATTCAGTATTCATACTGACTACTCATCCAACATTCATTCTAATGTCCCCGTTTAAAGCCACTTGGCTTTTTATAATTGTTTATATTAGTTTATATTGTTTATAACATTTCTCCTTAAAGTAAGGGAAAATACTTTTGTAATCACCGATGATATAATTGGAGTTTTGGTGAGAAAACGTTGACGGTGGTGGGAAAGCAGATGGGCTTGAGGAAAAAGGGGATTTTATCTGAGAATAGGTTAGATGTTTAAGCTGCATAGCTACTGCTTCTGATCTCATAGAGGACTTGCGGACATGAGCTAGTGTATCGGTTCATTAGCCCAACTCTCTGCTTCCTGAGCAAAACTCTACCTTACTTCATTAGCACTGGTATTTTTCAAAGAGGCCCCAGAAGACTTTATGATGATAGAGCTTGAGGAGACACAACAAAGAACTTAAAAAGATGGTTGTGTATAATATTCTAGCTTCACTTGAAACACAGCCATCCTGTCTTCAAGGTAAATGGTTACAAATAGTGGAAATTAATTCCACTTAATTATTGTTTTGCCTTTTCAGGTCTGACATCCACTGCATTTTAATGATTTATTGTTTTTTCAAATGTGCTGTTTTTCTTTTAATTAAAATTGTCTTTATTATGGGTAAATGTAGCTCTGCTAATTATGCTTGAGCATTTTTTTTATAACTTCATAATGCTTTAATTCTCAAGAAAAGCTACACACACCCAAATATTGCCTGCTGTAACTTGAGTGGCAGAAAGGGTAGGGATCATAAAAGCAACACTCACAAACAATAGTTAGCCAAAAAAGATTGTTACGCTTAGCGCAGTTTAAGCCCCAGTCTTAAATGTGATGTATTAGAAAGGTTTGGACACTTAGTATTACATTCTGAATTCAATTAAGAAATAGTTTACATCACAATTGTTTAGACATGACCACAATGAGATAAGTAACAAATTACAAGATTTTTGCGACAAACGACTGAGTTTGAATTTTTATCCTGAAAAGAAGAATATGGTGTACGTGATTTAGATGATGCTCTAAGAAGAGTAGCACTTCTTATACCAGGCGCACTGTGCTAAACAAGAAAAAATAACAGCACAAGAAAAAACGCATTCAGGAAATATGGTAGTTCATTATTGCCATTTAACTTCTCCAAGGTCAACATGTTACACAGGATATTGTAAAAGTGTGTTGATGAAGTCTTGGTAGGGGGTTAAAATAAATCAATTGTCAATAGCATGTCTGCATCTTTCTAATAGGAGCATGGGTGAACTTCAAACTTTGCAAGACTGAACAGACAGACAGTACAGAAATCTAAACAACTGTTTGAATGGCTGATTTGTTTGTTGTTTGTTTGTTTTTTTTTAAGAGCTACAAATTCCAGTTTCTGATTCTAACATTTGTCTTCCTCTGAATTCAGCAACTCCCAAAGGCTGAGAGCTGCATAAGAAAGAACCGTTATACCTTTCTTTGTAAGCAGCCTCCCAATATCATGATAAATGACAATAATTTAGAAAGAATTCAACATATAACTTTAAAGACTGGCTCAAATTAGATATGGATACTTGGAGATAAAGTGGTGCAGCAAGAAAACTAAGCTTTTTACATTATGTTAATTGTTTGCAACTCAAAAAATGGCAAGTTTATTGGAATGTTCTTATGGAGAGACATACAATCATTCCACCTTGCAGCCATATTTCTAAGGGTTTTGTTTTCTTTTTACTGTGCTCAGAAGAGCACATCATATTACTTATTCAGTTTTAAGTATTTTTTTTTCTATTTCTCACTCATTTTTTGTATTAAATCATCCACATTAAATGATGATCAGACAAAGTTTTCCTTGTTTATGCACTTTTGAAGTGGCATTTTTAAAATTGGTAGAGAAAATTTTAATATGAAGATGAAAATTATGAAAGAAGAGAGGACTTATGTGAAGTCTCGAAGAACAAATGTTAGGGGGATGGTGTTTTTTAAAAAAAAAATAAAAAGGAAAAAAAAACCAAACGTGAAGGGTATGAAGTTCTTGTACACCACAACACAGAAGTGTGAATCTGACCCACGTTTAGGGCCAGACACGGTCAACTCTGAGGTATGGAGTATTTCCTCCAGCACACAGGATCTAAATAGTAATAAGTCAGAATTTTACGTCCATAGTGGAAATTATAGTAGCACTGAACTGGAAGGAACAGCTCTCTGTAATCACAGGTAACTATGGTAATAAATGTCAACTTAGGATAGCTCAAGTGAGGCTTCTTTCCTTACTCGCTTTTTCTTGTTTACCGTTGCTCCCAAATGCTGTAAGACCTGTTTTAAGGATTAAGAATAATGAGTGAAAATAAAGGGATACTATATACAGATAGAGCGCTAAGCTGTCCTCGGTCAAACTGAATGTATCAGCTTAAAACTGTTGCATTATTTGTAAATAATAATAAACAACTGTAGTTTGGATTAGAGATGCATTGTATTAGGTGTTTTCTGGAAATGAAGACATTTTCTCTAAGCGTTTATAATCTTATCTGAAATAACCCAATGAGTAAAAGTAGGGTAGAGATAGTTAGGCAAGAGGAAAACGTGCAGGCAGGCTAGTTAAGAGGCACAACTTGATGGGGACAGTTTGTCTCATATTTGTTTATTTTTCTAAAGAGATAGTATTGACTAAATAAGAATGCTACTCACTTTATTAGTGGTAAGGAGCTCAGTATCTCTTAGATATCAGGAAAAAGTAGGGGCTGAGGAGACGGCTACCATCTGCAGTTCCATTTATGTGTAAACTGCACCAAAAAAGTAAAGCTAAAAACCTTTAGGAGAAAACTAGCTGCATGAGGTTACTAAGTGGCCTCATTTAAAGTGTTCCAGTCGTTCTGTTTATCTGCCTCTGACAAAAATGGAAATACATAAATTTCAAAGTCTTGAAGAGACAGAAAAATTGTTTTGCACCCTACTTTACATTAAAATATGCTCTCTCTGAAGTTATAGGAGCAAATTTGCCCCTCTTTCTTCTGGTGGAGTGTAAATTGGCACCCGATTATCTTTTGTGTTGTCACCAAGAGAGTATGAAAGGTCCTAAGCAACAAGTATTTTACATTCATTGGGTGCTGTAAATGGAAAAGTAAAGGTTGTTGATGCAGAAAATATATTACATTTCAATTATATAGTTCCCGACTGTTCTTCTCCACCAAGGTTGGTGTGTGCGTACTTCATCATTAAGTGTTAGGCAGCAGCCCTGACTGCGTGCTGCATCTGTGGAGCCCAGGCCAATAAATCTGTTGTGGTTTGGGCTGAGCTGGGCACTAAAAAGAATGCCAGTTGCTCTCTAACTTCTCTCCCAAGTGAAAGAGAGAGAGACATGAGTTTAAAAGAAACTAAACTAGTTTAAAGAAATATTAATGATAAAATAATAAAAAATATTAATATGAAAATAATGGAATATATAAAATATATACAAAACTAGTATCAAGCTCCTAGGATGATGATCATGTCACCAGCAGGCACTGGGAAAGTTCCAGACTGGACTCATTGACAGATGGAGCTGAACTTAGGAACTGGATTCAGGAACGCATGGATCGGGATCAAAGGCATATGAACACAGAGTCCTCCTCGGATGCCAGCAATTGAGGAAAGAGGGTTTATGCCTTGATCCCTCAGCTGTTATACTCAGCATGAGGCAGATGGGATGGAATACCCCGTTGGTCAGTTTTGGGTCACCTGTCCTATCCACTCCTCCCCGCAGGTGGGACCTCTCTACGCTTTTCTGCTTCTGACCTTCCAGCGGGGCAAATAATGAAGTGAGCTGGCCTGGGGTGTTACAGCAATAAGTGTAAGCAGGAGCCTCTCTGCATACCATGCCTTAGTATGAATTATAAACATCAGGTCTGGAAGCACACAGTGTCTGAAAATTATGCTGTTAATCTCAGAGTTAGAAGAGGCTTAACTGAAAAGTAAAATTACTGAACAGAAAATTGGGTCTGCTTTCCCCCAAACCAGGACAGGCCCAGAACCCCCCAGCTGCCCGCAGGGCAGTGGGTGCAGGCGGGTAGAGAAGCCCGCACGGGGAAGATTGCATCATAAATAGCCAAGAGCTCAGGAAAGCCAGTGTAATTAGCACGGTACCCATTTCCGTTTTACTTCATACGTTTAACAAACTATGTATGACTACTCAATGAGTCCCTGCAGGGGAAAAGGGTCTGTCTGCTAAGCACAGGCAAATATGAAATTATAACAGTTAAAGTGAACTGTAAGAAGAATCTGTGCCTTATAGATATCTCTGGTCAGTGTCTGCTGGTGACACCTCCCCTGGAAATCTTGCTTCACAGGTGCCTCAAAATCAGTCAAAACAGGGAAGAGTGACCTCCACTGAAATTATCTTCTGAGCAGCTGTTTCTTCACCCAGAGATGGTTCTGGGTGAAGATGCAAAATAACAGTTGCAAGCTGGCACCTAATCATCCAGCTACCAGAGAGGACAGTCATGCTATACTCAACTATATTGCAAAATATTTGAGATTCAGAGTTGGTAAACCATTATTTCTTTTGTAGGCATGCAAAGTACAAACTGGTCTATATTGCAACATTTCAGTAAAGATTTAATTTTTGAAAGATGCAGATTGGGACACACGCAATTAAAACAAAAGAAATTGCTACAGAAATGATAAATAAAATTATCAAATTCCAAGGCCAATACTTTTATAAGTTCAAACTATTCAGATCGTTCCCTGATTTGGCAAAAGCCTTTCCACAGGGCAAACTCCAGGTAAAATTTCTGCCAGATAAGTGATATCTTGACTACATCTGCCTGCCTCTTCACTCATTAGGTGATTCTGGTATGCCCTGGGAAAGCAAACCCAATACAGTGGTCATGGGGGAGGATTGTCCAACTACATCTGCTCCTTTCTATTGGTTAGTTACACAGAGGGGAAGAACAAAGGAGGACAGACGAACTTTCGACAGCTACGTCTCTATAACACATTTGAGGCAGGAAGCCAGAAGGTGATATTAACCTAAGTAAGAAAAGCTAATCTGCTTTAAACATGGGTCACAGCAAAGGGATTGTCCTGGGGTGATATGACCAACAAGGCCATGGGCAAGTCGTGCCAGCCATCTAAGTTGGAAACAATAAGTAATGAAAACAACAGCTCTGTCTCTGCAGATGTCCCCCAAGTCAATGGTGCTGGACATAGAGTGGAGTCCTTGAGTGGTGTCAGCGTGTTTCTGTATGGATAATATGTGTGTATGTATGTGCACGACATAAATTAGAAACTGTATTTCAGCTATGCCATCCTGCTTGGAAAGGACTTCTCAGTAAGTGGTGTGGTTCTGTTCTTGTGGCTATCTGACCTCTAAATTCCCACCTGAGATGCCCAACGTGTTACAGATTTAGAAAATGAGATGACAATATGAGAAGAAACAGTTATTCTAACCTACTGGTAAGAGTACAAAAATTTTAATAGCAATATTACTGTAATAAAAAAAAGGTTTTGGCATTCTGTATTCTGATCTTGGAATAAGGTAAATTAGTATTACTTTTTGCTTGAAGATTAAATAAAAGTGCTGCAAAAAAAATTCCAGATTTATTGTGGTAAAGATGTAACTAGGGTCTTTCAATGAAAAGAAGGGCAATTAGCTTGTACTTCAATTAAGTTACAGTAACCGTCTTTAGTTTTAGCTTGGCTGAAAACATCTCTGTGAGAATTAGGGCTATTTTTCATGCTTTTAAAATTACCATTAAGTCAGAGAAAAAAAGCGTTTACCTTTTACTGGTTTGTACATGCAAATTCCATAATATTGTACAGAGCATGACAAATTTGATTTCTCATAAATGCAAACAAATACATAAGTATCAATAACTTGACATAGTACATAACCATAAAGCAAAAACTGTGTTGCAGTGAAAAGGTTTGTAACGTTAGTAATTGTGATTAGTATAAACAATATAGAAACTCTGGTGTGACTCCTAAATGTAGCATGGAATAGGCTGCACGAGATAAAGATTTCGGTAAATGGAAAAGGCATTAAATGTCAAGGAAAAATAGATTTTGCATAACTAGCTATGATAATAATGTAGACAGAAAAAGCATCATGTGTTTCAAAAGGCATGTGCATTTCTGCCAAAGCAGACAACGTAAACATCAGTCAGCACAGTCTGTCACAAAACAATAATAACAAGGTGCGTTCTTTTTCCTTTTTTTTTTTTTTTTTTTTTCTTTTCCTAGGACTAAGTGAGGACACTTTTAAGGAAGAGAGGAAAATACTGATCTTTAAACACTGCAGCATTAAGGGCTACAACTCTTGTTTTCCTACCCTTTGTGCTTGAAACACATTCAGGACCTCTGTTGCTTTAAGACTTTTGGTTTTGTTTTTAAGGTACTGTGTGCAATAGAAGTTATGCATTGATACAGCTTTGAGGATCTAGGCAAAAGTACCAAAATGTCTTTGATATTCTGGTCTATTCCCTACTTTTTAGTTTCACTGTGTAGCTTCTGGCCATAAACTCCTCCATTTCTCCAGCTGATGTGGTCTTAAAGAAATAACATTGTGTGAGTGCGCACAGGTGGGTGATACAGTGGTGCTGTTTTTTTCATTGTCTTTCAGCAAAGTTTCTGGGTTTGGTCGAAACCTCTACTTTTCTGTCCATTTTCTTTTGAGGTAGGTTTGTAAGACTGCCGCTCTTGCGTATGACCCACAACTTCTGCAATAAGCTGAATAGTTACCATGAAAAGATCCCTGGAGAAAAAATAACTTTTTACCTGTCAAAAACGAGTCAAAATGCCAAGTGCTCAACTTTTTTCTAAAATCCAGAAAATGCAGACATCTTAATGAATATTTCTCCTATGTTCCTAAATTACCTGAGTATGAAAAATCAAAAGGAATTCAATGAGATATGCCTCTGGTTGCAAAATAATGTTATTGTTTTAGTAAAATAGTAATATAAAAATGCAAAAATGCAGAGACTGTAATGTGTTCTCTATAAGCACTGAATAATTCAGTAAACAGGATTATGGTAATCTATTTTTAAAAAGAGATATAATTTATTTTATGCAAGTTTTTGTACCCTCTGAATATAATTATACAATTACAAAAATTATAAACATTTAGAAGTAATTTGAATGTATTATCACTGAATATTTATGTTGATAAATAAAGATGACTAATAAGAAAAAAGCTATTATGATGATGCCAAAAGAATTATGAAAAATTGTCATTTCTCCACTGTACATGGTACAATAGGAAGTAGAATAACAGAAGTAAGTGGGTTGCTCAGGCAAAAAAAAAAAAGTCTATGGAAAAATATAGGCACTATGTATTGTTATTATATGCACATATTAAAAATACAGAGATATCTGAATGTCTTTGGTTTACCTAATATCAAGGTATTCAGAAGCCTGCAGAATCCTGATGCACATTCCTATTAAACTGACAGTAATGTTATCAAATATGAATGTTCTTGTGGCCCAAATGAGTATTTTTTGTTTTTCAGTGTTTTGCTTACTGAAACTAAGTGAAAATAAACCAAGACAAATAATTGAGCCACATCTCCAAGTTGCTCTGGAATGAGAAAGTTCAGATGTAATGTAGGAGCCCATTTGGTCACTTCAGTGCTGAGTGACAGGGTGTGTGTGTTGGAAAAAGAGCCGGTGAACAGCCTGGACTGCTGCTTCTGTTGTAATACTGTTCTACTGAAGACATTCGGGAAAGCCATCATGGGCTACCTGCTACTATGTAATTTTGTCTTATTTTGGCACACAGAAGTGAGAAGATTTCCATGGGACAAAAAGAGAGCTGGTAGCTGACTGTGACTGACAGCACAAAACATTGAAACAATAATCCACCGAGATCATTTATGTAAAAAAAGGAACCCAGAGATATTCAGCCCCTGAGGCTTCTCTTGTAAGAGGCTATTATTATTTGTATTGATTTTTGGTATGCAAGTTCTCTCTTTCCTTCTCTCTCCTGGCCCACAGTGCAAACTATAAATAATAAACTAAAGAAGTCTTGCCCTGAAACCATCGCTACCTTTGCAGCACATTAATTTGTGCACCTCCAGTTATAAAACCAGAAAAATCATGGGGAAAATGGGCAGGCTGAATCAAGCCCTACCTCCAAAACTAAAGAAAATACTTTCCAGCGTTCTCAGCTGCCACCAAGACCTGCTTACACTCTACGTACACGATACTACCTAAATACAACATGAAAATGTCCTTTTTTGATGCCAGTTCTGCTTTGAGTACTGATACTTTGATCAGATATTTTTCTGTGTCCTCTTGTCTCATACACCAGGCAATATCGTATTAGTAACTCCCAATATAGCCAAGGCTACTACGCATCTTGGCACTTGAGACAATTACTTGTTCTCACTCTTCCAGAACACGGGGATTAGCATCAGTACACATGACATTTCCTCCCTATTTGTCTGCTTCTAATAAGATTTGAATAGAATTATAGGAATTGTATGAAATTTCGTAGGTGAAATACTGGCTTCATTCAACTCTATTTGAATGTTGTCATCTCCATTGGAATGTTGCCATTAACTTTAAGGGCGGTAGGATTTCACTTTGACTGTATTAGGTATCTAATCCATGTGTATTTCACCTCCCTGTATATTTCCTCATCCTTTTTATTTCTGCTTTTCATGCATAAAATGATATGTCTACCACACAGTTGAGAATTTCAGAGTTTTGGGTAGGGTATAATGTAATCCAAGGGTGAGATCTTCCTAGTAATCATCTCTGCTGCAATACGGAACTACGTAATACGGTTCAAAGGCCTTTTGCGGTGGGTTTGACCCTGGTCAGCAGCTGAGGACCCACGAGGTGCTCGCTGTCTCCCCCCGTTTTATTGCTGGCTGAGACCTCATATAGTGCGGGATAACTTTTTGGTCAATTCAGCTCAGCTCTCCCAGCTGTGTCCCCAACCAAACTCTTCCCCACCACCAGCCTACTCGTTATGGGGACAGAGTGAGAGACAGAGAGGACCTCGATGTGGTGTGAGCACTGTTCAGCAATAGCTAAGGCATTGGTGTATTGCTGATGCTGTTATAGTCACAAATTTAAAATAAAAAGCACCATATGGACTCTATGAAGCAAATGAACTCCATCCTAGCCAGATCCAGTACACTTGGCGTGTAGCAAACTTCTACTTATAAAAAGTAAATGTATAACAAATACATTTATGTGAATCATGCAATGGCCTTTTAACCAACACGACATCCAGTTTCCTTTAAAATAAGACTAAAGAACTTTGTGAATTAAAAGCCTGGTATATTCCAGTGATCCTACTGGGAAGATCTCAAAACCTAGTGAAATAATGGTGAAAGACTGATAATAAATGCAAGTCGGTCTGGGAATGACAGAGGATTTATTGTATTTCTGTTTTGAGGAGGATAGGTACGGTGTCCTGATGTGCCTCAGAAGCTGGTCCTTCACTGATGCTTGTACAATGGCAAGAGATGAGAGACGGTGGACAGACTAAACATTTCTAGCCCACAAAAATTTCAAGTATTGAATGTAAGAATTGGTATCTGTCAGAAAACTTAACATTTCTTAGTGCCAAACTTTCTATCTTTGCTTGCCGGTGTGTACACTTGTGACCTGCTTTTTTTATTTCAGTCGGGAACCTGTGATAAATAACATCCAGTGTGAGCATGTGATGAATCCTGGAGATACTGCTGAAAGCATTCAGTAATTTCTCTGGTAGTAGTGTAGCATCTGTGCAGTGTTAGAAATGTGGAAATAAACTGAACAACCGAATAATCAGAAATGCTTTTGAAATGTGCAGGCTAGATGGATCTAGATGGATGTTACACTGGGGATCAAATTCATCCTTTTCAGTGTCTTCTTGGTGATATTATCATTTGGGTGAAATATTAAAGTTACAAGGAGATGTTGCCACAATAGGGACCTGACTGAAAATGAAAGTAGCTTATTTCTTTCTCTGTTCCAGTTGGTTGGTTCTCATAGTCCTGCTGTTGCTCAGAAAAACCCTCTGAAGTTTGAATTAAGTGAATTAAGACTTATTTCACAGTTATTTTCTGTACAAAACCCACCTGATTGAAGATATTTTAATCACTTTTATTCCCACAAAACTGTGTTAGGCATAACTATAGCACAGTAAGTCACTTCACTTACAGGCTGTCTCAGAAAACTTTTCACATCATCTTTATGACCGTAGAAATGTAAAGATGTATTGAGCTACAAGGGGCTGACTTAATTGGTTGCAGTGCATTTGAAATGTGATGTAGGATGATTTAATCAACCTAGAACACTAATGGAGTTAAGCACTCTGTCCACTAGAAAATGGTATAATCTTTCATTGGGTTCCTAAGTGCTTGTTTATGGTTCTTTTGAAGGTGCTGTATCGGTGATCATATATTGCCATCCATCGCAGAGACTACAGAAATGAAAACAGCTACTGCAAAGCATGAAAGATGTGTCGGAGGCCATGAGATAAATATAATTTCAGGGGTGATAAATATTAACTGTTTAAAAAATTCCATAATCTATGAAGGGTCAAGTATGCATACTAAAATTAATTAAAATAAATATGCATATATTCTATCTTTTTCTTGTCAAAGCAGGAATTACAATATACTTTTTTCTTTAAGTAACATCTCTCTCATCTCTCTCTGCTTTTCCAGATACGACAATCAGGTATTTGTGTCATTCTGGACTATAATGTCATTGTGAGGAACCAAACACACTGAATCTCTCCTGTGTTTGGGTATCATTTGACTCATCCACTGTGAGCTCTGGAAAACTTTCTTTGCAATAGTCTGTCTTTAAAATATACAGCATCCAAACTGAAAGCAAATGTTCTTGCAAAAGGACTTTCTGGGAAACTTACATTAACAGCTCTTAGGCAAGTAGACTACTTTTGTTGTGCCCTGGTATTATTTATTTTGCATTAGCAGCAAAAGCAACTTCAATAAATAGTTGTTTCTGAAGCATGCATAGCAAACTGATGTTCGAGGAATGCAGGATCTGAGTGCTGATTTTCTGAAAACCTGGAGACGAAAGAAAAGTGCCTAGAAAGGCAGCTGGGTGGGGGTTGTGAACATCAGCACTGGACATGTGCAATTGCCTAATGCTAAAAGTTTTGAAAGGATTTTCTAGAAACATCCCGTGCCTAATGTCACAAGAGCACATGCTATTGATTTNGATCAGAATGTAAATGTTTAAATACTACCTAAATAGCACTAAAAATACCTGACCGCTTTATTGGAGATCGTTTAAGATGCAGGTTGTCTTTCCTAAGTCCTCTTTCCTTTATTCAAATCCAGAACTCTTGTTTCTGGTTTGTAGAATTTACTGCAGAAATCACTGTGCAAGGTCCGTACACTTGTCCAGAAACTTAAAGTTTTGTGTCTGGGCATACTGAGACATACCTCAGACTTGCTCGTGATGTGCAGGTCAGCACAGGTATATCATGCCTAACTCATTCACATTTCCCTGCGCCTAAGTTAATATTAACTGAATAGCTTAATCAATAGAAAATTAATTGAATAACCGGAGAGTATTCATCTCAAACCTCTCTACTTCTGAATAATTTAGCCTGAAAGGTAGATTACCATCCTGTGAGGTGTGAAATATCTCATCAGAGAAAGAAGCAGCTCTAGCTTTCCCCTTTGGAAATGACGAATGCTGTTTGGGGCTGCACTAGCCCCTCAAACTTTTTCTGGTCATATTTTGAAAGCTGTATGTGGTGTCTCTTGCTTTCTTTATGAAAGAAAACATAAATATTTCTACCACTAGGTGGAGTCACCAAATTTCCAGAGGGGAGTAGGATTTGATGTGAACTTAAGAGTGTTTCCTGTTGGCTGCGTTGGGCTGATCGTTTTGGCTTGATCCTTTCCTATACTTAATTTTCTGATGTAGAGGCCAGGATATACTCCAGTACCCTTATGAATTTATTTCAGAGAGGTTATAACCCACTATGTATAAAGCAGAGGCAAGCAAACAGGCTCGTCTCATCTGGCCTGGTCAACAACCCAGTGTTTAAGCAAAAGACTCTCTCCGAAAAGGAGCTGAGCCAAAAAACTTACAAAGTTTCTAACAGGATTCTGTTCACAAGTTATTAATTTGGATATTTTCTGTGAAATACAGTGATATTCTAACAGTGGTGTTCCTGAAGAGAAGAGCTGTCAACTAAAAAGACAATGACACAATGGAGGTTTTTGGCAATGAGTTCAGAATAGAAAATCAGAGGAGGGAAATGATGCACATTCTGTTTAGCACCTGTGGAAGGAACTTGACCATTTCATGGACATGCCACAGCTGGAAGGGGACAAGAGGCAAAATCCCTTCCCTTGCTTATTTGTCGTACGTTGTCCATTCTGCTCTAGCTCAGTGCTGATGTCAGGGAGAAGGAACATGAAATAACTTTTACATGCATACATTCTATGTAGAGAGGTGTTTCCAGATATGTGAGTCGTGCTGTAGTGCTGCTGTATTTTTGAAGTAGCAATGTGCTGGGTCACTCTCTTGATTAGCTGGGTTCCTGTACCAGAGAGCGTGTGGCATATTATGTATCTCATTCTGTTATTTCAGATGACAAAGCCCGATTTAATTGTAAGTACCCCTGGGATTTATGGGGAAGTCGAAGCTCAATTTTTAAAAACTTTAATATGGTTGCTGTAAAACTTAATTGTACTGTCTGGCTCTTTTAGTGGTAAATTCTAATTAATCTAAAGTGTGGAAAGGAAATGGAAGACTAATTTCTAAAAAAAATCGCTTCCTTTTGTTCCTGTCTACTTCTTAATCTGAATATAACCTAATGAGGCAATGTTAGTTCGAAGCTTAGCCTGACCATTCTTTGCAAGTGGTTAATGTAACAACTGATTTTATTCTTGTAACTATTTTATGTGCACTGTAACATGGCTAAGACTATTGATTTAGTCAATAAACACTTATTCATGTCCAAACCAACCCTAATTGGATGGACATAAAATAAAGTGTAATACAATAATTATTTGATTGCCTATAAGAAGAGCTAAACACGTGAACTGAAGTTCCTGTCTTCCTCTGGGAAAGTACTGTCTGTACAATTGTCTTTGTCTGAAGTGTCTGGCATTTGCTAAAACTGGGAAGGGATAAGGTATGGGAGGATAATTGGTCTGTTGTTGTAGTTCATTTGTGATCTTAGATACTCCTGCAAACAAGCAAAATTGCTTCCTATCTAATGAAGATAATTTAACTACACAATAGCTGCACAGAGTTCCCTCAGCCTCTGGACCGCATTCTGACTCTCAAACCCAGACAGGCACGTGTATCTGGGACATAACGTTCATTTTTCACCTGTATTGGCTACAGTGAATCAGCATGAAAATTACCCGATGGAACTAACGTGATTGTTTTAAACTGTATTTTGGGAAATGTGATCCACTTACCTCCCCTCTGCTACACTCCTCACGGTCAAGCTTTCATCAGTTTTCAAGGGTGGGCACTGTATAAATAACTAGGAGATAGCAAACTGCTGGACATTATCTAGCTAGAAGATTTTTAATCAGAAATACAATGATGTGTTTATGCTGCTCGCAGCAACTCCAGATATGTAGTCATCTCCGAGATGACTGACATCTCTGCGAAAAGAAGAAGAATTTCCATTTGTTCCTATCCCTGCCTCCTATTAGAGGTGAAAGAGGTGAAAGGATGAAAGATCTCATTACTTCCAAACTAACTTTCTTTGCCATATGGAGGGTAGAGAACAAAAATATTTTCTCTTTCTCTTCTCTGAAGGGAAAGGAATGAAACCCCATTTTCACAATCAGACTTTAATCTCTGGTACTCTAGTGCACGTGGCAGTATTTGAAACAGAAATAACAGGATCCAATAAGAGTCCAGCTCTGCTGAAACCTAGGGTTTGGGCCTGCGGGCAAGGTGTTTCCTCGCATTTGAAAGAGAATCAGTGTGTGCGCAGGGGCAGATGACATCAAAGTGGGGAGTGCTGTTAGCGCTGATTGTTTTGAGGATTTGGAGGGTATGAAAGCAGAGTCAGCAGGCTTTGGAAAGCCATGCGGTTTTAACAGCTTTCTGAGGTCAGGCCTGCTTTTGCTGCTGTCTTTGGTCATGAACTGAATTGCGCCTGTACCCATCTCTCTCTGTGATCCCTTCTGCAACCGCCTCCTCACTCTCCACAGGGTGCAGCTGCCTGTGAAGACCTACACTGGATATGGCTCAGCTTCCTAACCTTGGCTCAGACCTCTGAGGAAACTGCTAAGTTGAGAGGAAGTCTGCCGAGTAGAGGTATGCAAGATAAGAAAGGTAAAACTGCAGACAGAGTAGGATTGTTGGGACTGGATCATTAGGAGCTCAAGGTTTCAAGAGGAAGAACATCAGCATGAAATGGTATAAAATCCTGAAGGAAAAAAACAGAGTCAGTGAAAAAGGATCTGTTTCAGGGGCAGTGGAATCTGGCCCTTCCCCTCCAGGCTGGTGCCTGGCCGGCCGGCAGAGACTCCGCGTGTCTTATCATGCTGGAGTGCATATGAGTACTTAGTCTAGTAGCTTGTTAAATCCTAGATATCTCTGTGTGCATCAGCCAATAAATAACCACATTATACTTTTAAGCTATATATATCTTGCTGGCAGATGCTCTTTGTGCAGGGCTAGAAATGCCAGAAAAATGACCCTAGGAGGAAGAGTAACACACCTAGGCAAAATATTCCTCCTCCTATGAAAGAAGAGATTAGTGTAGATGACAAGAAACCTCTGTAGTTAGAGGAAAACATTTGCTGTAGCCGCAGATTATTGCTTTTCCCTGCGATGATTTCATTTCCCTGCTGATGCTGGAAGTGAAGCTGTTGGAGTGACTGATGTGTGTAATTTGTGACTGGATAGTTCTGCTCTATATACATGCACTTACATATGGTCACTTAACAACTGAAGCATCAAAAATACCTACGATACATCAAAGTAATACTGAACACTGGCTAATATAAACCTATAACAGGAAGGATGTTCAGAGCTGAAATCAAAATTTCAGTTTTTAGTGATCTTGCTGTGTCTAGATATTGCAATACTTTACCTGAGGTAAGTATCACTCTAGAAGAGTTTATGATGTAGTATTAGATAAGAATGGCTTTTCCATTTCAGCCCTGAACTGCTAAGTTCTCCAGAAATGCATTCAAATGCTTTCTTTCTGCCTAATTAAGACATATACAAAACAAGGATGAAGAAAAATTGAAGGAATATTAACAAGTGCAAAACAAATTTCCTTAAACTCAAAGAGATAACTTCTGATGCCAATGGTTACACCATTAACAGTGACAGTGTACAGGTATAACCCACCTGAAATTTATAGCATGGTATACAAAGCATATTTTTACCATCTATAGGAACACATTATCTTTTGATATATTTTACGACCCCATAGAAAAGCATCACTCTAAAGTCACACATAATCTCATTTCAAAAGCGACTTCAATTTTTTTAACCCAAATTAAAATACTCTGAAGAGGGAAATTGTTCTGAATGTTCTTAGCTTATTAAATTGGACCATACTTAGTTATTTCAAGACAGGCAGCTAGAAATACACAAACTCACTACTATGGAGATAAACTTAGATTATACGTTTTAGGAAAACTATTCTAATTTTAGCAGTTCTACGCATGCAGCTACCCCAGCGCCCTAGGGCTAGAATTTTATCTTAAATTCTAGAAGGCAAGGTAGATAAAATGTCTTACAGAAATACGCACTGAAGTCGTTCTGCTCTCTGAGCTAAGTCAATTTAAAATTAATTAAATTTTCCATTAGAAATGTTTTCTTTTGAGTTTGTACCCCTAACAGAACTTCACCCAGTGTTCATTCCAGTTATGGGTGATCCAGATCTTTCTCAGATTAATGCAAATATTCCAACAGCTCAAGACCTTAAAAATGACTTTATTTTCTGGTTTCTGCCTGGAAATTAAATGTAATTTGTGGGTGTGTACTCTAAAAATATATCTTATGTAAAATGCTGGACAGAAAATATTGGATTTATTCACAGTTTTCTTATCTTTAGATCATTTGGACAAAAAATAAGTTATCTGCTTGCACCTTTATAGAGTAAATATTTGTGGGTTGTTTGACTTATTTTTGTAAACTGAATTATCAAATGAATCGAAAACCTAAAATAAAATACAATTCTTATGATGTCCATCAATACCTGCTATGAATGCAGCTGCCCTCTTAATGAAAATAAGACTGATTTAGAGCTGCTGTATTTTCACAAGTATTGGGTTTTTTTTCAGTAGCAATGGATAGGTATGGGATGTTTAAATAATGATTAAAGATGTTTATTACTGTTACTGCCATGCTTTCCCTCCTGCTTTTAAGCGGCGCTGTTTTAATAACTATGTAAGTCTCGTAGACACCCCAGCATTAGCCGAACATTCTGTTGCCAAGCAACATTTAGTCCACATTTTGAAGTATTTGTTTCATTTGACATACAACACTCAGTTATTTTCATATACAGGCTGATGTGACCTTCATTTTTATATTTTCAATACAACTGATTATCAATGGCATTGATTGGCATAGATGGCATTGAAGATGCTGGAAACTACAATAAATTTGGTGAAAGTAGAAGCATCGTGAATGAAGTTGCACTTTGTGTCATATAGAAGCTCCTTGTCAGCTTGTCTGTTTTTATGAATCTTAAGTTACAGATATTTCAGCTGGTTAGATTTCCTAAAAATCCTTTAACATTTGAGACCTGACAGGAATTTAGGCACCATACTGGGTTCAAATATGCTTTCAAAAGAAATGCTTGCACTAATAGGCAATGTTGCATTGAACTAAACCTGTAGCAAATATATGCTTTATGCTATGGAATGCATGATGAAATTTTAAAAATACAACAAAAGACAAAAAAACCCTCACATCAAAATGGAAATGTGAAAATCATGGCATGAAATTCTACACGTCCTGTATAAGATTTGGAAAAGTTTCAGCATACCTGCTTTAAATCTACAATGTTATGCCAGGCCCTTTGGACAACAGAAGGTACACAATAGTTTTGAATAAGACAACATAGTTTGACAAAAGAAGCACACTCCTGGAATCCCGAGAGGAGCAACGGAACAGTGAATCCTGTCTTGAATAGCTGACAGGCAAGAAAAATGATTGGAGGATCTGGGTGGTGACTGAGTGACTGATCTCATAGCTGACCTCTGCTCTCACAGCAGACCTTGCTCTGAGCGGGAGGTTGAACTACACGTCTCCTGAGGTCCCTTCCGATCTGAACAATTCTATCATTGTGCGCATGCAGAATTGGGGGCTCAGATTTTTCCACATGCCCATCACTTATCAACTTTGGATTTCCTGCTTGGTCACTCATAGCATGAGATGCTCTGCAGTATTTCAGTCAGGTTTCATTTTCAATACCCAAAGTAACTTACTAGCATCAGCAAACTTACTTCACAATTCTTCTCCTTCCCGAGATAATTTATGAATATGCTGAACAGCATACGTCCCTGCACAATTCTAGTGGGAGTCTACTGATGATCTCGCTACCAAAACACCCTGTTTATTTGGTACAGTCTATTGTAAGTGAAAATAAGCCAAGAAACTACAGCCAAAACCTGTCAAAAGAAAGTGAACTGAGAAAAAGCAGCAAATACATCTTCCTCTCAAAGGTCACCAATTCTCAGTTTCAGTACTGTTAGAAAGCGAATTTTATTTTAAGGAGAAGGACTTCTTTCAGAGTTGAAGTACTGCATTTAAAATCAGAAATTTGTATCAAGTGGAAAAATAATTTTAAGAACAATTGTTGTTTGCCTTTAATCTAAGGGATTTTGTACTCTTGTGACTTAATTTAACAAAAGTTTAAAGCCTGAGGTAAAGTATACAAGTATTCAAATCCAGGAAACCATTTCAAATTTAAGAGCATAGTTAATGGTTTCATCGAACTGAAGTGCTTATTATTCATAAGGCCTGAGTCATTGATGGTTACTAAATACAACTTTACAAACAGAAAAGCCCAGGCTTTTAAAGAATTTAAAATCCTTCTACTCGTGTATGTAAATGAAACCAGGTTCCCATGCACTCAGGCAAGTAATTCTACGTAAATGTGAATGCTGATAGATATGCTAGCTGCTAGGTATGTTTCAACAAACAGGACTCATCAAACTGATGGCAAGTCATATGGGGTCTTCTCTAACATATGCCAGACTTGGGTCCATTTCCCAACTTGTCTTTTCCACTCCAGGCATTTCTCTGCTGCTCTGTGAAAAGTCTTTCTACGCTTCCTTCTTGCGCCCATCATATCATTCCCTTTGCCTTTTATTTTGATTTTAACATGAGCTTTGGTGATTTTAAACCTGTAGACCCAATATTCTTCCTGCATTCTTGAAAAGGTCTGCAGAAATACATATAAATTCTGTCAGAGAAGACAAGGAGAAACAGAATAAGATGACTTTTTCTCCTTCCTAGTGCAGCATTAGTCCTTCCGAGTTGTCAGAGGTTGCAGCAGGCAGTGAGGAGGCTGTGTGGTAGGTGATGCACGGGCATTGCATTCATCCAGCCGTCTCCCCTATGCGTGAAAGGAGCGGGTTTTCCACTTGACCAGTAACTGTAACCTCAAGACCATTCCTTAATTATAGAAGTACATATATAATTTATATTACAGCTGCCTACAGGCTTGTTGGCGTTGCTTTTTTTCCAGTCATAATTGGTATGCTACTCTTTTTTCTTTTTTTTTTTTTTTTAGTTATTCTATTATTCTTTTTTGGGAGGAAATAATTAAATTTATTAGCACCAGTGAAGATTTCCCAGTGTGAATCAAACAAAAATTTGTCCCATTTTATTTTTATTTGTTTTCAGGACCTGTCAGTAGGTTCCATGACATCTGACTGACCACTAGAAAAATGACTGGGAAGGAGGTTGAAAGGAAAAAATCTCATCTTTAGAGAAAGGTTCAACCTGCATCATTCTTCTATAAAGACAATTAGTAGAATATCTATAAAACTGTTAAACGAAAATACTGGGTTTTTTTAGCAGTCCTACAGTAGCTGTTAGTGGAGCTGGATATCTACAAAATTAAAACTAAACAAAGCTTTCCTGTTGAAAACTGATGAGACTAGTGTGTCCAGTCAGAAATGAATTCAAATAATATTTAATGTTCAGACAAATTTTTTTTCTTCCTTTTTGCACAGAGGGTTAATTGGGTTCATGACATTATCTGAAGGATGGAGACAACTTTGCTCAATTTATGTTTTGTAAGCACAGGAAGTCTTTCTCAACATATTAATGAGGATAAGTGTGTTATATACAAAGACAAGACCAGTAAGACGAACAAAGGACTAAAATCAGGGTATGTGTAATGAAGACGGTGAGGTAAAATATTCTGCTGTTACAGTTGGATTAGAGCAGGTAGAGGTTGAGGAAACTGGCTTACCTGCCTAGCAACAGGGAGTACAAACTGAATTACATGAAAGATACTGTAAAAAAGGATTTGCTTACATTTGACTTTGAAAATAAGGAAATACGCTATATTTTGGAGAAGGGCATGAGATACCTAAAAACCATGATGGAAGAGATATTTTTCCACCTCCCTACTCTCAACTTGTCTAACTGTGAGGGTCTAACTGTGTTCATTCAGCTTCAACTCCATTATCTGCGTAAAATAAACTTTATATTGCTTATTGTAAGGTGTAGAATTATAAGGGTAAGTATCAACTGCTTATGAAATGACCTGATGAACTTGTAGAGCTTGGTAAAACAAAAGCAGACTTAAAATGATCTTGGGAGAAATTCCTTCATGACAGAATAAAAAAAGCATTAGGAATTTAAAATGAATTTTCTCGGCAAAAAGAGACGTTAGGATTTTCTAGAATATGGGCACACCAATATAATATTTTTAGGTGTATCATGGTCCACAAAGAAACACTCTAAATACTCATTTACATGCTTGACATTTTCCTCAAGAACTTCAGACATTGTAATATTTACATATGCATGTATTTCCAGTGCATGTATGCTGTGCGCTATTAAGGACATATGATTAGTGCGTACATTCAGGCCGATGTACCAACTTCTGGAGAATTTGTACTGAAAATAAACAAATATAGGTGGTAAAAATCCACTGCTAATTCGGTGGCCCTTTACTTCATAGTGATTTATTTATAGTGAGAGAAGTTGAATAAATCCAAGTTTAGTTTTATAAGCTGAAATAAAACGAAACTGAAAATATAAATACAAACACTTCATAGACTGGGTTAATTGCTTTTTCAATACCTGGGGTTCTACACCTAGAAAAAGAATTCTGGCAACATATGCGCTCAAGCTCTTGGACTGTCTGCTGCCACTGCCAGGGAGCCGTGAGGGCTGGCTGCTCTCTGAGGAAGGGGAGCTGGGAGCCGAGCCGAGCTTGACCCAGACCCCGATAAGGCAAGTGGTGGAACAGGTCCAAGGGACATTCAGGGCGGCCAGCCGGGAGCAAAAGGGGACTGGGCAAAGGACAGGGCTGGAGACAAGGCTACCATGTACTTCTGACAGGAGCATCCAGGAGACAAGTACCTACAGTGCAGGGCTGTCAAAAAAAGGTGACATGTATTTTAAACAAAATGAAACAAACCCAAATCTTATGTCAGCTATTAAAACAGCCTATTACTACAGAAGAATTTCTAGTTCGTTCATACACGTCCAAAGCAGGACAAACCACACCGAGTGACAGAAATTATACAAACTGAAAATTGCCATGCTTGAATTGCAGAACCATGTCGCTAAATGCTTTGTAAAATATTCATGGTAAGGTCTTATCAAAGAACATCTAACAAACCAGCTAAGCAAAACTACAGAGCTTTCAGTTGCAGATTTGCTGTTGTTGTTTTGGGGTATTATGCTGGCAACAATCTATCTCGGCGGGCTCAATTGTGGAAGTTTTAGCTTAGTAAACGGTTTTTGTACTATTCTGCCCTAACTACTGTATACGTACAGAAACTAAAACATCAGAAAAACTGAGTACATTTTAATAATTTTTATAGCTATTAAAGAAATACTTAGTTACAAAAATAGTAATGAACATATTTCTTAGAGACCACTGTATAAAAAAAGAATTTTCACAAGAAAGAGATGAGTTACCGTTCACATATTTTAGTAATCTTCCTTTGTTCTTTTGCATAAAGGTTTGAGGGTTTGTGAGAACAGACTGTAAGACTCTGCAATGAATAGCTGGCCATATATATTTGATGAAACTTCCCAAATTCCCTTTTAACTATTTGTAAAGGGCAGAATTTCAAGATCAAACATGATGAGAAGTTTTTCGTCTTATGTGCTATATAAACAAACAGCAGTCATTTTGTCATCACTTCAAATTTGGGTTTATCCTCTGATTTGAAATACTGATTAACAACGAAGAAAGAAGGGAAAACACGAGAACAGATCAAACCTTCTTATGAACTGGTGTCCCATTTCTTGAAGTGATCCCACAAACTCCAAGCAGTCAGTGAGAGGGCTGTGGGAGTCTATAGTTGAGTCAGTCAAAACTGCTCTTTAATAGCCGTTTTTATAATCTTTGTTGTGCTTGCCTAGACATTTTCAAAGTCCGCTATACTGCTTTAAAGTAGGTTTACAATAACTGCAGTCAGTGTTCAAAGTGTGGGTGTACTGTGGATTTACCTCATAGCACAATAATACCTTCTGGCTTGTTGTGCCTTAATTTCTTAAAAATCTCTAATATTCTATCTAAATTTCTTGCTTACTGCCAAGTATTTAGGTGACATTTTAAAAGAACTCTCCACGGTGATTCCAAAATATGTTTTCACAGTCACAAAGACTACTTTAGAGTCAATCCTGCTGTACGTTTTCTGTGTGCAGTACTCTTTTTTCCTGACATTGTTCATCTTGCATTTAATCTGTTGGTCTATGATTTTATAATTTTGCTATATATTTAAGTTTTTAGGTTCCCATTACGCTCAGGATATTTTGAAAGGTCACATTATTTTAAGAGTCTTCCAGAGGCAGTTCCACAACAGAATCATAATTACTGCATTTCTGCTGGATTAAGAAATTCCAAGTTTTGGGTTCAGATCATGAAGATGTCATCTATGTGTCTTACATACAGAATAATTTTGGTACTCAAGTATATGGAATTATTCAGGGAACTCATGAAGATATGGTGACACTGAATTCATCTTCATGTTCACAGCTGTGATTCTGTTTAGAGAAAATATTGCTTGCTGATGACACATTTGTGAGTTAATTTTGGAGGAGCATAGGCTTCAGTATGTTTGGATTGAAAATCTGAACGTTGGTCTTAGTTTTGTGGGTATTTCAGACACGTAATGATACTGCCATGATATGGGATATTAATATGCAAATTATCTAGTCCATATTAACAGATGTTACAGAGTTTGTGGAGGACACTCACCATGTCCTGGAAAAGCTCCCTCTTGTCAAGACATATGATTTTTTTGTGAGCATGATAGATATTCTGAGAATTCTGTGGTTGAAAATGACAGGACTGACATAGTTTTCTTGCTTGTGGATCAGTTTTCAACTAAGCAATGTAATTTCTCTGCATGACTGAGAAATGCTCTTAAGCTATATGACAATAATTCAGAAAAATCTTTAATAGAGAGCGCTAGCGTTCACGCCTGTGAAATGTTCTGTCATTCTTATGTAATTTGCTCCCTTGAATCACATTCTCTTACTCATTAATACCCTTCCAACGAGTTTCCAAGATGTCCACTACGTAAAAGTCAACATGTAAAAGAAGACATTCTAATTAACCTATCAATTTCTATAGTCCATGCTTTAGTAATGAAATGTGGTCTTTGATTGCCTGGCCTATCATATTTTCTGTGACACAGAATTGGCCACGAGAGTTATCACTGTGAAATTGAGAATATTTTGAAAGAAGTAAAATGATACAAGCCTATACATCATATATACACACCACAGCCTTTTGGCTTTCATTTGTGTGTAACTTCCCTGTCTGAGGCCTTTTTTCCTCGTTTTAAACAATTCATGTAATCCAGGAGGACTAATCAGACTACATATAATTTATGGCTCTATGTAGTGATCAAGAATTTGATTTAAACTGACCAGTATTACTGTGTTTGGCACTTCTGAAGTAATACGTTCATCCCAATGTCTTGGCATACAATAGGAAAAACTGCACAGAACGGCTTTTGTTGCATTCTGGTACTAGAGAGAAGCTTAATTAAGTTTGCAGAGTGAGGAGCACCTCGTATAGGTCATAGAAAGAGAGATGTAGCAATATTTTTATATTGATTACATGAAGAGGATAAAGGCTATTTCTCTTAATGTCAACAGTAGGTGAAAATAAGAAATAATTACATTGTCCACAAAAACCATGTCAAAACCACACTTCGTAGCTTATATGAACTCCTAAATATCTCAAATTTCTTCTATAATGGTAGTAGGTAGTCATTGAAAACCTTTCCTTGCTATCTAGACACTTTGGGAGTTAACTATTTGTCCGTGTACAAAGATTGTGGGAAAGGTGAAAGCTGCTAGACTGAGGGCAGATTTTGTCTTTATTTATCCACATTACTAAAGTAGAATCTCAAAGAATTTGAGTTTTTCTAGAAACATTGAAGAGCAACGGTAATAGTGGTGGAAAAATTTACCACGTGCTAAAATACAGCTAGACTGAAATATAGCAACAGACCAGTTCCAGCTGCCAGACTTTGATCTCTCCTCCCTCTTTTCACAGTATCTGCTGTTGCCATGCCCATCTGGTATTACCGTTACCAGTTTTCCCCCATCAGTCTTGATCAAGGATTAACAAAAGAAATGGATAGATTATGCAAAGAAGAAAACAAATGCAATACAAAATTATTAATTACATCCCAATTGTATTCATTATATCCCAACTGCTTTGCTTAACTAAACTGTTCTCCAACCTCTGTCTGTTTCAAAACTTTTTCAGATTTTACGTTACATGGGACTGGAGTATGTCTTCCCTGTATATTTGTACAACATCCAAGACAGTGAGGTTGCTTATTTGATTGAATCATCTGTCCATAACTCCATGCTAAAAACATTAATGGTTAATAACAAATATTACCCTCCCTATGGAATATAGGGTTATATATAAAGCATTTTTTTTAAGGAAAAACATTTAGAAATATAACAGCTTTTGGCAAATCTAGTTCAGCCTCTTGATCCATCTGTAAGATTGTCCTATATTCTACCTTTTCCTTTTATGCTGGATGAAATAAATTACAGCTAAATCACAATAATATAGTTTATCAGCATATGCACATATATCCCATTCTAGCTGACGAGGTTACTCTTGTAACAGATAATGGTTAAACAGCATCAGTAGCACATGCAGCAGAGCTGTAACGAATGACGATAAATGTGCTAGAGAAATGAAATGGATAGGTTTTTATCTGAAAAAAAGATGAAAGCATAATAAGAAATCCCATTTTGACAGTGGTTTGGCCTTTAGCAGAATATAAGAATTATTGTTATTGATGTTGTTACATGTATTACCCTTCCACACATTGATTTTTATTGTAGAACCTTTAACATAAACAAGAAAACCAAATATATGTATATATGGCTAAAAGCTAAATCCTTATTTGAATTCTTATCAGCATGGATAGTAAGAAGATGGTTTAGGGACTTTTAAAGACACTTAAATATTTCAGGCTTAAAATTTCCCTTATGGTACCAGTCACAGAGGTTGAAGTCATAGTGCTTAATCCTGTTGTCTGAGGTCATTATGCAGAATGCATCTCTGCATATCTTGGAAAGACATTTTGTGCTTGTGTAGTAGGTAATTTTGCAAGTTGTACAGCGGTATTACGGTAGTACAGGAAGGCCCGTTTGAGCCCTATGCAGTGGAATTACAATGTAAAATGGAGGATGATGATATTTCACTATTCCCTTTGGTAAATCACCAAGCTTGGAGGAAGTAGACAGTTCTGCAAATGCAGGTAAGATGTGAGAACAGAGCATGGAATGATGCAGAGGAAGAAATGCATGACCAAAGGAACAACAGCAATGGAGAAGGAAAGAGGTGGGGAAGGAAGAAAAAGAGGAAAAAAAAACAGTCAACAGCTACTGTATGGGAAGGGGGAAAGATCACAACAGGGTGCTGTATGTGTCACTCAGTCAATTGTGTTGTTCCCTATTTATCTGAAAAGTTGCCTGTTGACAATCTTTCTGTTTTCAGTTGAGTTTATCCATACAGTTTGCTATTCAGTGCCACATAGTCCCTACAAAAAAAAAAAACAAAAACAAAAACAAACCAAAACCTCCAACCCCACTGAGAAATACATCCAAAACCCAAATAGATCTCTTGGGAATATCGCCCACTTGCAAAAAGTTCCTGAAATGCAAACCCTGCCCCAGATCCTAGAGGATAACCATGAAATCCTTAAATAATTTCTATTTAGATATTGATTAAAGGAGTTGAACTCTGGTTTGTACTGTCATGATGTACAGCATATTTTTCCAAATGAAAGTAAGTTAACAATATATATTTCAATATATTACAAATTTTATAATATACAGTTGTTTTTTTTTTTTACCACATGATGTTGCTGTTTTCGTCTGGATTATATTGTCTTTAAATAATTTTAGTTTAAAAAGGAAAATGGCCCTAATGGGTTACAAATTACCTCACTGTTTTGCAAGTGCAGGTCAAATTGGTTGTGGAGAGGCTGCATTGGAAACCCCTTTTGTGGAAGAGTTCTGTTGTGATAATGGCTGTGTATCAATTATTTAGGAAACAGAGAAAAATGAGGCTCAGTCCTGTACAGTGCAGAGATGGAGTATACAGTTCATAAAGTAAAAAGTAATGGTTGTTTCAGACACTGAAAAAGAGACTGACTTTATATTTATGACAGCGCTAGGCCCAGGAGTAAATCAAAGAGCACAATCCTTTAGCTATGTGCTTACTTACATGCTAAAGTTCATATTTGATCTATATAGTCATTGAAGCAATCATTCCTTATCCCTTTTTGGCCTTTCTCTCAAGTATAAAACAGAAGTATTACAATGAAAGGACAATTTATTTCTGCTATATGAAGACAATTGTATTAGTGCTTAATTGTGCTTGAGCTCGTGCAGTTTCCATTCAAACTTTTGCTGGAGGTCAAAAATATTAAGCTATCTGTTCCTCATTTCAGAGGAGTAGTAGCAGTAAGAAGGGCTGAAGGGAATACCGAGGCTAAAGGACATCACCATGCTGAGCAGTTCTGCCAAAGGTGTTATCCTGAACGTGTTGAATTTACATGTGTTTTGTTTACACTGCAGAAGAGGAAAGTGAATTTAATTAGACTGAGAACATTCTGAAAAAAAAATCCATTAAGAAGGATTGTTTAAACAAAGGTCTCAGAAAGCATCTACAGCTTCAGGAAGAACATTTTTTATTTAACTTCTCCTTTACTTATGGTTCCTGTGCTGTATGTGTCAAAAGTGTTAATTTTGTTGTAAAAATAATTTCATCATTTCCTAGACTATGCAGTTAACATGGAAATATTTTATTATAATGAACCAACTGCTCTTAATCTTAAAATAGAACTCACAGCTTTTGGTGAATTATTGTGGAATTTAATTTGCCCTAATCTGCTACGGTGACAAGTGCAATATAAATAAAATTGTGAAGAAGAAAAATGTGCCATTAAGCCTCGAGTAAAAGTCAGGAGATACAGGTTCAAATTTTTCAAAACTGGAACCTAAAGTTCAGCCCAGAACCTTTTAATTACACACCTAAAAAATGGCCTGGGTGCTCAATGGTTCTAAGCCTTCATTAAATTCCAGTTAACTCAAGGAAAACCAGTGTGTATAATTAGCCTGCAAAAGTCAAGTTACTTCTGTAGGCACCTGAGGAGGGATGGAAAAGCTCACCTTTAGGACCTAACCAAGAAAAAAAATTAAGAAATTATTTGGTTTCAGTTCTGCTGCACTGGATTCTTGGGGTGGTGGTTTTTTTGTTTGCTTTTCTGTTTTGATCTCAAATTATTTGTTGCTCTGCTTGAAGTCTAAACCCCTGGGGATGAGTTTTTATGTGAGAATGTTACCTATCTCTTCCTCTCCCTAGTTTAAGAAAAAAAGTCTCTAGACTCCATGGTTGTAGAAAGGAACCTTTAAAAAACTATTAGAAAAAGAACTGAAGGCCAAAGTCCAGGGGAGAAAAAGCAAATAAAAAATAGCATTATGAAATATAAACCACATGATTTTAAACCCATTTCACAATTCTAGGGGTTGGAATTACTCCCATTTTCTTAATATTTATCCTTATTCACACTGTGCTAGGCAAGTTATTTAACCTTTCCATACCTACCACTCTCCTGTATGTTGTAGCTGAAATAATAGTATTTACTCATCTCTCAGCGTATTAGGAGATTTAATTTAATAATGCCTATGAAACACTTCATTAAACATAGAGGGAAAGTAATACGGAAGCAAGGTTTATTATCATTATTAATTAATTAAAAGAATCTCCCAAGACCAGAAAGGAATGATTATGGTCAGGTGATTTATTTTTTAAGAGTATACTGTGCTGTGACTTCGAAAAGAATTTTTGGGCAGCCTTGGAAGAAAATACATTAAGTATTTTGTTAATAGATTTGGATTTATAACCTCATTGAAATTTTCAGGTTTTTAAAAGACCCATTATTCCTTCTCTTCTGTTGAACTGATGAGTAATTATTATGCAAATCTTCTTGTATTTCTTTATGGGTAACCTTTGGACTGGCATTTTAGCTAAATATTATGTAAGATTATTGATAAAACACAATTGAGTAGTAACAGAAGCAACGACAGCAGTTATTGCATATGTAAAATGCTCTCTGGAGTCTGAATGTTTTTAAATATGATGGGTTGAATTATTTGACAATAAAAATATTCAGCGATGCTTTCTCTTGTTCTCAAATACACCATTAGATTAAAAGTGTTCAGCTTCCAAGATGACCATGTTTTTTTAATTAGAAGTGAACGTTATACTATGACAAATGGCAGTGCTATCTGAATAATGTATTCCCTAAAGAATACCAAACAAAATGTCTTTTTAAGACCATTTTATCATCAACATCGTCATCACTATCCAGGAAAATATAATAATACGTGGAATTATCACAATATCTTTTAATCTGTGAAATACGCTTTTTCTCACTTAGTAATTGCAAAGCAAGGAGAAATCAGTTCTGACTCTGCTGCAGTAAATGATTGGTTTTTTGCTGCCAGCTTCAGTGCAGTCAACTTTTACATCTCTTCAGTATTCTAGAGCAGCTCACTAGATGCTGTTGCATCTATGCAGAGCCTCGTCCTCTGAGTTTTGCCTGGATCTGCCAAACTTAGCTCCTGAACAGAGGAAAAGAGGGAAGCTAAATACTGACCAGAAAGGTCTGGGACGAGGTGGGAGATGCTTTGAAGGTCCACATATTTCAGACACCTCCTTTCCTAAAAGCTCAGGAGAACCTCAAACCTATCTGCCTGTAAGAGGTATTTAGCAAGAAGTTTACTAGTATTCACATTACTGAATTTGTGCTCAGCGTAGTAAGGCAAGTCCCTCTGTTCTCGAAAATATTTTACTTCTCATGGCACTCAGTAGAAAAGTTTACGCATTTTTATTTACCCTCTGTTTTCAAAGCAATTTCTGTTTTTTATCCCTCATGGTCCTACTTTCAAGCTTGTTTTCATGATGATAAGAACTTCAGGTCTTATTTTACAATAAATAAAAAAGTTTAAAACCAGAAGCTTTTATGACAGCATGATTCCAGGACTTGAACATTTATGAAATACATCGAATACTGGAAAACTTGAAACAAAATGCCCCGGACTGATGGCATTGCCCAGTTATTTTGGTTCTCAGCATGTTTTTTCACCTTATAATAATTTATCGATTTTTGTTATCACAATTGATGTGTTCAGTTGATGAGTTCGCCTTGCTTGTTTATAAAGGAAGATAAAAATATTACACTTTACATCTTACTCCTTGGGCTACAGAGAAATAAAACGCTTTCTATTTTCTCTGAAACAGTTCATTGACAAATTTGAGCTGTTGTTTCTGTTTTTATGAAGCCTAAAATCACTTAAAGCCTTGAAGGCATTATGTCATACTACTTGCATCATGTCATCCGGGATGTGAGGTCTGTTCTTGCTGACATGCCAACAAGAACATTAAAGAATCGAAACAATTAGAAGAGTGAAATAGTATTAGACTAGTTAACTTTCTAAAACAAGGCCTTTTTCATACTTTCCGGGAAACTATTCAAGAACTATATTAACCTTAGCTGGAGATATTTACAAGTAAGGCAGCTTATCCTCTCGGCTCTCTCATTCTTTGGTCATAAGTATATGATAATAGGATTACATGGCATTCCATTTGGAATCATTATGAGGAAATGTTTCTATATATCTGATAAATGGCTAAATATGGTTAAATTGTAGAATCCATATTGTAATAAGCACTTTCAAGAATGCCTGTGGCTTTTCAAGAGAGACACAATTCCTGAGAAAAAGCATACTTGATCACAGAAAAATCATGTATTGCCAGCTCTCAGGAAGATGAACAGATTCTTATTATTTCTTAATTTTTCCCACTTTCCCGCCAAAATCTCTTAAACAGTAGACTCTGAAACAGACCAGAGTCCTCCTTGGGATAAATTCCTTTAAGCAACACAGAAAGAGAAATAAATAAGTTTACAAGAAAAAAGAGTTTAAGACTTTCATAGCAAATATAGTGTGTGAAATGGAACTGCAAAGTGATATTTTTAATTGTGGTATTCCATTAGCACAGTTTCATTACATCCCTAAACTATTGGATTTAAGAAGAGAGAGAATGGTAATACACGGAGTAAACCCAATGGTTCCACATCTCTTGCTCATCATTGTACACGTTATTTGGAAGGCAAAATTAGTATGTTAGAAAGATTCTATTATTCTCAGAACACTGTATCACCTTTATTAAATTAAGAGTCTTTTTCTTTTCATTCTTAGAACTCCTGCTCTTTTGAATTATAAAATTTATTTTTCATTTTTCTCCCCCCCCCCTTAAATCTGAATTTCTTAGTACCTGCTGGATCATGAAAAATAATCTGCACAAAACCAAACCGCTATTGCTTATCCCTTATGTCATGTGTACTGTCCATTAAAATCATCATTCCCCTATGCTTAAAAGCAGCGCACCCATCACAATAATCTCACACTGGGCGTATTGTGATGAAAATGCCAACATAAAGCCTCTTTGAAAAGAGAAAATGAACAGAAGGTGGTAAAACAAAGCCGTAACAACTTTGTGAATAATAGACAAATTATCTTTCTGTTTCTGAAGATTTGGAAATGTTAAATTAAACTTACCGTACCACCTGCGCAGACATACATCTGTCTATGCCTGAAGAACTTCCAGTTTTCTTCTCCACTGCTGGTGTGGAGGTTTGTCTCTCCCCTGCAAAGGCAGAGAGGTATCAGCATGCTGTTTAAGGAGGTCAGTCATGTTGGTTTTATTCTTTTCTTCCTCATGGAGTTGTTTATTGGAGTTTTATGGAGGCTTGTAATATGCTGTAAGGGGTTGACGAATTCTAATAGGTTGAGGAATTAACATACTCATGAGATAAATGTGTCAGTTTACACTTTGCAGAATTGTTGGGGTTTGACTTTCTGTAGACACTGCTGAGCATTAATCATGCAAATTATTTTGAGCTGTTAAGGAAAACTAAATTATAATTTTGTAGAAATTTCAGAATATATTCTTTGGTTTTGATTATGAATAAAACCAAATAAGACTATATTTTAAGGGTTTTTTTAACTCAAAAAGGATATTTTGGATCTATAAAAATGCCTTTTTTTGTTAAATTTATAGTTTTAATTTTTTTAAATATTGGAACACAATACTTTGGTCTCATTAAAAAAGTTGGCTTCCATTTGAAGTTCCTATTGAGATTAAATACATTCACTAGGGTGGAAGAAAAATCTTCAGACTCAGGGCTGCAAGAGTCCTTCTTTTTCCTTTTAAAGAAATCTGAATGTCTGATGCAAACGTGACTCGAGAAACACAGAGATAGTGTATTTATGCCTAATCTGGCCAAGGTACAGAGACTGCCAGCAGTTGCAAGACCATGAATAGCAGCCATATTTTATCTGTCCTTCCTTCAAGTGGAAAAAACAGGAGAGACCTTCCCAGCAACTGTGTTCTTTGAAATAAGTAATCTTACTACAGTAAATTAAAGTTAGTTGAAAGTAAAGAAAATAGCTATTTTCAAAAGTGGAGTAGATAAAGGACAAAGTATATTTTCAGTTCTTTATTTTCCTTGACTTCATGCTAATTAGATGAAAGAACCAAACAATTTAAGTTTTTACAGAGAAAATATCTACTTTGTATTACTTTAAATGTTAAAACCCTTTAATGAATGAACTTCTCAAACCCAGTGATTTTTGTTGTATAGAGCTGTCAGAGTGATATTTAAAATGAGTGAATATGGTCAGTGTATTAAAAAAAAATCAGGCATTTTAAGTAGCAGTGCAGCAAGATTAAAGGCCAACCTTTTAGATGTAATTGCACTTGAAAGACTGCCAATTAAGTTAAGAATTGCAACTACAGTGCTTATTGCACATTTCTAGATCTGAAAATACAAGTAGATGGTGGGGGTGGGGAAACTTTATTCTTTAAGACAATGACCCCAGGGAGTGAAATTTGCAGATGCTGTATATTAGAACAAGCTAGTGATGCGAACATCCTATTGAGATTTCTTGCCAGAAATGTATGCCAGTGGAATAAAAAGGTGCTTTCACACAGCCTTTTTCCTTCCTGGATTATGTGAAGAATTGAGGGATGTTGCAGCTTTGCACTGAGCTGCTCCGTAACACCACTCCTGTCATTTGTGGGTGTCTTCCCAGACAGATGGAGCGATCGAGACATTGTGGTGCCCTTACAGCTGCCTTAGCTCAGGCAATCTCCAGTTTTTTTTGCTTCTCAGTACCCTGTTGGAGCCCAAGTGTCCTCTTATGTAGAAATATGCAACCAAACAACCAAAGATAAATAGTGGTGATTACAATAAAAGCAATGCTTGTTTATAAAGAGAAGACTGTTACGTTAGCTGCTGATACATAGACATAAACAGCTGTGCAGCCCTGTCAGAAGCCAGTGCTTCTTAAACCTCTTCCTTTCCCACAAACATATTCCTTGTCCCAGTAAATTTGTCTGTAACACAGATAACACCTAATCGTCTACCAGAGATTTCACATTAACATTTCAGAATAATTAATCTTGTTGATAATCCTCAATTCTTTCCACTGAAATGGTGAGAATTTAATTGATAGCTTGGGGTTTCCATCCTCTGTATTCCATAACGTAATTCATCTATATTCTCTTGGCCCCTTGGAACACATATCTCCTAGCCGGCATTCTTATTAGGAATGACTAAATATCACCACTGCTTCATACCCATTTATGCTACTATCAGGCAACCTGCTTAATGCAGTTGTAAATAAGGAAAGCTAGTAGCTATAAAACTGCAGGGCAAATCCTCAAGGACAGCATTACCTTTGACAAACTGGCAAAATACTTAAAAAGCTTGAAAAACTGTAGTTGGAAATCCATAAAAATGAAGTTTTCAGCTTTAGTGTTATTCTAAAAATATATTCTCCTTTTGTATTGCATGAATTCTTTTCCCTTTGTATTCCTCTGTACACTTTAAAGTGACATTTAGCTAATGTAGCAAGAAGCCACAGCTGTTTGGGAGGGCTGGGAGACCACAGCCCACAACATTTTGAACATATGAAAACTTAAGACTGAGGATAAGGAGTGATCTGCTGGGTCACCAGCTATTGTTCTTGGAATGTTCCAGAGAATCACTTCTTTGATGACTAGAGATTTTTTTTCCTTATTTCTAGCATAAATTTATTCTTAGTTAGTGCTTGCACATTTGTTTTCGTGCCAAAAATATGCTTCGTCTTCTATAGCTCTTTTTCCTCCTAAGTGGTTACCCAATGATGTATTTAAAAAAGCAGTCATAGCCCCTCTCAGACTGAATTTTTGCTAAAAAGAAAAAAAAAAAAAGACTGTTCGGGCCTCATAAGGTTTTCCATTCCTTTGATGGAGAATATTAATTATTTTAATTTCTGTTACACTTACTGTTTTCTTAAATATATGCAAATTAATTGTCCTCTTTAAAAGCAGTTGGAAGATACATATACTGCTAAACAGTTGTCTGTTTTCATAAGCTTTTCCACACTGATGTACATATAGAACAAGCCACTGGGACAAAGGTTATAACATTACAATGAAGATTTTAATGGGCAGTTATGAGTACACACACAAATACTGTACATGACAAACAATTGCCACAGAATTAGAATTTAACAATTTTCTAAATCTCAGACATGCAACAAAAGTTCTGCACCTTTAGTAGGTAAAATATACAATTAGTTCTGCAGCTTTAATTGTTATTATTTAACATGATCCTTATTGCACCCTACCAACTGCTTGACCCCGGAGCATTAAGAAACTTGAAAGAAACATGTATAGAAGTATATTTTGCTAATATAAACAGTACACCTATACATAAGATACATGTTCTTGCTAGATTTTCTTCTAGCTTAGGGTCAAAATATGTTGGTACCATCTTGCTATCCTCCCTATTGTGTTAAAAGTATTAAAAAATTGTACATTATTTTTATTAATTTCTCTCTTGTAACAATAATTTAATGATAGATTTTTAAACTAACGTGAATTATAATCAGTTTTTCTAACCAGTGTTAAAAATGAAAGTCACTGAGAGACACTTAGCTGTAGACTTGTCAAAGTGAGAGAACAGTACAATACGATATTTATCTCCGATTATGAGATGCTCCGGACCCTTACTCATGTTAGCAGTCTTTTGCTGGACTCTCTCCAGTAATTCCATATCTCTCTAGTAATGGGGAGTCCAGAACTGTACACAGCATTCCAGATCTGACACAGTAGTTCAGGTGGGAAGATAAAAATACTATACATGCACGTGACAATTTTATTACAGAATTTGTATGTAATATCTTCATTTTTACAACTATTGGATGTGTCACAGTGCAGAAGTTTTCCTGCCTACTAGTAAGGCAGTACTTTTACACGTAGAAGTAACACAATAGGGGCAAGAGTGCTCCTCAGACAATATTAGGTAGTCTATCAATGTACACATATGAAGCTAGGAAGAGAAAGGCTAGGAATTTTGGAAAAGCATTAATTGTTGATAGATAGGATCGTACCTCCTAATCTGGTGCACAAGGCTTTTTGGCTTCGTTTTGTTGTTGAGCTGTTAGACCAGGGTCAAAGTTTAAACCTGAATATAAGGAGAAGCTTTGGCAGCTATTCATCTTATGCAGGAGGGTGAGATGGCTTAGATTAAGGATCGATTCAGCCCACGTGATTCAAGCTATAAGAAAGAAAGAAGTATTGCGCACCGTAAGGACAGAAGCAAGTGAGGACATAAATTATGGATATATCAAACACAGAAAGGGTTGTTTGTAAATCTGGATCACTGATTTAATAGTTGAAATTACAGTACAAATATGGCAATTAAGAAAAATTTCATTTGAATAAGTACCGATAATATGTTTCCAATTACAGTAACTCATTTTTCAAACTCATTATGTATTTCTTCTGATACATATGTTTAAAGGTTTTCCTTGTAAAAAAGAAATACAATTAGCCACTTATCATTTTAAATAGGAATGTGAAGACACGGTGATGTTCTGAGTTTCAGTGAAATCAGTTCTGTTAATTTAAAACATTCCCTCATGAAAATGGTATTAAAAGACCTGCCTGATTAATTAACGGGAAACCCGTCTTGCTTCCTCAAATCCTGCTTTGAAAACTCATTCTTTTCTTGGTGTTTGCAGGAGGGGAGAAATGTAAGGGTAGCAGTTTAAGTTCATTAGCAGATGTAAATCCTGCTTTCTTTTGGAGCCTCAGTGAAAGCTATGAATCATGAATCTCTGTAACATGTATCTTCAGAGTCAACACATCCCGAACCAGCCCACTGGACAGCTCTCCCGGTAATGCTATTTCTTGTTTAATTCTTAGAAGCAAGCTGTAATGCAGGCTCTTCCCCAAAAGACTGGTATGGTTATTTTCAAAATAGAAGTGTGGGGTAATTGACAACCACCGTTTAACCCTTCCCCTTTCCTCGCTGCTGTAGGATACACTGGTCTGCCACCAAAACCCTGATTCACTTAACTGCCAGTGCTCTGTTCTTTACGTCTGACAAAATACATGGCTTTTACTTTGATATAACATTTCATTAGAGTTTATTTGCTTAATCATCTTCATACACAAGCAATAACTATTATAAATGTATCTTATCTATGACTAAACCACTAATAAATACTTATACAGATAAAAATCACGCATTCTTAAGGAGATTCAAGTTTTCATTAGATGTCTGAGCTCAAATATAAATAAAGCAGATGTGACATCTGCATATCTCAGTTCCAGTGATTTCGTTACGTTTATGTCCTGGTTTGAGGTAAAACAGGACCAATTTTGTT
>VZSZ01000928.1:1375252-1413448 GCA_013398815.1 Ibidorhyncha struthersii | reverse complement strand
TGCTAATTTCTGCCCTAAAGCCGTAAGGGCCCGATTCCAATTTCAACGGCACTGTTTGCAGGGCCGGTTACTACTGTGCATAACAGGGAGGGAACCGAGCCCAAAATAAACTCCGCTGACAGTCCCAACGCGCGATGGATGGGAAAGGAACTACAGAGCAAGAAACTGCGTGTTGGGGGGGGGGGATCAGAGAGTTTCACCCGCTCACTTGTCAAATAGGACTCCAAAATAATTAACTTGAATTACTATTTCTAACCTACATCCTCAATTTGTTTGTTATTAACTTTCTAGGATGCGGTTGCTATTAGAGAGGCTGGTGGTGTACAAGGAAATCTGTAAACGTGCCCTTCTGACGGAAACCCATCCTGCGCGGCTCCGGGGCCGAGGGGACAAGGGCTCCTTTGGCTCTCTTGGAAGAGCTGTTTCCTACGGGGCAGCTGCCAAATGGTTAAACTGGTATTAGTGGCTCACCACAATTGTTGGTTGGCTCAGGGAAAAAAAAGCTGTTATTTTAAGGCTGGAGCGGTAAGACTCAGAAACCACCGTATACTGTTACGGGCTGGGCGTAACTGCCACCCTTCTTCTATGATAGCCAGAAGAAACAGTTGCCCTCTTTAAGGAACAGATAGTGAAAAGAAGCCTCCACCCTGGGCTGAGACGCTGACAGGCAGCGGGGTTCACCAGATACTGCCCCGTGGAAGCGCTTATGGCTATAACAACATATGGTCACAGGTTGCCTTTGCCGGAAGAGATCAAAACAAAACGACTGACGAGACATTGAGGAGTGCCAACCTCCTGCTGACAGATCCACTGGGAAGCACGCAGAATTTCACCCAGGATTTTAGCCAAAGTCCCGACTGGATGTCTCCCTGTGGTTACACCTTTTCAGCTGGTCTAGCAAGTACCCAAATCCAATTGTCATCCGTACGCAGAACCGCTGAGGCTTATAGAGACCTTACACCCGCGTCCTTGAGCTTTCCAAGGCATATACGATAAAACCAGCCTTACTAGCCTCTCGCCCTATTTCTACCTTTTAAGACCAAAAGCATAAAACAAGGGGTTCATTCACAAACATTAATGAGGCTACCTCAGGGACTGTATTCTGTAGCATCATCATAAAATAAGACAAGCAGTACTACTGCAGGAAAATCTCTTTGTAGCTGACAAACATCCCTCTCACCTATTTTTAGGGATACTTTAAAGTGTTTCAAACTAGTTGAATAATTAAGGCTGCTTTTTTTTTTTTTCTTGGCTCTGGAGTTGCACGATTTTTTGATCTGAAGCCCTTTCTTCCTCGAACCACAATCTCCTCCTACAGAGCACACCAAGCTGGGAGCATTACAAAGGCGAGGGGTAGCAGCCCCGATGGACAGGCTCGGCTTAGGGCAGGCACCTGGCATCGAATGCGCAGTCCTGCTAGTCGCCTCCAGAGCATCCCTCCCATTTCTCACAGGCCAAGGGAAACGTTCCCTAAGACGCTTGTTCTAGGAAGGCCAGGAAAGTTTTGACAGCTGGTCAAGGGGCAAAGGAGATATTTTGGTAGCTGAGAGGCAGCTGGGTTGCAGGTTTTGTCCTAGCACTCGCAGCATGGTTTTGAAAGCAGCGGAGGGCTGAGTAGCAAATGGGTGAACATTACCCCCATCGTGAAAGCTTCTACTCACCCCCAAAACTGTCACTGCTGAAAGAAATTATCCTGCAGTGCCCTCTGCCCTGCGCATTGCACCTGGCCCCCGTGTCTGAGCGCTTTCCCGTGGTGCACCAAGAAAACAGCCCAGAAAGTTGGCTGAGCCAATCTAACCTTTTTTTTGCAACCTCTTCCAGGCCATGCAACCCCACTGCCTCCCACACCCCAGCTCTGGCCTTCACCTCCCCCCTCTGGGAGCCGAGGCAGCTCACTAACCTAACGAAAAATAAACAAACAAAGCCCCAAATTCAGCCTCCTTTTTTGCTGGGTTAGTTTTCTGCTGGATTAGCAGACTAAGCCAGCGTAGCAAGGAGTCAGTACCAGAGCCGAGGCAAAGGGGGGTGCGGAAGGGTAGAGCCAGGAGCAGGGACGCACTGCTAAGAAGTGTGGGTTTGGCAAATTTTAGGGTTTTGTTCGTCCGTTTGTTTAAATATTACAGATTACCGTGTATTTATGCTATAGGTACCATGAGAAGCCGACCCAAACTAAAAGAAACTTCAGGATGCCCGGCTCTCGGCACAGAAGGCAGTAAGGTCTGCGATGATGCTAGGGGGGCTCAATGCATAGTCCCGTACCTTCCCTTCAGAAAGTTCTGACCTGATCCCCACTACGATTGCTACAGGCGGGATTTGTTTTGCAAACACATGCTACGTTTTTAAGCAACTGTCAGCCATATCCTGCATCCCACAGCAGGGACCCAGGCCAGGGAATATCTTGAATATAAGGACTGAGGCATAACATTTGGTTGAAGGGCCCATAGCAAGCAAACAGCTTCCAATACTTGCAGTAGCTTGTTGCTCAGAAGATTGACCGCAAAGTCCTGTCCCAGCTGGGGTCGCCAAACACCGAAGGCTTCTGGCCCATGTACATCCTGTTGGTGCTGTCCAGGACACGGCACAGATACAAACAGCTGAGGCCATGTCATTACCTGCCAAGATGGAATGACATCTCCTCTTCAACTAAAGATGACGGAACAGGGAGACTGCTGCGAAAAAATCTGGAGTCACCAAGGAGTCCTCCAACAAATCAACAGATTACATAAATACACTTTAAATTCAGGAAAGTTATCCACGGTTACAAACGAAATGCCGCCTTCTGCTCCCTAGAATTGCCCGAGGTCTAGAGTAAGTTCACCTATTCTTCAGCCAACAGGCAGATCTCCTCTGAGCACTAGTGACAGCTTGGTGGTGTCGGCCTTCTCACGGCTCTGTCCTGCTCCAGTTGTGTCAGACGGCTAGCAAAATAAGGCCCACCAGGTATTTAAGATGTTCAGAAATCAGAAGTGCTGAAGACGATCAGAGCGATAACTGATCTTTGTGGAACACCGTATGATGAGTGTAGTAAGGAAACTGCATCCTCACCACCACTGATCAGCTCCGCGGCTCATCCAGCCATTCTCACAAAGTACCTTGACCATCTTGTTCCTGTCGGTGAGGCCATGAATGCCTTGGAGGAATCCTGGAGGAGACCAACAGAGTGTAAAAGATTAGTCCTCAAGACCTTTAACAAGCTTCCCAGTCTGAATCCAGAATGTCTTGATGTAGAAAGTTAGCCTGACGTTAATTTGACCTCTTGCTCGTTTCACTAGGCATTTGCTCAGCACATGGGATGATTTCAGCCAAACAGTTGATTTGAACTGATGTCATGTCCTTACTGGGTTTGTCCAATATTGGTCAGAGCGCACCGTGCTTGTTGTGTTGGCTATATCTTCATCATGGGTAGCATCACCTACTACTGGCTAGGAGGAGGCTGGGAGGGATTCACACATTGACATTTCAAAGCATCTCAGTGAATTAGAAACACACCCGTCATGACTAGAGTCCTCGATATCCTCAATGATAGCCTCAAAAGGGCAACAAAACTGGTGAGGGGTCTGGGGGACAAGTCTTAGGAGGAACGACTGAGGGAACTGGGGCTGTTTAGCCTGGAGAAGAGGAGGCTGAGGGGAGACCTTATCACTCTCTATAAGTACCTGGAAGGAGGTTGTAGAGAGATGGGGACTGACCTCTTCTCCCTGGTGACAAGTGGGAGGATGAGAGGAAACGGGTTCAAGTTAAGCCAGGCGAGGTTTAGGTTGGATATTAGGAAAACTTTTTTACTGAAAGGGTTATCCAACATTGGAATAGGCTGCCCAGGGAGGTGGTGGATTCGCCATCCCTGGAGGTGTTTAAAAAAAGGGTAGAGGTGGTACTTGGGGATATGGTTTAGAAGTGGTTTTGTCAGGTTAGGTTAATGGTTGGACTCGATGATCTTAAAGGTGCCTTCCAACCTCAACAATTCTATGATTCTAAAATGAGCCACTGTGTCTGAGAAGCTTCCCAAACATACATGATCATTTCCAGGAGGAATAAAACAGTTACCTGGTTCCCATTTTGGAGGGGCAGCTCAAATACCTAGTGCATTGCCAAAGCAGTTTCCTTAATGAGGAGCTTCTTGGGCTCAGATTTGGCAGCATCACTGGGAATAGCCATAGTTCTTCTCACCTGCAGCCTACACGGTTGGAGATGTGCTATTTCACCCCATCAGCATTTATTTTCCAGTGTTGATACCCGAGTTTCCACCTTTTTTATCCGCCAGCTGGTACAGGTGTCAGAAAACCAAGAAAGTCTGGGGGCGCAAATGACTGCAATGAGGTATTGGATACCAATACAGCATCAGCCCTTTTGCCCTTTACCCAGCTTTGTACCATGCTGAGCCCACGACTGTGTGGTTAAATTAGGAGCACCCATGTTGTTGTGCTCCTGACCACCGCACTGGGGAGTCTATTTGAGGCAAGGAATCCAGGAGGCATCTCACTGGAAAGCCTGGAGACATCTGCCTGCTGTCCTCCTGAGCTAAGAAGTAATTTTCTGAGGCCTTCTGGGCCACAGAACACCGTGGATCACAGGCAAAATAGAAGTCTCAAGAAGAAACATGCTTGCTGCCCACAGGGTGAGGAAGTTCAGGAAAACGTTTCTGGTAAATGTTCCACTCTATCAGGTACGCAAGTCGGTTCCCATGAAACGTTTTTTTTTTGAGCAACCCGGACATCCAACGTCAGCATGCTCAAGATGCGCTCAAGGCCCTGGTAGAAACACCAGAGAGGGGGGTTCTGTGGCGAGGGGTTAGCTAGTTAGCTACAGGGCAGGTGTCAGCAGAAGGCTCCGCTCCACCAGCGCCATTCACAGCCCTTCCCCGAGGCTGGACCGCACCGGGCTCCGACGGTTCGCAGGCAGCCAGACTCCAGCGCACCAGCTCTGTGAAATGGTCCTAGCGTAGACACAGCAATCCCGGCACATCGTCCCACGTTCCCCACAGCGGCGTGTCAAACCATCCTGCCCTTCGCAAAGCCAGTTGTTCCACTGTGGTCGGTAAGCTGCAGTTCAAGCAGTATAATTACAACTGCATTTGGCGCTTCCACTTCTGTCTGGATCGCATCTCTTCACAACCCTTACCCACCGGCAAAATTCTCTAGTGAAGACTTGACCCGAATGAAAAGGCTGATATAAATACATCCGTAAGGTTCTGCCAGCAATTAGGAATAAGGACGGGGGGAAATCCCTCCTAGGAATCTAACAAAGCCAGAAAACCTTTTTAAGCAGAACCAGCCTATCAGAGTGACAGAGTTGACATTTAAGGTTGGATGGACAATAGCGACATGAAAAGTGTTAAATGACCTGTTCTTCACAACAGCATATTCATTAGGCTAGTTAGGGGGCTGTTTCAAAAGCCTTCGGTTTGGACCTAGCTTCTCCCATCACTGACCTCCTGTGTTCACATGCAATAGAGATGAAGAGGCTCAATTAACCCTTCTCTAACTGGGATAGTCAGAGGCTGTTTGCAGAGGTTTCATATACAAGAGCTATTTGATTATTTTATTTTTTTTTTTAATCAAGGGTTTGCCTTCAGTAAAGATGAGGAGGAATCCCTCCATATGAAACCATCCCAGTCTTACAACACGTGGGATTTCCGTGCATGGATTTTCTGATGCCCACAGCCTGAGGCTGAATTCCAAGTCCTGTAACTATAGTAAAATATTTGTAATTGCTCACTGGGATGTCAGCCAGTGAGAATATTTCCTCTTTAACCTATGAAACAAAAGGAGTTATCTTAAATACATGCTGAAAGTAGAAAATAAAATTAGCAATGGTGTTTAAGGAGCTTGCCAGCATGCAAGTTCAGAGAGACAGAGGTTAATCTGATCCCAATTCAACTACAGGAAACCTAATGTTCCAACAATTAAAATATTAGTCCAGATGAACAGGTGACCCCCCCCAAATCCCCTCACGGGGTGGCACAGCCTGTTATCCCCTGTAGCCATATCCCATTAAGCTGACACCTCTGCAGGGGTAGGATACGCTCCCAGTTGCACACACAAATTAATTATTGTCAAATGCACTTCATGGGGACTGAGGTGAGAAATACAAGTTTAAATAATTGACAGTCATATTAGGCAGCAGTTCAAAACCTCCTTGCAGAATAACCACAGGCAAGATAAACCAAAACTCACGGCTACCTTCGCAGGTGGGCTCCCCCCGCTTCTTGTCACGTTGTCCCCGCTCCTCCTGGCTTTCTTCTTCCTTTCTCTCCCTTCTCCCCCTCCTGTTTCTGCTTCCCTTCTCGCCTCGCCCTGGCTCTTTCCCAGCACACGCTGCCAGGCTGCCCAGGGGGTGGCAGGCAGGCAGTTTGCCCCTGCACACCTGCTCCAAGAGATTTCCCACCGCAGTACAGCACCTCCTACGCTACCAGGCTCCTGGAAATCGCATGCTCCCTGCACATTGCCTCCTTACATTCCCGGCTCGTCTCTGCTCCCTCATCTAACGCATCCTTCCTGCCACAACACACGTTCTTCAGGCGTCTCCTTCCACGCTCAGCCACCACAGGACCATCTGCTTCCACGTATCTTCTTTTTAAAGAGGCGCTATCCCAAACCTTGTAAACCCCAAGCGACCTGGTGCGTGAGCAATGAGCAAAATTCATCTTCAGAAGGGTGTTTCTTCTTCCATTTTGCATGCAGAGAACCACTCAAACAATTTAAAGGAAAAAACCCCAAACCCACAACATGTATCTACCTATCCCACCAAGCCAAATACTAACAGTAGGAAGATAGGACAACTGGAAACAATCTCTGCAAGTTTCCCATAGCCTTCAGAAGAGATGGAATCTAGACGTGATTATAAAGGAGAAGACTGTAAGTGTTTTCCTTGCACTTTAATTGGCAAGTAATCAAGACCACATTCAATGCAACACAAGTTCTCGCAATCACGCTGTGAGAGCAGACCAAGAAACTCTATTAGGAATCCAATGCAATTACAACCCAACAGCAGTCCAGCAAAGGGCTAGATAATAAAGGCAGGCATGACCCCACGTTAGAAAGAAGCTGGTGAGGATGCAGCTAAGGTGTAGTTCAGACACCACCGACGTGACACTAACGGAAGCAATCAGAAGGGCTGGCGCTGGGACAAGAAAGCTGCCACTGGATACTTATTTCACAGTCCTGAAATGTTGCTGTAGTCAGGGTTGCCTTCAGATCATCAAATAACTGTTTCCAAAACCACGAATACCCACCTGCACTCAGCAGTACCTGAACACAAGTGTGCATCCTTTTCTCTTTGGTCATCCTGCCACTGCCCACACTTCAAAACAGAACTAGGGCAGCACACGGCATACAGACAACGCGATGCATTAAAACCACTCACGTTCAAAAGAACGAAAGAGGAGAATGTTCTGCAAGAAGCATAATCTTGGTTTCTACACTATCTCACAACACTTTTCTGAACGAAGCTTTGTGTCTGGCCATGGTTTGTAACTTTTAAAGACAGGCTGCCTGTCTCCAGATGCCTGTGTCACTGCAGGGATGGGGGAGTGATGTACCAAGTCCTTGGCTGGAAAGGAGGAACAAGTTTTCTCGGCAGGAACTGTGAACCAAGCGCTCGCTCTCTTCCCTCCCTGGTCATGCTGCCGGGGCGATCAGCTGCTGGAGTGCATTGCACAGACCAGCTGCTCCGGCTGGCATCTTAAGTAGGTTGAAGGTCCGGGTGTAAGAAAACAAGGAGAGCGTTGGGTCATTCCAGCCTGGTGGGAAAAGACGCTGCTGGCACAACAGGGCTTTAAACGGGGTTAAAAATCGAATTGCCAGAAAAGACATAAACGATACAGGTCCTGCAAAGGTGGAGACTGAAGCAGGTTTTCTTCATCTGTGACCCGTACCACACTGCTGGGACACAAGATCTCCAAAACAGACCGTAAAGCTGGGAAAAGAATACATTGCCCATATGGGCGTAGACTTCCCGAAAGCAAGGGGAAAAAATGCAAATTTAAGTTATAAGTATTTGCAGTTTAGGAGAACATTTAATTGGTTGTAAAAAAAAAAAACCCAAACCAAAACACCAGGGTGACACTGCACAAGATGATTCTTGGATTGTTTTCAAAGGGTTAGGTAGACCTTCAGTTAAAAAGGGAACAAGAAACACTGGCTCAGAAAAGCCCTCAAAGTCCCTTAAGCTTCCCCCACTCTCCCCCGCGACCTCTCTGTCCCCTATACGTTTTTTCTGCTCATAAATCTGTGCAGAAAATACCGTTTCCTTTTTGGTATCAGTTTGGTGCTATCACTTCACCATAGCAACAGACAGCAAACAGCAGCTCCAACAACTGGAAGTTGTTGGCTGGCTCAGGTAGGCTCTCTGCGGCAGCAGGCTTGAGTGACTCTGCTTCTGGAAAAACGATCAGTTGCGTAGTTCTAGATTTAATTCCACTAAAAGACAATATACACAACTAACTAAATGCCACCAATTAAACTATCAAGAAGGCAGGAATATTTTCAGTCACTGCACTTTGTATGCAGCTACGCTATAATCAAGGCACGACAGCAGCTCCTGTAGGCACACCAAGCTACTTTTAAAGTAACTACCACAAGTCCTGGAGATAGACATGGACCACAAACCCCACCAAGGGCAGCTGGGTATATCCCAGGCAGTCCCCCTGCCTACATAGAATCATGGAACGGTTTTGGTTCGAAAGGACCTTAAAGATCATCTCGTTCCAACCCCCCTGCCGTGGGCAGGGACACCCTCCACCAGACCAGGTTGCTCCGAGCCCCATCCAGCCTGGCTTTGAACACCTCCAGGGATGGGGCAGCCACAACTTCTCTGGGCAATTTGTTCCAGTGCCTCACCACCCTCAGAGTGGAACATCTCTGTGCCGGCACGGGCCAAACTGCCAGCGATGCCTGAGCTACCAGGGCCTGGGGGTGAAATTTTGTGAAAGACCAAAAATCCGGGTCACTCCCAAGCAATGCCCAGCGGTGAGGATGGATCTGAGCTAAGACACCAGCACACGAACTGAAGCAGACGAGGCTCGATCCTGCTGCTAGACCATGGCGGTATTACATGTCGCAGGACAGCAAACAGGCTGATGAAGCAACGAAGGAGAGGAAGGGGAGTGTTGCAACGCACAGTTGGGACTTACACAAATATCTTTACATTCCTGAAAAGCACAGGAGAGTCATACTGTGACAATCCAACTCGGGATGCTACCACCAAGCGCTTACATCATCTCTTGATGATGTGGAAGGAACAACTGGTTTTGAGGGGGGAAATTTAATAATAAAGGGTGTAGATTTCTGCCAAGCGCTCCAGAATTCCTCTTCTTGCTTTACTTTTGTTGAAATTCTGCTTGGTTAACATATTTAATCCCTGCTTTGCGTAGGATTGTAGGAACATTACAATGAGTGACTAGCAAATATATTTACAGTGAAATTGTTTTTAAAATTGTATAATTTATGTGTGCACAAATTCTTTATAGAGGCACACTTATGCATAAATACATACAGTAAGAATCGCTGTACAGTTAAAGGAAGGTGAACTTCCCCCCAAAAATTTGCAACTATTTTATTTTTCTTTCAGGCTTGTTAACTCATTTCAGGTTTAAAAGACATTGTCTATTGAGATCAGGGTGTATATTGTATACCTATCATCAAAGACTCCCCTGAAGTCAATTAACTTTTTTTTTTAATTACAACTTCTCATATCAAGACAAAGGCGTTTGATAAAATTCTCCCAAAATGTCTCAGCTTTGTGCTTTTCCCCAACTAAAAGCAGAAGCCTTTCAAAGAAAAACAGCTTCAATCACAAAAGAAAGACAAACATACTGAAAAGATTAAAATAAAATAAAAATCAAAAACCTGCCAAACTTCCTTCCCTGTATCATCAGAGACAGCACATTTTCAGGATGTCAGCAGCAGCCCAGTGTATCTGGCATTTTAAAATATCCAAATAGCTTACACCCTGCACAGCCCTCGCTGTTCTTCAATTTATAAACTAGTGTCCAAATCCTGACCTCCAGTTACAAAACCCCACTGAATTCACTGGAATTTCATAGGTGAAATTCAGGACAGAATTCAACTTTGTGTCGCTTAAGTTATAATTCGCCCATAGTATATTGGTTGGTGGGAGATTTTTTTTTCCCACCACTGCATAAACTGATGAGATAAAAATTTAGTAACTAAAAATGTTTTTCAGAATCCAGTTTTCCTGGGGGAAAAAAAGAAGTGTAATTATATGGAAAAGGCAAAGATATTTGGTCTTACTGTGAACGTGGTAATAGTGGTCTCCGGGTCGTCTCGTGCTCTTTCTGTCTTTCCATCAGCTCATTTGTTTTCTATGTGGCTGCTTGTATATATACAATTGTCTCTGGTTATCATATGCTGAACATGATTGTTACGTGCTCAGATTTATTCCCAGCATGAAAATTATTTGAAAACGGGTGGAATGAGGGGGGAGAAACACAGCCATCATTTGAGGAACCCGCACAGTAGAGTGCTCAAGAGCTTACTTTCAGATTTGCCTTCCCTGCCAAGAAAAGGCATTGTTACAGTGACAGCCAAGAGACGTGTGTTACAACAGGAAAATCATATGGGATGCAAAATTAAAATCTCAATCACAGGTGAGAAATCAAGGCGGCAGAGGAGTGTATATGCAGCATTGCTCTTTTCTCCCTGCCTTCCAGAAAAAGTTGCAAAAGCCTTGTCCTTCCGGAGGTGACACTGTGAGATGGCCAGTGCCTACAGCAGGGCACCTAAGCACCCTCCCAGCACCCCGACCTTTCTCAGCACGGTGTAGCCTCGGGCTCCATCTACAGCAGGAGAGCAGCGACTCTCCGGCTTCACTGCACCGAGACCTGCCTGTACTCCACCAGCCTGCCTCCCTGGTCCTGCCAGGGCCACAACTCTAGACCAGCTATCACCCATCTGGCCAGCTGTTTGTCACCGCTCGGAAGGAGCTGGGACTGCATCTGCAGCGGGGGCAGCGAGCGGGAGAGGTCACCCTTTCCACCCGGGCAGCAGCCGGTGGGCCCTTCCAGCCCCGAGCTGAGAAGACCTCTTCTGCCAGCACAGCCAGACCTGAGAGGGGTCCTTACCAGTCGATCTCATCAAAGGAATAGCGTGACTTTCCGATGCCCCGAGCCGGCGCGGCCACACTGGCAGGAGTTTGCAGCACGGCTCGAGCGCCAGCGTGACCTGTGCACCGTGTTACGGTTTCCACAGGGGAGCGCGGGCACTAACACCTATGCTCAGCCGAGGATTCAAATCGCGCCTGATGGCAATTTAAGACAAACTGGTCAAGCCCATGCAGATCCAGATAGAAATCAGGCGGGATTTCCACAGATCGCTGTATTTCTGAATGGCCGATTATGCTCCTCAGGCTCCTCTGCTCCCAGCGACTCAGCATTTCTCCCCTGATGCAGTAATTCTGGCCGACAACGCTCACCACTACTTACCCTCTTTGGATAATCACACCCTTACAGTACCTCTCGCAGCCTAATGTTTTACAATGAAATCTGAGAAGGTCTGAATAATCCTAATAGCAGTTCGGCAGCGGCACTCGCACAATTATTGTATAAAAGGTAAGTGTGCTCCTACCAGCTCTCCATTTAAATTTATAGTGATTGGTTCCATACAGTAACATGGTAAATGAAAAAATCCCCCTGCCTTCATTTAAGAGGTTTATAGTAAATAAAAAAATGCCGAGGGCTGTGTGTTGGCCCCCATTCTGTCAGCTCCCTGTGCAGGAAGGGGATTCAGGCTCCCTTTCCCAGGCACGCATAAAATGCCGGGTGATATACGGCTCTGCTCCGCGAGGAGCGTGGCTGCAGTGAAAGCCGGAGGAACTCAGGCTGCTGGTCCTAAGGAAACCTTCTCTGCAAGCCCAGGCTGGAAGGGCCGAGGCAGAAATCACCCATGCCCACCTGTAGTCTGCTTTCCCAGTGACACTCCAGCATCTTTTCAGGATTCAGTGATGCACCGTTTGCCAGGTACAAGGCAGCGGGGAGTTGAATCTCTGATTAATTCGGCACAGAGTGCCCTTACCGTACTGAACAAAGGCTGGCAACTGTCAGATGTGGTGAGTATCATCTGAATTATTTTTGCCACAAGGAACACAGACCTTGAGAAGGTTTTTAAACTATCTCCAGAGATGAAAGGCCACTCTGTTGTTCTGAATTTAGACTGCAGGGAAGGCAGGTCTTCACTCGTGAGATTTTAATTTCAGTAGCTGCGCGAGTAACTTTAGAAAATACACCTTGGGTCTGATCCTGACTCTTATTGAGGTCAAAAGCCAAGATCCTGTTAATGGGAAGAAAGGTGCGATTCTGCTACACAAAGCCAAGCGCCTGGGGGATGCTCAGCCCTATCCTGCTGCGAAGTTCATCACTTCTGGGTGAAAACACCAGGGTGCCTGCTCCTCTGTGCTCCTCCTAGCTAAAGCCACCCTGGCGGCCTGCAGGGCCCCTTCTGCCCCTCACCACAGCATCCCACACCACAGCCTCAGGGGGGAAGAACAGCCCGTAAGCCACACTGTCCCCAATTCATTGCATATGTGGAAAGCTTTGGAAGTACTGATCAATGAGAAATGCCCCCGGCTGCTCTCCCCAGACCAGCTCCAAGAAGGGTCCCGCAGCTGAGTCAATCAGCATAGGCACCAGAGAGGTCTGCATTACCTTCATACTCCCTACATCACCTTTACATTGCCTGCATTGCCTTTACGCTGCCCAGACTTTTCTCCCTTGCCCTGAGCCTGCCATCCCTGCTCCAGGTGAGGAAGGGAGGGCAGACCCTTCACCAAGCTGTTTCTCCAACGGCACTCAACACTCTTGCACTGTCGTGGTGTCTTGACCAAGTGCGCTTCCCAACGGGCTCCACCACCCAGACTGGCCGCAGCTGCTGGATGGGATGTCTCAGAAACTGCCCCTACATGGAGCCTGGCAACAGGACCTGCTTGGCAGAGCCCCCGGCCCACGGGGGAGCTCAGGAGCAGGTCAGCAGATGGTGGGATCAGCCAAGGGGAACTAGCTTGTTGTCATTAGGGAAGACAATTCTCTCTCCCTGTGCTGTTGCAGAGCAGAATGTGGGCCAACAAGGACTGGCTCAGTGACAAGGAGCCAGAGGTGAGTCAAGGAGTCCATAAGTACTGGCTGGGAGAGAGAAACAGTGTGTCTGACCCCAGGAAGGTCAGTTTTTCCCACTAGTTTAGCAACTGCAGTAGGTCCCAAACCCCTTGTTTTTGTCTGAAGATGCTCCTCACCATGGTAGGTCAGGGGAGATGCTGGCCTCTCCTTCCTCCCTTCACCACATCTCTGAGATGGTTCAACCAAGAGGACTAGGAGCCATCATCCACGTGGAAGACACTCTCTCCAGAGCAGTGGGGTTACTGGAACACTCCCCAGGCTCTGCTGCAGCCCTCCCATGGTGGCCGGCACAATGAGTACACACAACTGGATACCATTGCATTGGTGTGGGACGAATCATTCCAGCCAAGAATAGGCAACCTCACAAAAGAGTCTCCCCTGTTTTTCCCTCACATTCCTCCCCATCCATTTCCTCCTTAAAATAAATAAACAAACGAACACGTTGCTGGCTGAGCCTCGACCCTACACAGCCCATACTGCTCACAGGTCCCCCCTGCTCCCTGGCGAAGCCCCTCTCTCCCAGAGCTGTCAGACGCAGCACAGCCTGACCTGTCTCCCTGACCCTGCTGCAGGCTTTCCCCTTGGACACCCACACAGGGATATTGCCTGCCCCCTAATTTGCTGGCATTTCACAGCAAGAACTGAATGTCAGTGTTTCTATGAAAGGGGAGAGAGTCACCAGCCGTGCAACATCCAGTGACAGCTCCCAGCCCCTGGCGCGGCTGGCGTCCACCTGACAATCACTTCATTAATGCCTTTTTTCAAGGCTCACCCCATTCTTAGAGAATTTCTCCCTTCCCTACAAGAGGGCACAAAGCAGAACTGGCCAGTTTGCCTCTCTCAAGGTGTACTGGGTGGTCAGTAGCGAACCCGAGCGCAGGAAGGGGTCTGCAAAACTGCACTTGTCAATCCCTCGGTGGGAGAAGTTCCAGTGCCCCCTCCCCCTGCTGACAGGATCTCTAGCGTCAGGGGCTTTACACTCCAGCGGCACGCTCCCAGTGTGCCTTGCACATCTGCTGAACTAAGGTAAAACTGGACACTGCAGAGCTGTGATTTATATCACCAGGGAAAGGTGCTGCTGCTGGAGAGGTCCCTCCCTGCTGCAGGAGGAACACGCGCTCGCTTCTTCTTTCTCTCCCCTCACACATCCCGCCCTTGCGATCCCTGCACAGTTGCAGAGGGGAAGCCCGTTGTGAGACTGTCACCGCTCCTCCTCCTCCTCCTTTTGCACCGTCCAGAAATCCCAAGGCCTGCGGCTACTGTGCTACCCTGCAGAGGCACCGGGCAGGAGAAAGGCGCAGGCACCCCTGGGACAGTCCCTGCCGCACGCTACCCCCGACCTCAGTGCTTTGGAGCAGCACAGGCAGCTTTACCTATCACAGGTGCTAATGGACGCTTGAAGAGACCCACCAGAGCTGGCCGGCTAGCAAGAAGAGTCAACTCCATGGAAGAAGGCAGAGGAATAAAAGGCCTTCCTTTCTCCGTTTGTCAGGCAACAGGTCACACATGCTTGCAGACAGATCCCCAAACCAGTCTCTGCTCTCAAATTTCCTCTCTTCCTTTCCCTGACGCTTTCCTGACACATCTTCTTGTGCACTTTGCTCTGCTTTCGAAGTAACACTCCTCCCTGCTTGTTCTCCTTCCCACTCCTTGTCACTGGAGTCCTGCTGCTGTCATCACACTCCCATCAGACTTCTCCTTTCAACTGTGCGTTTCCACGCTGTCTCTCCCAACTGTCACATACGCTTCTGGTTCAAACATCTGTTCCTCCCCCTCCCAGGGAAGTTACTCCAAAACACGCTGCTTTCTGTCTGAATGGCAGGAAGGATCGATTTAGTTGTACACGTGGTGCTACACAACCATCCGTGCTGCCGAGTGAAAGGCTCCCCTTCTGCGATTCGGTCACATCCGAACGTTCCCAGGGCTGCAGGCTCAGTCCCTCCTTGTTCTGACAGGATGAAGGGCGAGAAGCCTGTTTCTTGCATCCTACAGCCCGGTTGCTCAGGGCTAACAGCCTCTGCTCTGCTGGGAAGGAAAGGAGAGGGATACTCGCTGCCACACACAGAGGGAAGGTCTGCGTGATCATTTTCTGTGATGGGGTAAATGGATGCCCCTGCAAGAGTGGCTCCACTCGGTGGTAGAGGGAGGCCACGCGTTGCACGGTGCCAACAAGGGACCGACCATTTAGAAGAGCAATGTGACTACCCAGCGCCTAATAGTTAGTGTTGCCCAACGGTCTCAAAGGGCTTGCGCTGTTGCACGGTGAGGCTCAGGCCACTGCTGGATCCAGATGTAGGGGTTCACCCAGGCAGGATGCCCAGCAAGATGTCCTGCACGGTCTGCGAGCACCTCAGGGCGCAGAGGCAGTGCGTGTTCCCAGGCGCCTGCCGCCGGCCACAGCAGCCCCGCTGCCTGCGTGCCCAGCTCTGCCAGCAGCCCCTGAACCGCCCAGCCTCACCGATGCCACAGGGGGAAGAACAACTGGTCTTTGGCCTCCTCCTTGCTCTGTCCCCACGCACCGGCTGGAGGCAAGGCTGCCGCGCAGAAGCAGCGTGCCTCAGCGGCGTTACCTTGTCTCCATGCTTGGACAGACAGAAACCCAAAATCTAGTTCTGCGTAAAACCTCAGGGTAGAAAATGACATTCCAGTCCCTGGGTCCTTCTGTCTTTCTCCAAAGCATGTGGTGTCACTCAGCAGAGACAGCGACTGGAGCAGCGAGGGCTCTTTGGTCACACTTCACCTAATGATCCTCTGCTTCTAGGCAGAGGGAGGACTGCGACCCACGTTCTACATCCACCATCGCACCAGCGACAGCTCCTTCGACACCTCACCTCAGCCGTGCCCGCAGGCTGGGCATCAGTCACCAATGTTCTTGTTCACCAGGTACACCACATGCAAGTGCCGGAGGCTGCTCCGCATCCCTGGCAAGCCTCTGAACAAATGGTGCAGCTGGTCACGAACCACTTGAGTTAATGCAGGTGAAGCGGTCAGTTCCTCTATTAGTGCAGTCACCAAGAGTTCCTTCTTTCATGGGGAAAATTGGTCTTTCATGGGCTTCAGGCACATCCCCAAACCAGGTGTCAGAACTTAGAGAAGAAGGTTCAGAGGGTTTTTGTTGCTGGTGGTAAGTTCTGCCCGTAGCTGCAATCCCAGTGAAGAAACTGAAATGTAGTTTCTATTCTATTCTATTCCCTTTTCAGCTGCTTATAAGTTTCTCAAACAGATTCCTATTCAGGGTGAAATGTTCAGTGCTTGGTCTCAGCTCAGAGATGATTTCTTTTATTTCCCCCTGCAGAAACTGTGAGCAAAATACTAAATGCGGTAGATTTGGAGTTTGGGGAGTGCGAGCAATCAGATATTTCCCCCTCGTTCCCTCTGATACCATATGTTCCAATTGGAAATTTTGCACTTGCATACTGGTAACTCGTAAATGGTGGAGATGATAGACTTCAAATGTTCTCATTGAGAGGCAGAAAACAAACCCAGATTTAACAAAATAATTGGTTCAATACTGTTAAGATGAGTTTAAAGAATTCTGATAATGCTTTTCCCTTCCCCGGTGTCCCAGGAGGGACAAGTACACACATTTTATTTTAATCTGTGTGCTATAATTTTAAGGATAGCTGACACAAGGTGGTCTTTGTTAAGATGTATGTATTTGCTTTGAAATCCAAAGAAGTTCAGCACTTACAGGCTGCCAGAAATCACAGACATATTACTCAAGGAACTTTTGAGCTCCGCTGTCAAAACCACCAGAAGTCTGTAAGCTGAACACTTCCCATTCAATGCATTTTTGTGCTCATCTGCAAACTCTGTGGTGGGATTGCTCGGAGCTTTATTTCCCTCAACCCTAAACTCACTTAAAACTAAAGGCAGAGAACCCCAGTGTTCTTGTAACGGCACGTTTGGAAACCCAGCCTTCCAGAAGCAATGGCACCCCAGTCATCCTCAGCCACCACGTCGGCTAGGTCACCTTTCATGTCACACACTTGGGGTTTTTCACTTCAAAGTCAGCCCTGCAAACCCCACGTGAGCTTTGGATAACCCATTCATACTATACGTGTTGGTATAAATACAGAAGTTATAAGACACGGTCAATGAACGTTAAGCACAGGTACTTCCTGATCACAAGCGCTCAATCATTACTAAATCCATGCAGGCACATGGATGGTTATATACATTCTCTTTTCCAGGGGCAGGTTTACTAAGGGGATGCAGGGAGGCAATAGCCCTCTGTTCCTTCTCCCGTTACCACCGCATGGCATGGATGTCCTTTTGCATGTGGCTGGGGAGTTACGGAACAGCTGCCCGGCCCATCTTGCTTCCCCCCCTCCATCCGTGGTCCTGTTTACGGACGAGAGAGTCGCTACTGACAGCTCGCGTGTATTTAACAACTGGCACGGCAGATCACGACCGAAACAGACTAGCGTGTCGTGGCGTAATAAAACAGCATACAAAATCACCCCGTTTGGGCAAGAAAGTCTCGTGACCTGAAACTCACCAAACGCGAGGGCTGGCAGACCGTCGAGGAAGCAAATGATGGCTCCCTTCCAATCCCGCTGACCAAAGTGACCCAACAGCCACCTGGAACACAGCAAGAGATGAAACCTCTTTGGCAAGCAGCTCCCTGCCTGTTCTCTGCCTCCACGGCATCTGGCACGAGCTAGTTCACATCTAGAGCTCCTGAGCACTTTGATCTCTCAGATGGTTATGTACCTTAATGATTCATGATTGTTACCCAAGTTCCACCTGCAAGGAAGGAAGCCTCCACGCCGGCCTGCTCCCACTACGGGACAACTGTGGGCCCACTTCCCCGACCTCCTGGGAGCTCCTTTGTTACACCAGTCTCACAGCGTGGTGCTTCTGTTAAGTGCTATGGAATTAATCTTGATTTATGCCAGTGGACGGGAGAGAATAATCAAGTCCTGTGTCCTCACCTTCTGAGCTACTGGTACTGCTCTAATCTTCTTCATACTTTGAAGTGCTTCATTCCAGTCAGGTTGGTAGAATTACTTTGCTTCTGCATCCTTAAGCTCTGGTCATTCTTTGCTGTAATTCCTTGCAGCAGCTTCTGGAAAGGTGTTTTTCTCCCTCCACTCCCCGCAATAAATGAGTTTGTCACTTGAAATATACTGCCAATGTGTTACATGTCCCACAGTGTTTGTGGTTATATCAGAAGTGTTTGTTTATAGCACCATAATTCAGCAATATCTTGATTACAGGAGAGATGGTGTTGTAACTCACTGTGGTGAGAGCGAATATTATTTTTCTTTTCCTTTAATATAAAATGTTGATTTTCAGTCAACACACTGAAAGAAAAAAGTTCAGTTGTTGCCCTAGTAACCAGCTGCCTTGTAAACCGTAAGATGTTAGGAGCACAAGGTGTTAATTGTTCCAAGTGCTGCTTGTGGTCAGGGATAAAAGCTAGAATGGGAGAGATCATGAGAAACATCTGGGAAGATAAAGTCAGCTGGTCTCTGCTTGGAGGAAGCCTAGACAACAGCAAGTAGAGCAACAAGGCGAGGAGAAGTAACACTGCCACTGGAGAAGTGGAATGAACTGAATCGTGGCCATGTGTGAAAGCATCCCTGAGCGAAGCCTCCGAGAGCACAAAGTGCTTCTGGGAGCCTGACAGGATTTTCCCAGGAGCGCTCCGAGTTCAGCACCTCCACCACCACATGCAGCAGCTTCTCCTGCCACCACTCATTCACTCCTCCTGACCAGACCCGTCTCCGTTTCCCTTTCTGCTCCATGTCCTGGGGTTTCCGTGTGCTCTGCTCCAGGACGCTCCTTCCCACGCGCTATTCAGCATGAGTTAAGGAGGGCTGTCCCGCAGAAGGTGCCACCATCCCTCTGCAGAGCATCTCCTCCAGCCGGGCAGGCCAGGACAGAACACCCTCCCTGTCACATGTCACATACCCACCTGTGTTGCAACACAACTCCGTTGCCCTGCCGAGCAGCTCTTGCTTTCAGGCTCCTTGCGCTGCACAGCACGCAACATCTCCCCGGCTGCTCCTGCTGCGTGCTCGCCCCAGCCGCGCTGTCTGCTGAGAAGTGGGAGCAGGTGACTGCCCGGAGGGTGAGACTGAACTCCACAAAGCCTCTGTGGTTTTGCCCCAACCTCCTACGAGACAGAGCCCCTCAACTCCGGCAGGCTGCACGCCGGGTCTGGGAAAGCAGCACCAGAAGGGCTTCTTCTGCAAGAGGCCTCCAAGGGAGAAAAACTGCATGAGGGCTTCTCTCCCATGTCTCCCCTCTCTCGAAGATGAGAGCAAGCTGGCGAGACAGCAGCCTCATGCTCTGCAGCATCTGCCACCTCTCCCTTCCCTCCTCCCCCTCCTGGCCCCGGCAAACTGGAGAGCAGACCTGAACACTGCTAGATCTGGAGGGAAGTTTTCTACTTTAGCCCTTTTTAGCCGTTTACCTGCTCTGGACGCTCACTGAACCTGCCGCTATCTGCATTCCCTTAGGAAATAGAGGCAAGGAGCAGGGAAAAAGCAGCGTGTTTATAAGCTAAGCCCCTCCCAGGGGCAGGGCTATGCTGATCGGGAGCCTCTGTCCCAGCATGGTCCATGGATTACACAGACAGATAGTAACATATGGAGAGGAGGGTTTACGTTCAGCCCGCTGCTGCCATCCCCGGCGTGCGTGGCCGGAGGGTTTCGTGCCACGCGTTAGCCACAGGCACCCAAGGACAGAGGAGCAAGGCCAAGCTCCTGCTTTGACCCAAAGAGGAAAAGGGTGGGACAGCAGGATTGGTGCCCCCTTGGACTCCAGTTTCCACGTCTATATTCCTGATGTCTCATTAACTTCTGGGGGCAGTTTCCCCCCACCTGTTGTTTTTATTTACTAACTCTTGGTGTTTATACTTGGTAATAAAGCAATATATTGCAGTGAGCCACACCACAAAGCCCTGTATGCAACCTAATGACTCTTCGTCACACTGACGATGAAGACTACATCTAGCTGCACAGCCTTCATATAAAATTAGCGGTTTATTTTCTTTCTCTTGCTCCCCTTGGTACAGTTGCCTGTGATAATGCAGCCATCTCCATCTCAGCACAGCCTAACGCAGACCTCTGCCACTGACCGGGGCTGGGATTTCTGCCATGCATCCTTTACCCTGAGAAAACACAGTCTGAGCGAATAAAGCTGAGAAACCGTGAATTTTTCCAAGTGGAGAGTGCCTGGGCAGCACTTCACATAGCAGAGCTGCATTTAAACTAGGGTCTGCGGGTAAGAGACTGAAAAATAAAGATGAATGAGTTCGGTTGGGTAATTAGATAATAAAATTGAAGGCTCTGGAGTTTAGCCCAGGAATATAATCCAGTACATGTGGCTGGCTAACCTGCTCCCTCTCCTACTGCTAGCAGCACCGTCTTAACCTAGCAAGGAGATCTGCCCTTCACACGGAGTCCAAAGAAAGAAGTGGTTTTGGGTCACATAGCCCATGTACTAGCAGAGGATCGGCAGCACAGGACCAGTCCTGCCCTCTGTCAGTCTCCCAGCAGCTGGTTTTGTTCCCCATGTGCGAGGCAGGGCTGCAGAGAGGTGCTGCAGGACTGGCGGTGGTCGTGCCTGTACCCATAACTCTGCACAGGTGAACAAACGCCATCCCGGGGAGGGTTCGCAGGGGGCTCCGTGTTTGGTAGGAGCACAGTGCAGGTGTTTAGGGGCCGGCAACCTGGCCGATAGCTTGGGGGCTTCACACGGCTCATCTGGGCACAGTGGCAGCCATCCCATGGCTGGGTGCGAGGGACACCTCTGCTCAGGACCCACCAGGGCAAAGCTGGCTCAGGCTCAGAGATAAGTTTGGACAGAGCCGGAGCTAACTCTCACACACGCCCCACCGTGCCAGTAAATGCTAACGTGGCTACGTAGAGGGCGGTGTCTAAGGGTGGAAAGGGCAGCGCAGCCCACCTGAAAGGAAAACTGAGGTTGGTTTTGCTTTCTGGAGCGACCACTTTCCTACACTCGGCTTTCAAATTGCTGCAGAACTGAGAAGCAAAGCAGAGGCGAGTTCTCTTTGACTTGGGAAATCCTTCAAAAATAAAGCAAACCCATTTTGAAAGGCAGACTTTGTCAGCTGCCCTATTTTTAGGATTGACTCCTACAGGTCCTTCCTTCAGTGATAGCAGTTTTGCCTGAGCAATGGCTAGGGACTGCAGGATTTAGGCTTTTAATAAAGCAATTGTGTAATTAAAAATAAATGGGTCTCTAGTGTCACTGTTTAAAAAAAGAAAACTTAGATCAAATAAGGAATTTCTTTCTTTTTGGTTTAGTCTGCTCGGATCATGCAGAGCTTTAATGACGCAGTCACAAATGTTGTATTTAAAAGGCCTCTTAGTTGCTGAGAGGAGCCCCAGGAGAGGGCTATTAACTGGCCAAATTAGGCTATTTATTTTTGTGAGTTTTGCAAGTTTGAAAAAGAGAGGCACATTTTCACTTAGGAGAGTGATATTTCAAATAGGTCACAGGAAACTCTGGCAGGCGGGGAGCAAAGCAGAGCGTCAGTAGGAAAAACATTAACCAGAGACATTTTGCAAGCGCAAGTCGACATTTGGGTTCCTAATGGCTTCTGAAGTCCATTCAAAAATCTTTCAGTGGATGTAAAATAGGGGCAAGGCACGGCAGCTGTGCAGGAGCCCCGGCCTAATCCTGAAAGCCCTTAAAACGGCAGAGCTGTGCCTGCGGGCGCTGCTGCGGGAGAACCTGGTGCTGTCAGCACAGCCGACAAGCTCGGCAGTAAGTGTTTGAAGGAGACGGACTCTGCCTGTTGGTTAGGAGATAGCTGGTGCTTGCACAGATGGCTGGCCAGTCCTGAAATGTCACTGCACCTTGCCCTCCTCCAGCTTTGATTTTGATTCTTCAGACAGAAGAGTCATTTTCCTCTCACATAATCACAGCCCAGAGCAAATCAGGAGCGACCTCACTGAAGCCCGCAAAGCCAGCTGCGTGCACACCCTAAGAATCAGTCCCGGTGCTTTTTACACGCATGAGCCTGGTTGGGAAAGGTCCCTCCACACCACCTCAATGGGGATGGCGTGTGCTCGCCAACAGCACATCATCTCCTCCTTTCCATATTTGCAAACAGAATCAATTAACTTAAAGCCCGCTCAAGAGTGATTCATGTGAAGTTACTTTGAAGGACTGGCCGATCTCCCAGTGACTTCAGCAGCTCAGGATGAAGATACTCGGGAGCTGACAAAGCGTCTGGGGCCACACTGGGCTGCTGCTGGGTCCTGTCCCTGTTCCATCAGGGCTGGGGCCCTTTGAGCTGCCCACACACAAGTGACGAGAGCACCGCTGCATTTGCACCTGATGGAGAGGCTTTGCAGGATCAGGATCAGGACGAGAAAATATATGATATAATAAGATCATAAAAAGCAGTGTTCCTAGAGAGTGATGTCTAATGGCTTCCTCTTGATGGATTGTAAATCCACCAGTCATACAAGTCATAAAACGAAACCAAAGTTGAAGGAAAAGTAACCACACACCTATTAGAGCAAGCTTTCTCTTCCTCGAGCTCTCCTCCTCCGGTTGGGTAACCATGAGGAGTTGCAGGCGCTTTGTGCCCAGCAGTTCCACAGGACTGCAGGTTTTTACGGCGCAGGCAGTCCAGGATCGGAATGAGGGAGCTGGCACTGGGATGAAGGGAGCTGGAAGGGAAATACGGAGCACAGAACGTCACCGAAAGTCTTGGCAGTCAATACACAAAATGTCAAACAGACCTGACCCCTGGATTTATTCTCCTGTAACTGTTGTATTCTGTCCTACTAAAACAACCCATCCCACCCCGCACAAAACCCAACCAAAACTGGAAGGGATTTCTGGCGTGGTGAGGCTGTGGGCTGGACTGTGACCACCACTGTATGCTCAGCTAGAGAAAACCACGGGAAGGGAGTCTCTCCAGGCGTGTCACCAGTAGTGTGTGACAGGGCAGGCGTTAAAGTCCACACTGTTTCACAGAGCTGAAGAGGGAGTTTATAGGGACAGGGAATGGGCAAACATGTTGCTTGTTCATTCAGCATGAAAGGAGCTATAAATATTGTGATAATTGTCTCCAGGATCCCAGGACAACCTCTGCCCTGACTCGCAACCACACACTGTCCCTTTGGACTTTACTGAAGCTATTCAGGTAGCAAGCCACCGGCTCAGCTGACTCAGTTGTCTCTTATTCCCATTAAAAATACCCTGGCGAAACCAGCCCTTTCCAAGGAGACACGGAGGCTGGTTCTCTGTCTCAGACAAACCTGCTGAAGCTCCAGTTTTGTTCATCGCCCAGTAGAACAGTGCTGATCTCCAGCTGGACCTTGTGTCTGCTCCAGTGTGGTAATGCCTCCAGATCTACTCTGCGTATTAGCTTAGCCCAGCAATATTTATTTAGCAGATAAAGCTTTGATGCTGCTCCTGTAGAAATAGTTTGCAATATATTAACAAGGCCATAATATTAGTCAAAAGCATTTCTCATGTGCCCTCAAATATCTGCTATAAAAGAAGCAGCAGATGCCAAAGGTCACAGAGCAAATTGAGTCCTTATAAGAAGTTAACCGTTAGATAAAGAAAAAGGATGAGGATGATCCGGGGGTACCATAAACCACTCTTTCCTCCAGGACCTTGCAGCTCACAGCATGCTGCGTATAATACGTGCAAGGTTACCGCTTAAAACAACTAAATATGGGTCCAAGTCCATCAAGACCCAAAGACATGATTCATGCTTTTCCCATGGATGGGCACAAAGCAAACCACACCATCGTGCTGTCCCGGCACAAATAAGTGTTTCTTGACTGATGCACCTGCATACACACCCCATCACCCACCTGGCTGAGACAGGGCTTTCAGGAAGACCTGCAGGGACTTGGGTCACTCTTGCTTTCCCTAAACCGCCAGCTCCCCACCAAGGCACCGGGGCACCTCGTCCCGCCGCTCCCCTCCCACGCACGGCCATGGCCAGTAGCCCTAGGCCAACACCAGGCACAATGGCACCTCCCGGTTCAGCTGCCATGGAGGAGGGCGAGCGGGGAGGCCCCGCCGGCGGCCGGGCTGCCTTCCCCAGCGAAGGGTGGAGATGTTCCTCATGGCAGTGGGGGGCTGGCAATGCCCACCGCAGAAACCTCTCCCTGGCCTGTTTTCTTTTTGTCTCTGTTTCCCCATTCAGGAAAAAGCTTCTGTCACAACAGCTGCTGATTCATTTTCTGACTTGGTGCCGAGCGTGCCAGACATAACATTCATTTGCTGCCAAAGTGGTAAAAACAATGACTTACCAGCTCATTTTTCTTCAGCTGATTATGTTGGGGAGGGGAGGGGAGAGGAGAAAGGAGCTTTAATTAAAATTAGATAAGGAGGAGAATAAATCTACTGAGATGCAAAGAGCAACGCTCTGATGCTCTGCAAGGCAGGAAAGGGGAGAGCATCCAAGGAGGTGTGGGAATGCCCACCACCGAACAAAGAAAAACAAAGACGTCCATGGGCAATGGTGAGGGACTCTGTGGTCACTTGCTGCCCTTCACCAACTTCTCCTTCTCTCTACGCTTTCCACCTTTCAGGTGTCAACAGCTTCCCAGACCAGGAACTCTCAGATCCGACACGATCCCTTCCGGACTGAGAGGAGAGAAGCCGCCCAGTGATGGCTCTGATGAGGGTAGAGAGGTACACTGGTCTTTGATCCTTCCCATCTTTCTTTCCCGACTTCTTCCTGGGATGAAGGAGTCCCACCATGAACATTTATTTGCTTCTTAAAACACTGACTAACGATTTGCCCAGGAGACAGAATGCACAGCCAACCCACCTTTTGGAGGTGCTGAGGACAGCGGTGATTGGACTGAGATTTTGGCTTGTCTGTTAGACATTAGAGACAAAAGAGCCAAGTCTGGATCTGATGAGCAGAGTCTGACCTGTTAGAGTCTCCGATATTTTTCTCAGTATTTGACAGGGTGCTTTGGACACGTGGGAATTAAGCTGATCCATATTCCCTGACCTCAATCATATGCCACAGGTCATATTTGGAAATAGCTCACCGGGTCACTAACTCTCACGGCAAACATCCAAGTGAAGCTTAGATGCCAAGAAAACAATGGCACACATAGCCTCACCACAGTTATTGTCCTACTGATGTTTAGCAACAAATTCATTTCCTAACAGGGTGACCCATCTGCAACCAACACAGAGGAAACAGTGCCCTGGCCCAATTCTGCAAGCCAAAAAGGATGAAGAACCATATTAACTCACATATTTAAGTTCTCTAATCTTTCTGTTAGGAGTTAGTGTAGAACATAGCACAGTGAAGTGCTGATCCCCCACCTGTAGGCGTTGGCTCCACTGTCTTCAAATAACGGCCAAACCAAGCTGCTGTCCTCCTCCAAGCGATTCATTCCCACGGGGCTTGTTTCTGTTCTTATTGGGAAAGGAATGGGAGTCAATCAGTGCAAGGAAGTGCAGAAGAGTCATGGTAACCAGCACCAGAGCTAGGACCAGCTATAGAAGAACCATCTAAAGTTGTTATCCCGACACTACCATTGTCATCGAGTCCGATGATAAAGTTGTTCAGAGCACCAGAGGCTACAAGAGAGATTTTTAAGGCAGCTGAAGAACAGTCATTCCACAGGTCTCTGGCTAACTCTGTGATGAGATAATATGATTGAAACCAAGGACTCATCAAGGACTACTTATGTAATGCCCAGTAACCACTTCAAACATACGAGGAAGAGAAGCCTGACCTTTATACTTAGGAAGCTGTTGCATTCTTTGCTTTAAATTGTTGTTTGTTCGCTTTACTTGAGGGGAATACGAAGAATGGCTATTTGGGAATGCAAAACCCACGATCAAGTAGTCGTTCTTGTTCACCAGAGAAAATTAAATAGACACTAGGGAGCCTCTTAAGCAGGGATGAAGGATTTTCTAGAATACCAAATGAGGCACCTAGTTACCACCAACAAGCCACCGAAAAAGCTGTCCACCTTCTTGGAATATTTTTGGAAATCCACCTTATTATGTCAACTTCTATTCAGAACTTGAAGGGAATATTCTTACCACCATCCTTTCACAGAACAGGGAAGAAGCGATTTCAGAGATCTCTTACGTTCTCTGCTCTTCTCTCTGCTACACAACGAAACTACTTTGTGCTTGACTTGATCACCTGCACCATTTCACGAGGGCTTGTACACACTGTCCCTTGGATGACATTGCTAAATTACTTCGCTATAGCAAAATACAGGTATTTAAGAAAATCTCCAGCTCAATCAACCATGTTATGAGAACACCCACCCAGAAAGATTTCTGCCTCCCATTACCTTTTGCCAATTCAGATCCTACAGAGTGCAATGCTGCACTGCAGAGCAATGCTCGTGCTGTGGATCAACATATCTGACCGTCCAGAGACACCCTGCTCTTCTTGGCTTCAGTTGGACCTGTAGTTCCTCAGCACCTTTGCAAATTAAGCCTAGAAACTAACACATTAAATTGTATTGCTGCATAAGGACCTTCATTTCCAGGCTTTTATCTGCAGGAATGATATTGCCATTCTACACACTAGACCTGTTTTTGTAATACTGTGGTTCATCAGAAGTTTTTATGTTAATACCGAATCAGAAATAATACACATGTGATTCATAATAATCTAACTGAATGGCTGCACTGAATGCATTGTAAGAAATTCTGGTTAGGAAAGAAACTCATTAAAGAAATAGTGACTACTATTATCCCACTGCATATATTGTTCTACTGGAAAGTTTCCTTGAGTAGTTTCTTTAATTAGCAATTTGATATTTTGAAATAGTGTGATCTCCACCACACACAATTTGTAGAACAGACTTGGCTGGCAATACAGAGGAAAACAAGCAGTCTTTTCAGAGTTTGCATCTCTAGGGCATATCTTGTCATCTTCTAGCTATTCAGCTGCTGTATATGTGTGTGTAACACGGTGACACTGTTCTTGTGGGATTTTGATTCTTAAAAGTTACATAGATAAAGAGCTTTTTTATTGGAACAGAATATATTGTCTTTTTTTTTTTTTTTGAGAAAATCCACATAAAAATATTTGCATAACTTTGGGCTATTCAAATAGAAGGTGTTGACCCCAGCTGTGTTCTAGTGAATGAATCATTTATGTATGTGCTCATTGCACAGAACGTATGGTATTTTATCTTTGCTGGTTTTCTGCCAAATACAGTCGGTAACAATTTTTCCCCTTTGCCACATTTGCCGCTTGATATCCTTTAAAGTATACCAGCTCCAAGTGTGAGAAAGCAAAACACATTCTGGGCCCGCTCTGGCTGAGACCTTTTTGTGGGGCTCCTCCTGCGCTGGCCCCAAGGCGCCCTTGCTTCTGGAGAACATCCCTTCCAGATCTGGGATCTCCTTGCACTGAATGCTTTGAATCAACGTTGATTTAAAGTTGATGTAAATCTGCAGGGAACTGCAAAAGCCCAGAAGCAAGCACAGAAGTAGGAATCCTCTTCATTTACAAAATAGGAGATAAGCAGAAGGACAAACTTCCACCACCTCGAACATCCTGCGCTCCGCACCTGCAGGGAAAGCCTGGAGGAAGCAAGAATGTTTCTGCCGTAGCTCTACTCCATCACGACTACCCTGCAGGTATCACTTCAGTGGCATTTTGGGAAGACGTATTTCTACCCACAAGGGCAGGGAACAAGATTATTTCGTTAAGTGACTGAGGCACTGCATGGCCAAAGCCACTATTCCACCAGGTCTGATTTGAAACGGTAAGCGAGAGCTCAAACTCTCTCAACACTGATCTCCCGGGGGAGAAGAGATAAGGTGGAGTGCTAAGATTTCCACGCTCCCACATGAGTAGATAAGGTCTGAACGAGCCGCCTCATCCGTAGGCTGCTTCCCTAAGCGTTTTTTTATAGCTTACACTGGAAACCCTCATACCTCTCTACACTGAATCACATAATTATGGTTTCCACAAGAAATTCAAAGCAGGATCTCCTCCCACAAAATTTCCTCTCACCTGCACTCCTTTCATCACGGAAGATGACTGTTTGTCAGCACTACCTCCACTGCTGAGAGAGTTCACATGCAGCTCAATTTAGCAGCCGACGGAGGCGAGAATATTCCCCCATGTGCAAGCTTCTAATATGCTCGCCCGTGACTGTGTGTGGCATGAACATCTCCACGAGGAACCGTTCGTTCAGGACACACTTGGAGTCTTGGTGTGTTCTCCCTGCTAAGCAAGGAACCCCTTTTACAACAGACACCCTCCGTCATCGGGAGGTTACCTTCCAGTTTCCCAGGAAAGCCTTGCTCAGACAGACATACTGCAGCCGGGATGCAGCCCCATTAACCTCTGCCATCCCAGCTTCCTCGTGCCTCAGCCATCCTCCGTCATAGGAGGCTCCGTCTTCATTACGCCCTTCCTCCCACATGCAACAGAAACATAATAGCCCAGCTGAACCTCGCCCTGGGTAAGCACTGAACACAGACAAGACACTGCTCTCAAAGTCACCGGTTAATTCATCTCTCTGAAGCAGATTATTTCTGATGTGAAACGCTTGCTCCCATCCCCTCCCATCAGCAAGCCGGGGTTTACATACAGCTCTGCAAGAAGGCTCTTGCTGAGAGAGCCACCCAAGAACTTACATTGACAGAGGTGCCAATGTTATAGGCAGGGTTGAAAGCCCCACTGTAATTACAGTTGATTATTGTATAACTCCAGTTTTGGTTGCTCATAACTTCATCTATAATTAATTGTTTGGGCTGAAAATTTCTCCAGCTGGGTCTGGCCTCAGGCTAAACTTTTTCATTTCAGCTGAAATGGCTCAAGTCTTTTCCAAGAATATGTTTAAGGAAAAGGACTCATTTTTGCCCCTGTTAAAAGGATCTTTTTGTCATTTACTGAAATGCTCTCACATCTCCATGCTTCTGAAAGNTATATATATATATATATATATATATATTTGAAGTTTACACATGTGCAGCAGAGATCCAGCAGCTACTTTGAGTACCCTCAGTGCTGAGCAAGCTCGGTGCCCCTCTGTGTCGGACACACCAGTGAGGCAACACACGCAGCATCCCACCGTGAGCAAGGATGCTCCTGCGGCTGCAGGGTTTGGTAGGGCTTTCACTGCAAATGTGCCCTTTGGTTGTGGGGCTTCTGTGGTACCAGGCCAGAAGAGAGCCGGCCAGGCTGAGCGAGGATAGGGACACTACATCTCAGTCAACACCGGGGAAGTAGCTACTGAAAAGAGCCTGTGATCAGCCTACCTCCAGAGCAAGGTCTGACCGGTGGACAACGAAGACGAACCTGGGTGCACATCGAGCACTGAAGACAAAGCAATACATTCAAGAGTTGTTCAGCAAAGAGCTGCTGTCTATTCTGGTTACCCAAAGAGGCGGAGGTGGAGAAAATGAGTACGTGGATCACTCATTAAAAAGAGCGCAGCCCAACTCAATGGGCCCGAACGCAATCTGCATGAACAACCTTAACCTAACGTCTCCTTCTTCTGGAATATCTGAACTTGATGACAGACGAAAGGTGTTGTACCCACTTTCAGTGGGGGTACACACCCAGTGACTTCTGGTCATGCAGAAAACAGGCAGAAAGCGCATCTCACTACAGAGAACAAACCCCAGAAATGCGGGAAGGGAAGTCTTGAAAAATCTGAATGGAAAAATGCAAACTGCTTCATTACAATCTAAACCAACCCAATAGAGTCCAGAGATGTCATTAAGAAAAAAGAAAACTCAGCGCTCAACTGCCTAGGAGCTAACTGGAAAAGCAAAATGGGCCCACTCTAACGCGGAAATTAAAACACTTAGAGACGGTTCTTACTACTCTGCGAACATGAGTCAGTACAAGTGAAAATGGTGCACAGATGGGCCAGCACAGAAGCAACAGAAGTGCCGTGATATTTACAAGGGGAAAAAAAAAAATCTTCCTTTACAAGTGTAAATATACCAGAGAAATCATCCGCTCACAGCACAAACCAGGGCTTTGATGTAGCAAACACTCCCACCAGGGACAGCACTGGCTCCGCTGGGAGGAGTAGGGATGGTAGACGTTGCATCTGGAAAACAGTAGGCGCCCGGCACTGAGCCTTCCCAAGGAGGCACAACACGCAGAAACACGCCAGATGACATGGACCATTTTATAGTCTTTATGCAACCGGCAGCAGGGAGCCAAGTGCTGTCCCAGGCCACGGAGGGACGCTAAGAAGGGAAGAAGGGTGGTGCGTGTTGGCTCTAACACCCGGCAGCAGCAGGGTGAGAGCCCCACCAGCCTGGGCTCCAGATGCACACCGCCTGCGCGCCTCAGCTCGGGGCGCACCACAGCCGCCCGTGCCACCACCGACGCAGCGGCTTAAAGACACGCGAGTCAAAGCTGGTGGTGTTCCACACGGAGCCAAGCAGGTGGCATTTTGGGCTCCCCCGGGCTCTCCCAGAGCAGCGATAACACGTGGGGTCTCTTTCCGCAGCCTCTCCCAGGCCGCCCCATCAGTGCAAGCTGCTCAGTTGACAGCGCGGCCGCGGGGCCGAGCTCTCTGGGAAAATCACATTTCTCCCCACCCGTCTTCCCCTCACCTGTAAAACAGCAGCAATGTTCCTTACACTTCTGCAGCTGGCTCAAGATGGGGGAATGAAAACTTAATTATAATCGGTGCTATTTGCCGAGGAAGAGCTCCTGGCCTGACCGTGGCAGGAACGGCAACGGAGTCCAAAAAGCAGGCTGAGCTCCCAGAGCAGAGCTGCAGGAGATAGCGCAAACCTCACCCCAGTGGTAAAAAGTCCTGACAGCCGCGAATGGCAAGGAACAGCTTCCCTGTCACTTAAAAACTTGCTTCAATGAATTACCACAGAATTTCATAACGGGTTTCCAAGCGGGTCAACCAAACTCCTTCCCGTTCAGCTGCTCTGAGCGCTGACACCACAGTGGCCCACGCACTCGTGTTCTACAGGAAAACAGTTTTTAAACAATAAAACCAACTTCCAGAACCTCTTACCTCCCCCGGGTCCCTCTAACTAAACTTTTGTGAGTTCACGCCACATTGTCTCACCCTCGAAGACTTCTTTTCTCCCCCCGTGTTGTGTGAAAAAACAGAGCACAGGAGGAGAAATTAATTAACTGAGCAGACAGCAATTCTGCCATCAAATGAACAAAATGAAAGAGTAACAGAGACTTACACTTATAGTCACCCCTAAGTGTTTCACACGACAACAGCAGGGCAAACAGTCCAGACTGTTGTTTTAATGTTGATAATATTCCAAAATCTGCAGCGCTCACTAATTTCTCAGTGGAAATAAAACCTATGACATCAGTGGGAATTCTGGCTGGGCATAGAAGTTGGTTGTTATATGACGGTCTAGCAATAAGAAGTCTAGTTTGACGGTAAGATCTTTAGCGCAGACAGTTCCTTTCTCCCCCTGCCCAGAGCACCTGGGCTGACGGGCAGAGGAGAAAACTTCAGTCGAACCGCGTTAGACCTGAATACGTCCATGCACACACGTGCTTTCTGCCAGCGCCTGTGCTGGCGGAGAGTCCGCTCCGTGCCTCGCTACGGGCAGGGCTTATACTTTGCAATCACCTGCCGGCAGCCGGAGCTCTGCCCGACGTGTCTGCCCGCTCCGCTGGACAGTGTTTGCTGTTTTACATCTCAGCGGGTCTTTTACTGCCGCAGGCATCCCGCTGGAACGCAGAGCGGGACGGGACAAAACAAGGCTCTTAAGTTCCCCCCAAATCAGGAAGACGTTAAAGAATACAGGAGGCGAGGGGGGAGGGAAGAGGGGAAGGAAAGTGTTACAATCACTGCAGTAGTAAGAGGGAAAGGAAGAGAGTTAAAATTAAGACAGGAAAAAAATTCAAAGCCGTGCGAGCGTAAAACGGAATCACTTCAGGCATATGTCAAAATAGTGTCAGATCTTTTTCTGTAAATTAGCTCAGCAGTTAAACACCCACCAGCTCTGCTTTTTGCTAGCCCTGGGGTTTTGCTACACCTGGAGATCCACTCTATGGCATCAGCAGTAGAAACAGTTGGGTTTGTAGGCAAATAACCTCATTTAAGAGCATGTGGAGTGAACCCTTCCACGCTGACTCGTGTTACCAGTAGGGGTCAGGTCACATACTCCGTGCGGTGGAGACCAGGCCAAGAGCTGCGATCACAGCACCACAAAAACAATGGAAAAAGGGCCTGAATTTTATAGATTTTTTTTCTTATTTTTAAGTCACACATCATAGCACTTAATATATGTCCCCAGGGTTTGATAAAAAGAAAATTACCCCCTAATACTAAGATAAAGACATCAAATTCATATCTATCCAGCTAACGGGGCAGAGATTACCAGCCTGTAGCGCGCCTGAACAGTTGCAACAAGGAAAAAACTGTGTGCTGGTCCGAGAAGAACCTGTCCATCTCCAACACTTGGGCTTTTTCACTCTCTCTCACATTTATGGAAGTCACACAGAAAGTACCAGAGCTTTTCAACAGGGCTTTGAACCTGTAACAAAATTTAATATAAAATCACTGCCCAATTACAAAATTTTATGGGATGGTTAAAAAAAACGAACTCACACACAATAACAAGAACAACCCCAAACGTTTTGGATTTTATAAGCTTTAGTTTCCTTTTTTGTACATAACTTCTGTTATGTACATATGACCCAAGTGCTTCCTTAAAAAAAAAATGTTCTGTTTGTACGTAACTTCTGTTACACTTGATGAAACTCAACTCATCATTACAGGTAGAATGATGTGTTAACAAGCAAACCCCTACTTACAAAAGAGGAATAACATCGCACAAGACAGAGTGCATATTAGACTGAGACGACGGTAATTTCCTAGGACTGTATCTAGATGAAAGGGTCTGGGTTTTTTAGTGGTTTTGGCCTCAAAACCCTTCCCAAGGGCCATGTACAATTTAGCTGTGCTAAAAGTCTCCTTTAGGTTCAGGAGCCAAGAAGATAGAGTCTTCTCTCTTCTCCAAGGGTCAGCATCCAGGATTTGGCAACAAAACCACTTTTCTCCCAAGCGGTATCAGCCCTGAGGCACACCTGCTCTTTGCCAGTGCCCACCCCACCATTATACTAACCCGGCCACGTAGATCACGCCTGTCCAGTGCGAGGGGAAAAAACCCGAGCAGACACCTTGATTGCCTGACACTACCTGTGCTGCACCCAAATTTCCACGCTTCTCAGCCTGAGTAAGTTTGCTTTATGCACCATTTTATTACTGCAGGTAATACTGCTCACTCTCAGCAACAGGAATAAAGGTTTTGGTGAAAGCAAGTTTGTTTGTTTGAGGGTTTGGGGGGTTTTCCTCTTAAAAAAAGAAAAAAAAAATCTCTCCGTTCATAACGATGAACATTCCTTGCCAGTCTTCAGTCAGCCAAAAAACACACGAGGTCTTTCTGAAAAACTAAGTTCTGTGCAACAGAGTTATTAACTGCTGGGAAAGGCAGGAAAGCTCTTTTACAGCTGTTCATTGATCCACTGAACGTCACCTTACGCTCTGTAGCCCCTTTTGGATTCTGCAGACTTCTGGAGATGGCTGAGAAAAAAAAAAAAAAACTTGGCCAGAGCAGTTACGCTGCTTCTTGAGACATGTTTTCTTTGGGTTCAGGCCTCAGATTCTCAGCCAGCGATTTCTGTCCCTAGTGGAAAATTATGGGGGAAAAAAAAAATAAAATGAAAACACTGGGTTTTTCTGCTTTTCAGGAATCTAGAGAACAATCATGAGTTTCTAATGCATTTGCGAGAGATGTGAATTGACCCCAATGACCCAGTGTCCTTCCATTTGAGATCACAGCTGCTCTGAGAAAATAAAGTCCTGAATGTCTCTGCCGACGCGTCCTGCTGTCAGAAGAGCTCTCACTCCAGTATGCCCAGTGCTAGACTAGCATGCTCCCAATGACACCATGCTGGGAAGAAGGAGAGGAGGCAGCCCGCCCGTGCCAGCTCCCATTCAGCACTGGGGACATCCAGGCACCCTGCAAGGCACATCCCTGTGCACGCTCTGGTCGTGCTCACACGGAAGGGGAGAGCCTGGCACACCCAATGCCGAAGTCCCCATCGCCGACACTCGAGCATGTCCACACGACGGCTTTAACGACTCTCAGAAACCTTTTCGTAGGCACCGTGGCTTGTGTCAGTTACTCCGGTTTCAAGCAGGTGCACGTAAGCCTTGTTTTAAGCAATTGGCCGTCGTCCCAGAGTAGACAAGGCCAGAATTAATTTTCTCTATTCAATTTACGATTCAACAATTTTATTCTAAAACTGTCCACTGACACTTGGGGACTGGCAAGTGCATTTAATCAGTACATAAACCATACCCAAGCCGTCCCGTTTCTTCTCATTCCTGCGCGCTCTCGCACGAGCACACCATTCCTCACACCCAATGCGCCGCTTGGCTTTCTGTCCTCTTTCCCTTTTAAATGGCACAGAGAGCTGACGGAGAGCCAGGCACTCACCTTGACCCAGACTCGAAGCTCCATCAGACTTTCTCAGCAGGAACAGCCAGGCTTGAAATGAGAGGTGATGCTTGGCAGGCGCTCCCGGGGGGCTGGCCAAAAATAAATGCACTCTCCAGTTAATTTCCATCCGAGTACTACTAACGTTTCTCCTTTAAGAGTGCAGCTAAAGCTTTTGATTTACGCAAGGTGAGGAGGTCCTGTGTTTGTCTGCAGTAGCGGTGGCAGACCCAGCACGCAGCTGGGAATACTGAGACCCATTTCAAGCGCCGACGGAAGGCGCCCGCGCTCCCCTTACAGACAAGGGATCTTCTGGGTGTGATTCAGAGCACTGTAATTACGAACCTGCCTCTCACCTTTGATTATAGCAGGAGTCTAGACATCTAATTTAGGCAGAGAAATGACATACTTGAAATTAGCTTGGGCAAATACCCCCCGATGCATCAGTTCTGCAAGGAACCGGGCTGGAGGCTCTCCGGGAAGATGGTTACAGCGAGCAGTACTTGGCACTTGGCAGGCAGTGAGAAGCGGAGTAAGTGTGTTTACGGGGAGCTCTACTCAGCCGTGACTTCCACCAGGCGAGCCACTGCAGCCAGCCACAGCACGCCGTGGGCCGGGGGGGGAACCGAGCCCCAAAGACCCCCCAGCCGCTTCCCTCAGCTCAGCTGCTGGCGTTGAAGGAGGAGAAAGTCTGTTGGATCTCAGCTCTGGCGCAGGACCAGAGCCGGCAGCACGGCGACCCGCCAGCCCATTGCCCAGGGAAACCTACTCCGTCCTCCACGGTGATGCAGCTCTGACGGAAGAGACCGGGAATATCCCCGATCCCTTTCACCGCAGGGCTGCCGGGGTGGTGCGGGCTAAGGGCTGTTTGTAGCCTTGCCATCTCATACTACTGCTTTTTTTTTTTTTCTTTTTTTTTTAAAGGAACCACTTGGATCATAACTTTAATCAAGATTTTAGAAAACAAGCCATTTAGAAAATTTGACCAGATGCATTCCAGCTTCATCAGGGAATTTAAAAGGCCCCCAAATTAGCAAATTTTTTACTTAAAAAAAGAATTGTTGTATTTGGAAACAGGACCATAAAACAACAATACCTCAGGCAGGAGATGGGCACAGGTGGAAATGTAATTCAGCCTCTGAAATTGCTCATTTCAAATTGTGTGTAGTATTTTCATTTTCCATCACAGATAACTGTGTGGCAAGGCTATGCATTGCTACATGACAGCTCATTCTGCTTTTAAAACAGCAGCACTTCAGTACCAGCTAAATTGATGCTTTTTATGTGTCCATCACGTATCAAGGGTAATTGATTAGTGCCTGCGAGGGGCTCTGAGATCTAACGGATTACATGTTCTGAGCCTGCTAAATTATTTGAATAGATTTAGGAAGAAAAAGATTCTAAATCAGATTTTTGTCTGACCCAGCATTACCTTTCCTGACCAGCGTCTCCCCTTCCCTTTAAACATCTTATTGCTCCGAGAGACGGGAGCATGCTAAGCCCAGCGAGCGGATTTTCAGAGGCAGCAAGAAGAGTTCAGCATGATACCTGTCAAAACATAACGGGAAGCAAGTATATTTTCCCACTGAAAGTTCCTCCGATGGCTGTTTAGTCCGCTATTTAAAGATTACAGCTTTAATCTAGCTCCAGAGAAGAAAATGAAAAGGTCGTAGCCCCTTCAAGCTTGGAGGAAAGCGATCCGCCGGGATAGACGGCGCTGCACTCCTGGACGACATAACGCGTGCGAGGCTCCAGCCTCGGCACTGGCACATCCTCTGCCGAGCAACTGGAAGCGTCCGAGCCTGGGCTGCCTGCCTCAAACACACCCCGAACCAAGAATAGCCCGGGCACGGGTCAGGCGACGCTGAGTCACTTGCTGGCAGGTCCCCAGGCCCTCCAGCTGCCTCAGGCTCGGCCTCGCTTAGAGACACAACTTGTGCCCGCGTCGCACAGCCACAGCTCTGGCTGGGCACCATGGCCCTGGCACGGCACCCTCGGCTGTCGGCGGGTTGAGCCGGATGCGTGGTTCCGACATGAAATCCCGCTTCGTACCGCCCCGTTTCCCTCCAGCTTCGGAGCGCAGCACCGCTGCTGCCTTCCTGCCAATTAAATGCTACATTCATACATTTCTTTGTAATTATGAATCAACGCCCAAGCATTGGTGTGCACCCCAGGCTCACACACAACGGCAAACAATATACTGTCACGGGTTGCATCAGCTGCTGCGATGCTCTCTCATGCCTTCAGGCTCGCTAAAGCTGATCTAACTCTAATATAATAGCCTTTCTGCCCGCCTCCTCCCCCAACAATGACCAGAGGCTTGGAAAGCCATTGAAATGCAAATAGCTGATGGAGAGGTTATTGGGGAGCCAGGCTGGGAAGGTACAAACGTTGTCCCTGCTAGTTTCCTTTAGTTTGACTCCAACGGGACCGTAATCCTGATTTTCTCTTTGTATAAATAGGAAGAGAGGCAATATTGTGAATGCATGTCGTATAGCGGCTGAACCGCACCTTCTCCAGCGAAGCTCCTCTGGAAGCTGGGACCCCTGTTACGCCCGTTAGTCGCTGCAGCAGCAGAGAGAATTGCACAGGGCAGAAGCGTCTGCAGCTCCAATGGCGTGATACGAGCGCGCTGAACTACGCTAACTTACTGAAACCCACTCTGGTGTGGGTTTTGGAGACCTTTCCCCCGGAAGGTTTGCGGAAGGCAAGGCACTGGGACCCGCGGAGCCTGCAATCTTCTGCGTGAAATAGGTGCAATTCAGCAAGAGAGCATCCCTGCTATCCCACCGCATCCTTCAACCCGGGGAACTTCTAAAGAGGACTGTAACTCCTCCATGGTCTGTTTCCTTACTATCTTTTCAAGTGATGTTCTCACCAAGGACAAAAAGCACCGTCTGGACCCGAGGCTGTCCCGACACTCTGCTGGAGCAGCTGGAGACAGCGGTATCTCCCGACCGCTGTAAGGCGGGTTGCAACCAGGACAACCCAGACACTTCAGGCTTTCAGTCCCCACTAAGGCTTTGGGAATTCCTCCTAAACGTAGGCTGTTTCCTCACCGCCTTTTCTGTAGTGAAAGAACCTATAAATATCAACGAAGATGACATTTACTGTATTACTTAACAATTCTCTCCCCCCATTTAAAAGAGATGTAGAGAAGAGGGTCCAGCACCTAGTGCACGCGAACCACGAGGGGCAACTTGTTTGCTTGGGCAAGCAGGTGGCCGAGGGCAGAGCTAATCGCAGCTTACAGCTGCTTAAGGGCAGTTACTAAGACGAGGGAGCCAAACTCCTCTTGGCAGTGGCAGGCAACACAACGGGGGGTGGCAGCCAAAGAAGTGGTCAGGGTCAGTGAGAGGGTCAGACTGGACCCAGGAGAATCTCCTTCACTGGACAGCGGGGCAGCACTGCCGCAGGTCACCCAGGGGGGAGCCTCCAGCCCTGGAGATTTTCAGCTCCCCACCGGACAAAGCCACGGCTGGTGGGACCTGCTGCCCGTGGGTCCCACTCCGAGGGGGCGTTTGGGCTAGAGACCTCCAGAGGTCGCTTCCAGCCAACATTTCTATGGCTCCCTAACCTCCGCATTAAAAACTTGGCACGAAAGGGTAAGATTGCAGCAGCTCCCTCCCCTGCACTCCTGCGGAGCCCCG
>VZSZ01000928.1:1300531-1373974 GCA_013398815.1 Ibidorhyncha struthersii | reverse complement strand
CAAAACAGAGGGACGCACGGAGTCGTCATGAGACGAGTTTGGTTTTGTCTCTCTGCTTACCGAGCTGTTGGATTAGCAGATTCTCTGGGTGACCCAAATTTCTCGGGCTGCTGGTTGTATCCTCACTCTTTTGCAGTCCCACTGCTATTTCTGCAGATCAGAATAGTCTAACCCAGATATCAGTCCCAGCTGGACAGTAGCAGGGAAGACAGGGGGAAAAAAACCATGCTTTTTCTTTTTTTTTTTTTTTCCTTTTTTTGTGGGGGAGGGGATTAAAATCAATGCAAAGCTTACCACAACTCTTTTGTTTGTTTCCTTTAAAAAAAAAAGGAAAAGTACTCTTACCAAGCTGTTTGTTTGTTTGAATAGAAAAGAAGTCCTCTTATAGGTTGCACAGAGGAAATAGACAGCAATTATGTAAAAGGCCTTGGGAAAGTTTTTCTAAAAAAATCTGCTGTTAGCTCGGAGGCACCCCTCAAACACAGACTGGGTAGGGGATATTCGCATCAGAACGAAGAGTGAACTGGGCTGCCGGCAGCTTTTGCTGTTGGAAGAGATTAGGTTTGCGGTGAGTCAGTGTGGAATTAGTCTCGTTTGCGGTAGGTACTTACGTGCTCCTCTACCTGGGAGGGTAACAGCGCGCTGCAGAGTTGCTTGTGCTCACCAGTTCAGCGGCCACGTTTGTAATTGGTGGACATCAGTTTGACAGGCTGAGCTAAAAGGCCGTGCGTAAAGTCCCGATTTTAGATTAAAATAATAATAAAAAAATCTGTTTAGTCAGCAGTAAAGCTATTTGCATTCTGTGTTGTTTGCAACGTGGGCAGAGAAAAATGCTGTTCTGTTTCCTTTTGGAGCGCTGGGCTGCGGGGTCCAGCTCTTAAATATCCTTGGCTGTGTTTGTATCAAAATGAATTTCACCGAAACCTTCATAAATCATTCCTGCCAGCGCAAGCCTTCACAGGTAATTGAACAACATTAAGTTCAGCTCCTGTCTGAGCTGCTCTAAATTGCCTCTCCATGGAAATAACTATATAAAGGTAAGCAGGCTCTGCACTGGCAACCTCTTCTGGGCAGACTGGTGCGTGGCTTCAGCCTTTCCACGTGGCCTCCGGTTCCTCATCAGGCGTTTATTTTGGTAGTGGCTCTCCCGGCCCGGGGGCGGGTGCCTGCTCCTCCCTCTGTCTCCCTCCCAAACGTTTTGGAGGCACTTTGCAGCGCCCTGACGGAGGCTCCGAGAGCCCTTCCCCACCTGAGCACTGAACTGGCCTTTCGGGTGCCAGGGCGGCCTCCCCACCGTCATCCCGTGCCCACAGGAAAATACCAGGTGGTGGTAAGGATGTGCGTTTCCGAGGCAGGGCTTTCTGCCCAGCTCCTCGATACAGCAGCAATAGAAATCAAATTTCTTCATTGCCTCTATTGGCTGGTGGGGGTTTTTTTTTTGGCTTCTTCTTATGAAAGAGTCTTTCCAGCGCTGCGGGCGGTGGGTCGCAGACAGCCCGGTCTCTTGCAAGCTCGGAGGTTTACAAATCACCAAGAACCAAGGAAAACAAACTAGCCAACAAAATCGTCCTTAGCGTGATTCCTGCAGCTGAGGTCCAGCTCCACCACTGGCACAAGAACAATGTGCATCTTGGTTGAGGCTGTCCGGGAAAGCAGGAAGAAACCCCCACTTTTTAATTGAAAAAATATGGTAGGTTTTGGGTTTCTCTTTGGTCCAATTCCAGTGCGTTTCCCTTCATATGTGACCGTGCGCTTCAGCGCCCGGCGGGCTGTCGGACACAGCTGTGCCGCGTCCATCCACGCATCCGAGCTGCCGCGCTCCCTCCGCCCCCACCACCCGTCTGGCTGTGGGTGCAGCACTGGAAGCGGGAATTCCTCGCAGGGCACCACGCCGTTTTCCAGCGCTCCTAAACTCCAGCATATTCCCACAGTGCAGTGGGGGGCAGAAGCATTATGGTATTTTGAGGCGGCAGAGGAAACCAAATGCCCTGGAAAGCTCTCCCGCTGCCACCGGAGCAGCAGCCAGAGGCGAGCGTTCCCTGTGCTTGCATGTCACACGATGTTTTAAACATACAGATCCATGGCTTTTCCAGAAAGTAGTTATGCTCGAGTCATCCAGGGTTAGCCACACGTTTGTGCAAAATGATAAGGAAAACAGTCAAACAAGGAACTTCCCACAGCTGGTGTTTTTCCCCTCTTCCGTCCCCGCTCTCGTGGTGAGCCGGTATAGAAATGCACTGGTGTGTTTTCGTGGAAAGATGGCAAATTTGACACTGAGGTCACTGTTCCTGCAGGGAGTGAAAGTTACCTCTTGCAGGCCAGGCAGAAGGGGCATGTCCAGATTTTATGCTTTCCATTGTGTAAGAAAAGCTTGAAGAAAAACTTCACGGCTACCAGCCGGCAGTAAGAACAGTTGGGCACCTCCTCCAGAGTTGCAGTGTCAGTGGTGACGGGCGACTCTTCGTGTTGTCATCCCGTGTCTTAACAGACAGCGTCTCAGATCACCTCTCCTCTCAAGTGTGACTACAATATCCCACCAGCAATTACAATAATTACTTAAATGTGAAAGTAATATTAGACAGTATAATTAGCTATTTATAACTGTTGCACAGATGGCTGCAGTCACTGCAGGCGGCTCCTCTGCAAAGTCTCTGCACAACGGTGCCCGACCGAGAGCGCAGAGAAAGCAGAGAGGAGACAGCTCTTTTCCAGATGTTTTTCCAGGTGTCCGGGCCCCGCTTTGCCGTGGGCAGTGGTGGACGCAGCTGGCAGAAAAGGGGGTGCCGGGTCACCCGCCGGCTCGGCACCCATCGCTTGCCGGGGTCGCTCGCCACGGTTGTGCCGGGAGAGGTGCAGGGGGGAATATTTGGAGTAGAAGCGAACGCCTTGGTTTGGCATTGCTGTCGAAACTGAAGGAGACAGCGGCGTTGTGTAAAGCGTTTACCTGGGCTAAAAATCTTTGTTATAATACATTATTATGTTATTAAATTTATAATTACTAGGTATCAGCAGCGAGTCAAAGTAATACATTTAAAGAATAATTTTTACTTTGATAGTGTCTTTAGCGCGTATGACAAAGTGGGAGAAGCTAAATTGGTTTTCTTACAAATTATCTCTGATCTTTGAACAAATATGCATTAATTAAATGTGCCATGCCCAGATATTTATGTACAGAGCTTTGGAAAGAATTAATTTCCATACTTCTGCTTGTATTTTGGAACTTTTTCTTCTACCAGCTTAGTGATATTTATGCTTGGAAACGGCCATTTAACTCCTGGGTTGCTTTCCCCTCTACAAAAATGTAATTTTTTTTTCCTTACATCTGTTGCAACCATTTCAGCCCTTAAAGCACAGAAAACAGAAGAGTCTATTGATCTCCAGTGTTGACTAGAATAAACTTTCTAGGACTGCTCAGTTTAAAAACAAATTTGTTTCTCCCTGGAAAAAATATCTCCTGGAGGTTTAAGGCATTGACTTTGCAATTAACTAGAGGAAAAATTGGGGGTTTATTAGATGGTGCTTCTGAAGCCACTCTAATAACAAAACATATGTTTAATAAACTACATAGCACTGATGGCAAAGAGAAAACCTTTGCAATAATTCCTTTGTAATCTGTTTGACTGATACAATTCACGACTGGTGGAAGAACGTGAACAGAGGGAAACGGGAGAAGACGAATGCGGCATATCAAAACGCAGAACATGAAAGGACTTTTTTTGAAAAGGAAACTTCAAAGTTGGGGATGCAGATGCTGGAGTCACTAGCTGTGATTTGGGATGTGAGCACAAGAACGTGTTTGCCGAGCGAGCGACGCTTTTGAGACGAAAACAGAAAGCCCCACTACCAGCCCGTTAGCCGTCGCAGAGCGAGAGGCGACCGCATTCTGTACACTTGCAGGGATACCAGTGGAGCCGCACAGAGTCAGGTTTGGTTTTGATCTTCTGAAAGCTCAGCCTACCGGTGCGATGTGGATAAAGTTAATGCTAATCCATATTTATGAAACTGTCTCATAGTCACTCCAAAATCCTTTTCCATTGCTTTCCAACCTTGTCTGGGGAAACACAGAAAATTACTGCAGTAGGAGTACCGGGGCCGCAGGCAGAAAGCTGATGCTGAGTGCGAGCTCCTCGTCCCCGAGGTGCCCAACCACATGAGCAGCATCTTCAGGGAGGAGCAGGACAGGTCTGCTGTGGGGATTCAGTGCTGGCACGGCATGGATGTGCAGAAAAGGCAAAGAAAACCAAACCAGAGGCACTGGCAAGATTTTGGAGGTGGCGGCCCAGACGGGGGGAGGGATGCTCTGAACAGCTTCATTCTGCTGTGGGAAGGCTCCGCGGGCGAGGGGCGGTGTGGCTGGCACGGGGCCGTCTCCAGCAAGTGAGGTGCAGGGGAAAGGGAACCGCTCAGCGTTTCGTTGCCCTCTGAAACGCTGTCTTTGCCTGTGCACAAAGACGTCTGGGTAGAAAGAACTTGTGAAAATTGGAAGAATGTTACTGAAACCCCGCTTCAGAAGGACATGCTCCTGTTGGGTGTTTAGGGGTAAGTGCAGCACGGGCGCCAGGAGGGCAGGAGGCAAAAGCTGAACGAGTAGAAGAGGTTTCCAGCCCCAGCTGGGGGTGACAAAGGAGGTGTTTGTGATGCAGAGGGACATTAGAGATGCAATAAGATTGTGAGCAGTACATTGATCTGTGACCATGAAGCACTGTCTGCTGACAGGCCTGTGCTTTTGGGGGTCAGAGCTTAGGAAAACAGAGAGATCTGTGTCAGATCTCTCTATGACCTATATGGAATGAAAGCAAGCAACTTGATGGAGCACGCATCTCTGTGATGCGCAGCCACCTCCATTCAGGTGTCCCGGCTACTGCAGGACTTGGGTCATCTTTCCAGACAATAGGATCTGAGTGAAGCTAATGCCAGATCCCATCTACCTCGTTTGGAGTAAAAACCTCCCGGGGTTCCCTCCTGCCATCTGGTACATAGCGTTCCTCACGGAGATTTGCACAATTTCCACTACAGAGCCTGTAGCGAAGAGGTAGAAAGACCAAGAATCGGCAAAACTTGCCCTATGCCCAGCACGTTTTCCCACCCTGGAACCTCTTTTGGCCAGAGAAATCCCCGTGCAACTTGACCTGGCCCCAGCAGAATGCTGGGCTGAAGGGGCTGCAGCCCCCCAAAGCTGAAGCATCCAGAGTGATGCTTCCAGCTGGTAGCAAGCCTGCCCCGAGGCTCGCCCCCCTCGCCTCCAGCCAAAATCCTGCTTTCTGACCCAGAAGCAGGCTGGTTTCTCACCCAGGTGCTTCAGCTGGGGTGGGTGTTCAGCCTGGCCCCGCTCGGCGGGCATCAGCTACTGCTGCTGGTGACAGACTGTCTCACGCACTGTCAAGAGACACTGAGCGGGTGCCATGCAGTTTGCGTGTAATTATTTGCCAGGAAAACGGAATTTGTTATTTCCAAAAATCCACAGGACGGCACTAAGCTTTGAGCCGGTGTGTGTTTTTAAAAACGCACGCAGATCCCAATCCATGTCTTTGGCCTCATGCAGAAAATAGGGCATTTTTAAGTCAGGTTAAACGCGTTTGAAGAAAAGGTATATTTCTTCTTTCTCTTTTGTAATGATGGTCTTAACCGAGCGAATGGTTTAGATACTTTTGCAGAGAAAGTCTCAGAGCCGTAACACTTGAATTAAAGTAACAGTTTACAAACAGTTGGTTTTGTAAATGTTGGTGCTGTTTCCTCCATAAGTAGGGTCAGAGGGACCTGGGGACCTGTTGGTGGATTTCTCTTTGAGCTCAGTGAACTCCTGGTTTTATGTTTAAGTTATTTCATGCCACATCAATAGCAAATGTGCTCTGGTTATAAGGCAACTGTTCCCCTGGTGATGGGAGGCAAAAGCAGGTAGCTGTGCACCTCCTTCATCTAGGAAAGTGTCTTATCTCAGGATTAAACAGCTATCTTTCATGACTTAAAAAATGACATTTTATATAATAGCCATTAAATATTTTAAAAAAAAAAAAATCATGAGATTCTGTAACAAAAACTTTCAGAATTTGTCCTGATAAGTTGTCATTGAATTAACAGAAACGCTTTTTTCCCCCGACAGAAGTATTTCAGTAGATCTTTCTGACCTGCGTAACAGAGGACTCTGCTTTTGCCTCCCGGTAGCGCATTTGGGAGGTGATGCAAACACGGCAGGCGCTCACCAGCCGGCCGTGGGCAGCAGGCTCTGGGTGAAGCGGGCTTTACCTCCCCAGTAGCAGACACAGCCTGTGCTGGGGACTGGACGCACACCCCAAACCCTGCTTCCCAGGGGACTTCTCCAAACTCATCTATGAAAGCAAAGAGCCAAACCCACCTTAGTGAAAACGAGCCAGTGCAAAAGGGATGAAGGATACGGCACAGCTTCCCACCACAGGCTCCACCAGCAGCTCCCCTTGCCATAGGTGACCCAAGAGAGGTGGTCTCAGAGCTGCCGGGCTGAGCGGAGGTGGCCTGACCCAGCTGGCCGTGGTTAAAAACCACCACCAGTTCCTGCACCACCTGCTCAAAATTACCTCCAGCAGACCTCCCCTCCTGCTTCCTCCTTGGGAGGGGTGCAGCCCCCCACCCCGTTGTCTCTCCATGCTGGAAGCCCCTTCCCGTGGCAGGACGGAATGGTCCCTTGGCAGCACCGTCCGGGTCTGCGATGCTCCGGGGAGCAGCGGAGCCACCTCACCCATAGCGTGGGGGAGCGGGAGCAGGGCCAGGCCAGCCGCACGCATCCCACCACACCTGATGCCCGGAGGGTGCAGACAGCGAGCAGCAGAGCCTGGATCCTAAACAACTCCCCGCCCCGATCCGAATACCCGATATTTGGGCGGTGAGGTGCCGTGGACAGGCAAGCAGGCGGCTGCAGGCGCTGCGCCGCAGCAGCCGGGCAGGAGCCCTGCATTGCAGGCTGCGGTGACAGGGACAGACAAATGCCTTCAGCCAGCGGAGAGGGCTGTGACCCCCCGCGCTCTCCCAGGGCCTCGCTCCATCTGTCAGCGTCGCCCAGGTCTTCATTCCCACTACCGCTCCGCTTCCGATTTTAAATAGCACAGTACGACAGGAGCAGCGCATCCCAAGTGATGAAGCAGCATTTTTACCGTGTAATTCCCTATTTACCTACTTTTAACTACAGCATCTTCTCTTGATCTTTATCTGATGAGAGCGATCTCTTTCCATCGGGAATCAGGTGATAAGCATTTAATCTCCCGCTTCGGTTTTCTTTGGGCTCCTGCATCGCTGGCTTTGTCATCAGTCGTTCCGCGCTGGGTTATGAACAAAATGCTTTCATGCCACAGTTTGTTGCCTGGTTGATAAACAGGCGTCCCTGGCCCTAGGCAAATGCGTAGTCGTTACTTGATGTGGCAGCAGAAATCTGGTGGCTAATGTGAACGTACCTCGTAACGTTTCTGGGTGGGCAGTGTGCAGGGCAACACGAAAGCGCCCCAGTTTTCAGCCCCGCACCCACCGTCACAGGAGGAAAAGGCACTTGCGGTGTTTTCTGACCTCCGCTAGGGATCACGAGCCGAGCGAGTCCGTGTTTCCCACCCTGCGCCTGGCGAGGCTGGGCTGGGCGAAGGCTGGGGGCAGCGCGTGGGGACACGGGTGGTGCCAAGGCTGCCTCCAAAGGGCTTTCAGCTCAGATCCAGCCTCCTGCTGCCGGCCTGCCTTTCCCTGGCAGGGCTGGCTCTCGGCATTGCTGCGCTGCGCCGTGGCCATCTGCCCTCGGCGGGGAAACCTGCTCGGGAGCGGGATCACGGCACCCCCACCTCTCCCCTTCCCTCGCTGAGGGGGCTGGAATCCACTTCTCCGGCGGACCCCTGCACACTGCATCTGGACAGGGACAAACCCGAGTCCTGGATGACAGCGTTGGTTCTTCTGTGACCTGAGAAAGTCACCTTCAACCATTCCCTAACCTGTGCAGCGGGCTCAGTGCCAGTCTCCCCTCTGCCACTTGCAAAGTGGTTGGGGGCTGGGAATAACAAAGTTATGCCATCCACACCCTTTCCCCCTTTAGGAATAATAAATTGTTCTTCCTTAAAAAAAAACCACCAAACCAAACAAGCAGCAAAAGAGTGAAAAGAAGAAACAGCTCCCTTTCCCGTCAGATGCACCTTTGAATTATCGAGGATTACCTGGGGCATTTTCCCAGAGTCCCAGAGAGGGCCAGAGATTTCCTTTCTAGGCTCAGCGGCAGAGCCCGGGAGGGCTGGGACTGGCTCAGCTCCCCCTGCCCTCGTTAGCCCACGGCCACAATGTCCCTGTACCCAACCCAGGCATGGAAAGCTGAGCATCATCCCATCCTCATCGCAGGTGCGGGGAGGAACCTTAAATACTTGTGCTCAAAACCTTCCAGCCTTTTGCTCCCGATGCAATTGATTAGGGACTAATTGAAAGCAGGTTTTGGCAATGCTGTGGCAGAGACCTCTTTGACAGAAACCTCAAAGAACGACTGTCTTACTAAAGTTGCTTAGAAAACGTCACCCACTCTATGCGCAGAGATGTCAGAGCCTTGGAAACCTTGAAAGCTTTGAGTGCTGATACTGAAGAAAACTGTTTCGCTTGGCAACTTTATTGCCTGAACAGGGCTACCCACTTTCCAACCGCACTGGGGTGGGAGACCACCTGGTGAAATGTTTGTTTCGCGTGGGGTCAGAGGGAGGATGATGCTGTGGAGCCAGAGCTCATTCACGTTCATTCAGCAGATTGAGCCCTCGGTGGCCCCTGCGCAGAGGTTGCTGCTGGGGGGGGATGGAGTTCACAGCACCGTGCACCATACTCCTCCTCGGGGTTTTTCCCAAAGAGTGGGGTGGGAGTCTCACTGAAGGACACCCAAGGGCCCTTGGCTGTGCCGCGAGCACCGGGGCTGTGGCCGGCGCCCTGCCAGCCTGCGGGGACAGGGTGGTCCCCCGGGCACCGGGGCTCCTCCATGGCCTCACTGATGACTTCTGTCACATCGCGTGGCAGTGGCTGATGCGACATGGCACGAGCCCCTCGCTCCCCCCTCCCTCACCTTGCGCGTATCCCTGGGCTGGGCACCCCCTGAAACAGATGCTGTGTGGCTGCCCGGGGCCGCTCGGTACGTCACCCCTGGGATTCTGCCATCTCCAGCAGAGCCACGGTGTCTCGGGGCCAGCTGGCACAGCAGCCCGCTCCCGCTCGCAGCTTTAACACGGTGACGGGCTGACACCGATACCAGCAGAGCAGGCAAACACATGGAAACGCTTCGTTTCCCTCCGATGGCAAATTTGCTCCCTCGCGTCTCAATCCTCAAGCGAGCAGAGAAAGACCCCTTTGTCACACTCCTGCAGCCTCCACACTGGCAGCCCCGCGCTGGTTTGAAAAGCAAAATTGTCTGGCAGGGGCCAAACCGCTCCACTAACAGCCTTTCTCATCTCTGTTTTTAAATAAAACGTAGAAATACAGTAATCACCACTGGTTTGAGTCAGTGAGACTGAGAGCAGGTGAAAGAGAAATGCTGGGAAGGAGAAAGTTAGGATGAGAGGTCAGCATGAAGAAACGCCTCTGGATTTGAGGGTGCTTTCTGCCCCTTTGGGAGCCGGCTGGGTGGTCATGGAGGCAGGTGGGTTTGGCGATGAAGACTGGTAGATTTGGTGATGGAGACTGGTAGATAAGGTGATGGAGACTGGTAGATTTGGTGATGGAGGCTGGTGGGTTTGGTGATGGAGGCTGGGTGGGTTTGGTGATGGAGGCTGGGTGGGTTTGATGGTGGGAGCTGCCATAGCTCCAAGAAGGGCAGCTCTCAGGGAAGAGCAACCTGGTGGTAAAGCTCCTCCTCCTGCAGACAGGTCTGGAGCAGGGGCTCTTCTCACATGCCAAAATTTAGGAGAAAGAGGCCAGCACCTGTCCTCCACCCTCAGCTTTTGAGGTTTCCTTGCAGCCTCCATGCAGGCGCAGCCGGTGAACACCGCAGGCTCTCTGCGAGCTCGTTACCAGCCGAGGCTGTTGGGAAAGAGGAGACGAGGGCGCTTCCCTCCGGGGTTTTAAATCTTGCCGTGGAGGAGTGAGAAGGCTGCATGAGATGGCAGCGGATGAGAAACTCCTCCCAATGTGTTTTTTGTCTGGTCGCTGCAGAGTGACCTCCTGGCAGCTCCCGGTGTTGCCGGCGACTCCGTGGGGCTGTGGGACACCGCAGGGTGTGTGGGGCAGCGCTGCTTCTTCAGGTGCTTTGGGAGCAACCTGGAGGTCTGTCCTTCCACCTGAGGTGGGGACAAGATGTGTTGGGACCTTCGGGCAGCCCTCAGCATGGCGCAGGGCAGATGGACACCAGTGTCCCTCGAGTGTGCAGTGCCTGGCTGGGGAGCTCCCAGTGGGGGCACCTTCTCCTGCCCGCCGGGATGGTGGCCTTTCTGGCCCGGCCCCTCATCGTGGTGCTAATGGTGTCTGCTGAGAAGGAGCCTGGAGCTCACCAGCCGCAGGCTGGTTTTGCTGGTCACATTTTCCTCGCCACCTCCATCACTCTTGCTGGGTGCCGAGCGTGCTGGGTGCTGCCACCCACCCCAGGTGCGTCACCCGGAGCTGCCAACAGCAGTGGTGGCCCCGGGGGCCACGCTGCCCGTCCTGCCCCAGCCGCAGAGAGGGCAGAACCGGGGCTGTTGTGGAGCAGAGGTTCCCGGCAGGACCCAGCAGTACGGGGGGACAGCAGGGGTGACGGAGCCTGCGCGGGTCACGGTGGCTCGGCAGCAACGCGCTGACTTTCACGGAGGCTTTTAGGCATTTCCGTTAATAGGTTTCAAACATAACCACCATTAGTCCCTCCACAAAGAGAAGGTCTTCATTATGCAAATTCTCATCTTACAGCTTTATTCATGTGCTTCCTGGCAGGCTTTCCTTTAATCTCAAGAGCAAGATTGCTTGGAATTACCATATACCCTTGTTAATTGCATAAAAAAAAAAAAAAATCAGCAGAGGTTGTTTTTGCCATAATCAAGAGTGATTTTGATTAGTACTTGTGGAAATCAAAACGTTTCGCTGGGAATGGAGAATGAGGACGGCAGCGTTGCCTCGTCCCTGGCGAGGAGCAGGGGCTGTCCCAGCCGGCGGGCTGTGTCCCACCGCTCTTGCCTGGCTGTGCCCCGGGCCAGGGCGATGTGCCTCCAGCGTCAGCCATCAGTCCCACTGCCACGGTGGGTGCAGGGGGCTGAGTTTGTCCCCCATGTCGCTTTCTGGCTGAGCCCTGCTTCTCCTGGCCCCGGCGGGCTGCCGGCAGGGATGTTTGAGCAGGAGCACATCCCTGGGCAGCCTGTCTTCCCTGGCAGCGGGTGAGGAGCTGGAAGAAGGTCAGGGTCTGCTTTTCAGAGCAGGGCTAACTTCAGGAGGAGGTCTGTGTTCAGGAGACGGCCTGGGCATGTCTCCGGAGAGAAGCATAGCTGCTCCGAGGCTGTCCGTGCCCCACCAGTGCTGCTCCCAGAGACCGTCCGTAATGCCCCAGCTCCTAGGAGCTCTGCTCTCCCCACGTGCGTAGGACTGTGCTTTGGTCTTAGCAGTCAGCAAGGACTCGAGGTTTGCAAGCAATTTGGCACTTGGAGGTGAATTTGCCGCGTGTTTGGCAGGTGGCTGGGTCGGTGCCCAGGCAGTGGTGGTGGAGAGCATCAGCAAGTCTGGAGCTCTGGGCTGTGCTGTCCGGGATCGCTGCTCTGGCCGGCGGTGTGGTGCCATCCCCTGCTCCAGGAGAGGTCCCCGGGGACCCCCGGGTGCTGCTGGCGGCACCCCAGCTGCTGCGGAGCAGACCTGCACCCACAGAGAAGCGGCCGTTTGCTCCCTGCAGACCTTTGGGGCTGTATCTTTGCCGAGACGTTGGGAGATGCTGCTGCGAGGATGCAGTCCAGCACCGGCAGCCCGACACAGCCCCGCGCCCAAAACCCTTCCGTCCGCAGCGCCCTGCAGAGGTGCCAGCGCAGCTGTGGGTGCTCTGCAGAGGGAACCGCCTGCGCGTCCCGACACCATAACTCACAGCCAAAAAGATGAGGTTGGTCACTGGGAGACCCTGGTGCTTTCGGTTACCTTGGCACGCTTTCCTCCCGCTCTCCCGCCCGCTGCCCGCCGCATCACTCCTAAGGTAGGTGCATAAAAGTCAGGCAGTTTGAATTACTTTCCGCTGCCCTTGTACCTGCTTTGCATTCTCCCGTAATCTCCCGGGCTGTCAATCTCGTACCGTCGCGGGCGCTCAATTCCCAGGGAAGCTAAACACATATATATTGCACAAAGAGATCCGTGGGCTGGCACTGAAAATGGAACACACCTCGCTCTGAGTGCTGCAGACGGCCCAGCAATATACTGGGTGTGAATTATGATACTGTAATTCAAGCTTTGTCAAACAGTGGGGCTTAATTAGAATATATATATAATTGTAAAATCTAAAAAGCTGACGAATACAATTGCGCGTTTGAGCTGCCTGCTACAGAAAATAATGAGGAGAGAATACATTAAGGCACAAAACCCTTCTACCTTCAAAGAGCAGCTAGCTCTGATTAAAAATACCCCCGGCAAGGCGAGGGGACTCGGCGAGAGGCGGGAGAGCCTGCGGCACCGGCTCGGCCATAACTCTCACCTCTGTTTTACAGCCTCTACCCGGCACAGCTGCAGCTTTGGGGTCCCCCCACCTCCCCGCTCTGGCACTGGGGGAGTCGTATTAGGTACCCGACATGTCCCGGCTTGGTTTCTTTTGATTGTCATATTAAAGAAAAATACGGAAAACACATCTCGTTTGCCCATTTTCCCCCCTGCCATAGACCTGCAGTCCTGCGGATGCTCCAGTGCCCTTGGCCAGCTGGCACACAGGGCTTGAATCGCCTCCCAGCCGCCCCTGGGGATGTGTGTTTGCTCCCAGCAGCCAGAGACAAGAGTTCTGCCAAGGACCCAGTGCAAGGGTGGGGAAAAAAATACCCCAAACTAGTCTAAGTCATCAACCCCGGCGAAGATCCCGTACTGCTCCCCGGCACCGAGCAACCAGCGGAGGATGATTTTGCATATCAGTGGTTTTATAGTCCTGTACCAGGTCACAGGCAGCGTGGGTATATCCTACAGGGGAGGTGAAACGTTGTGCAGGACCCCGACTGCTGAGCCTGCGTTACACACAAACACCTCTGCAACTCCCCAGCGGGCTGCTTGTGGGCTCAGGTACGTAGGAACGTGCCCCAGCTTCTCCCGGAGAACACAAACCCTTAATATAAAGACACTCTGTGCTGTGCTTGGGCTCCCGTCAGAGGATGGGCTTTGGGAGCCCCGCAGCCCCACTCTGGTGATGGCAGAGTGGGACCGGCGTCCCAGGAGCAACGGGATTTGCAGGAGACAGCGCAGGGAGCAGCAGCGCTGCCTCCCGAAAAACTGCATTTGCAAGGTAAACGTGCATACCGCGTGCTGGTTGGGTTTTCAGCGTCTGGCTGTGACGTGCCGTGTTTTCTACCGCTTAATAACTGAATAAAAGAGCAAGGAGGAGCGCATTCAGCGCTTATGTGTCAGAGCGAGCAGGCAAGTTTGCGTGCCTTTGACGGCAGCGCTCAGTTATTGATCCATAAAAGGAGTAATACGTCTCTGTAACACCCTTTGCATGGAATAAAGATGTTGTCAACTGCAGTTAACTGGCAATTTATTATTAATCCTTGCCAATGCCTGGGGGATTCCTGGATTTAAATTGCCCTGGAAAAGGACCTCGGTTTGCCATGGGCAGCGGCGGGGAAGCGCTGGGAGAAGGGCTGTGCCAAGCGCCGCAGCTCCCAGGGAAGGTTGTGCCGGGTGATTCAGCGCGTCGACACTTCTCCCAGCCATGCCGCCGGCTGCCTGCGCGCCTCTCCCGCTGCGGGGCGTTCCCCCGCACGCAGCTGCCGCCCACGATAGGTTAGCGGTTGCCGTTTGACATCGGCCCCACGAGGATGGAGAGCCGTGTGCCCCTTTCAGCCCCCCGGACCCGCTGGTGTGCCAGCTGGCTCTTTGGAGGGTGATTTTTGGAAGGGGAGAGGTGCCAACGGGAGCCGTCACCGAACCCAGGGAGGTGTAAGTGCTGCTCAGCCGGCGGGTCCGGTGAGCCCCCCAAAGCCAGCCAGGGGGGGAGCCCATTTTTTGGGGCACTCACATTCCCTACAGGGCCCGTCGCCCCGCCGGGGGCGTCTCCGTGCAGCCCCACGACCCCCATAGCCCTTCAGCAGAAGAGCGGGTGAGCCGCGCACCCCCCCGGGGCCACCCGCTCCCCCTCACCCGGTCTTTGGGCTCGTACATCAAAGGTGAAGCACAGGGAGGATGCGCTAACAGCAGGGCTCGGCGTGCTGCAAATCAGCGCCCTTAACATTTACTTAATCACAGAGAGCGGAGGGAGCGGGGAGAGGGAAGGGATGGCTCCTCGCATACCAATGCGAGTCCTGGTGCCGCCACCATATCCCTCCTGCCAGCTCGCCCTGCCCACCGCAGAGATGGGGAACCGAAACGAAACACAGCGGCGGCGCTTTTTCCCCTGATCAGGTTTGTAGCGCTTCTCATCGCGCCAGAGACGCGCCGCGGTTTTCCCCTTTCACCTTTTTTTAAACACAGTTTGAAATAGAAAGACAAGAATGACGGAGCACTGCCGGTTCCTCAGAATCCAGTAAAGGCTGGCGAAAAAGCCTCGCCGGGAAAAGGACCCTGCATAAAATTGCCGGAGTAGCAAGGCTGGGACGGTCAGCCACTGCAGTAATGAGCTTGCGGGGTCTGAGCGGGGACGTGCCGGTGGTTCGGCAGCGCCCCGTGCAAGTGCTGTAGGTGGGCGGGTGTTTTTTCAGCAGCGTGGATGAGCTTGCGTGCTCCTTACTTTGCTCCTTTGCAGCGACAGACCAGTTGATAACCCTGTGGCTTCCTCCAGGCTGTCGGAGCAGGAGAGCATCGCCTGTCTGACGATGCCAATATTCCACCAGCAATAAGGCCCAAGAGGCAAATATTTTGGCAAGGGAGCGGAGGGGCGCGCGGGGGAGGCTGAGGGTGCCCAGCACGGCCCTGCCGTGCTGCTGCGCTGAGCCAGGGGCTCGTCCGCACGCCTCACTCGGCGGCGTTCGCACGGTGATAACGGGGCTCCACCTGCAACGGGGCATCCCCCGCTGCCGTTCCTGCGGGCGCACAGGGGGAGCGTTGGCGTCCCTCATTCGACGAGGAACGCAGCCGTGGGGATGGGACATCTGTTACTTACACACACACACACCCCCAGCAGCAGCTTGACGCCGAGCGCTTCGCCAGGGGAGAGAAGCCTATAGCAGGTTTCCAGCCACAGACTCTGCATTTAAATCACCCTCAGGTCTGCTGAGTGTACATTTAAATAGATGGCAAACGAAACGAGATGTGATGTGCGAGTAAGTGAAACCGGAGCTGGAGGTGTTGCAGTACTTAGTGACCACTCTCGGTAGAAGTTTTTCACCGAAATGCTGATACCTGCTTTCTGATGGACTGGTACCTTCCCGTTGTTATTGTCCTTGTCACTAAAGCTTTAGATTTATTCATGAAGCACGCTGGAGCTCAGGTGGCAATAGCTAAATCCATTTAGCAGTAGGAATAAGAGGAAAGCCATTTTAATGTTCTCTTGCAGTGCTGCAGTACTTAGCAAACCCAAAGGATATTAATTACTCAGCATGCTCTGAGATGTAAAAGCATGAATTTATCAAGACAAATACATCCAGAACTAGGGTAAGTCAACAGTAATTAACGCGATGCAAAAAAAAAAGGCAGAGAAAGGAAGGATTAGCTGGCCCTATCGCAGGAGAACACGGTGTAGCACCGAGTTATCCCCGGGATATTATAAAGTGACTGGGGTTGTGGGGAGGCATCTCTAACAAAAAAGTCCGCGTGTGCCCGTCAGGTGTATCCCTGGGATGGGGGTTTGGTCCCGGCTTGCATTCCCAAGGCAGAATGATGCAGGAGGTCTCTGAAATGCTAAGTTGTGCTTGGCAGCCAGCAGCAGCATTTTTGTACGAAGCCTTTGATGTCGGAAGGCGCTTGCGAAGAAGAGGTGCACAGGGCTTTTTTGTTTTTCACTGAATTTGTCTGCGCTGTCCCAATGTTTTCACGGTGTTTAGCAAATGTATAATGGTGAGCACAGCCACAGATGAGTGGCAGCTCAAGAGATGAATTGGTAGGCGCTCCTTGACAAATTTAAGCATAGCATGTGTTTTTATCCCACATCCATTAGGGCAGACAAATGGAAAATCCAGAGATGACTGCTCTGCAATTTAGCAGTCACAGCATTTGGAGAAGGCTGATGTCTTTCTCATCACCGATGATGGGTCAGGCTTGGAAAAAAAACAGAAAGCCCTTTAAAAACTAAAGCAATTTGAGCAAATGAGTCTAGCCACGCCGTATTTAAAGGCGGTTTACTTTGTGCGGAGCAAGAACAACCAGTGACGATTCTTTGTCTCCAGGTCATGGGGACGACCCAGGTGACTTCAGCCTAGAAGATGCCCTGTATGACCTCAGCACCAAGCGGCGTAAGTCACATTTATTTATTCTTTTAAAGAGGAGAAAACAAGTAGTCACTAACAGCTGCAGTTTGTTCTTTGGGACCTGATGCTGGTGGGAGGGTGGTGGAGGGTACGGGCTACCTCCTCGTCCCTGCCCAGGGAGATGTGGTGGCCGGGCTTGCCAGCAGGTGGGAATGGGGATAGTCCTGGAGAAGCCGGTTGCTGACCGTGTGCCCTTCGCTTTCTGATTCCCGTGAGCAAACCGCAGAGGCACAGCAGTGCTTTGACGTAGCAACGGCACTGAACGTGTCCTTTTGGCTTCCTTGCGTTCGTTGGTGACACCTACCATGGAACGCGCTCCTGTTTGCTTGGAAGCTAACGAATTAACCGCTCTCCTTCTCCAGCCGCTGAGGGCAACCCCGGATCCCGGCCGGGCAGGGGCAGCGCCGGGTCCTTCCCTGCTCCCGCTGCAACGCGACACCCGAGGGGAAGCAAACGGCACGTTGGGTCGCTGCTCTGCTTCACTAAATTTCAAACACCAACCATCAGTTAAAAGAAGCTCATTTCTGAACGGGGCGCCTTGCTGCTGGCATGCCGATATTTAATATTTGGCTTTGAAATAGATAATTTTATGTAAGTTGAGGTGGGGCTNGGCGGGGGGGGGTCGCACCCCACTGGCAGCGGGAGATTCAGTGGAGCAGCTTTCATTTTACACCCAAAAGAGAGAAGCTAACCGCCAGCTCCCTCCCAGAGGCACGTCGCACGCCTCCCCCAGCGCCGAGGGCTGAGCCCAAGAGCGGTCTGCACCCAGACGCATCCCCGGCTCCCCTCTGCTGCCCGGCCACGGAGATGCCATGGCAGAGCTGCAAACGCCGGTACCCAGCACCCCTCGCTGCCCACCCCTCCCCATGCAGTCCATGGTGACCGTCCCCAAGGCCAGCACCCGGCCAGGCAGTAGCGGGGAGCGCTCTGCGAGCGATGCCGGCCTCTGTGATCACACAAAATACACCTACGAGTATTTAAGTGAAAGCTATAACAGGGTTTGAAACCTCTGACTTCATCGTCTCACAACACACAGACCCTTGTGCTGTGTTATGTTGGAGTTTATGTGCAGTAAAGGGTCAGGATGCTCCGTGCATCCCTCCCACGGCATGCCGGGTTCAGCAGGAGGGGGAGAGGGTCGACCATGGGGCATCAAACTTGGTGATGGGTCTGAAGGATCTCATCTAGGATTTTGCAAGTCCTTTAACGCAGTATGTGGGGAGACCTGGTTAGAAATGCCTAACGGCCCCCCGGTGCAGAGGGAAAGCAGCGTTTCCCCAGGCTGGAGTGCCAGCCGTGAGCCGGGGGAAGAGGCAGCGCTGTCCCCGCATCCCGCCCGGCTGCCGCATCCCGCTCTGGACTTCATCGCATCAGCCCCGGAATAAAAGCAAACGAAGAGTCTGGGGTCAGGTCGCATCAACCCATCCTGGCACACTGGAAATGAAGCCCAGCAGAAGCACTCCGGTATTCAGAGGCGCAAGTGGAAATTAATGGGAATAGAGCAGCCACAACTCTCGCTCATAATTTATTGATATACTTGGTAATGCTAGCCCCTATTAATAGATAGTGGTTTACAGGGAGTGAAAAAAATGAATAATCAAACCTGCCAAAGGCTGACTGAAGCTTGTTTTACCCCAGGAGCAGCCAGCGGAGCTGGAATCTGAGCATCGGGATGTCACCAAAATTCCTCCACCTGACGGGGAACCTCCCATACATAACACAGCACTGGAAATTATCTGTTGTTTAACTAACCAACCGGGCAGGGGACGGCAAAACATTTGGCAGCTCTCGCTAGGTTTGCAGGCTGTTCCGTGCAGTATCTGTCCTCGCTCTGTTTGCTGCTGTCTCCGGGAGTCTTAATTGGGCGCAGCTGGTCACAGCGCTCTGCGTTGCGCGTGGCGGGATGCTGTCCTGCGCGGAGGCAGCGTGCGGCCCCAGAGCCGGCTGTGCCCGGCAGAGCTCTGGGCCCGATCCTGCGCAGGGCGGCAGCGCAGGCGGTCCCGCGCCCTGCGGCCATGCACCCTGTGCGTGGGGGTTCCGCGGCTCGGGGCTGTGACTTTGCAAACGCAAACCAACGGTGGTCAGCTGGAAAGCCCGAGGTGAAATCTCTGCCGTTTATTCTCAAAGCGGGAGTGACACTTTTTCGGTGATGCCCATGACTAACATTTTCCTCCCTGTCTGTTTTGTCACAGCCACTCCCAAGGGCCCCAGAAAGCCGGCAGGTGGGACAGGTGAGACCTTCTTGCGTGCATATCATTTAAGTCTGCGTATCATTCGTGTTTGCTTCCCATGGGGGTTTGGAGCGTGCGAGCCCCCCCAGTGGGCTGCGCACGCGCGGCTCCATGCTGCTGCCTTAGCAGAGGCTTTGGCGTGGACACCTTCGCTTGCCCGTAAGGCAGCTGGTGCCAGTGTGCGTATGTGCCCTCCTCCCATACGGCCAAAGTAAACGCAATATTGATATTTCTGTCCATGCTGAAGGCGAGTGGCGTTGGAGCATTTACAGCCAGGACTGAATTTCGCACACTTTGCAGTATCTGAATGGAAAAGACACAAATCACCGCTCAGCTACGCGAGGGCTTTTCTTTCTGCCTGTGTGGCACCTGCAAGCTTTGCCTCCAGAAGGGAGCCCAGAGGATATTTTCCTTCCTTTTTTTTTTTCTCCAAGATATCCCTGACCTCCACAGAAAGGCCCCAGCCTGGTGACATTTCCCCATCCAGGGAAAAAAGGTTTGTGCCCGTCAGATGTCCTGGCTGGTCGGTTCCACAGCATCTGCCCCGGTTAAGGAAGCTCACTTAAATTCACCCGAGTTTCATCGCTGGCAGCTTCTCTGGCCAAACATAACTACTTAAATATAGCGTGGTCACAAGAGCCGAGGGTTGCTCAACCCTGCCAGAGGAGCCTGAAATAAACTGCAGGGGGGCACTACTCAGAAGTGAACCCGCTCGCCCCAGCGTGAGGATCTTGGCACAAATTTAAGCAAATCCGACTGTCCAGCTCCTTGGCCACCGTGATCTTTGCTAGGGACAAGAAAAGCCAAGTGCCAGAAGCGCACACAAGAGCTTCATCGTTTGGATCGCAGCCCGAACGAGAGGTTGTTTGATCCAATAAACTCTCCCTGGGAAATGGATGCATGCCGAGGCTGAGGCTATGTCTCGGTGAGTTTCTTCTTCCCTGAGGAGTGCTTTTTGGATGAGTGGGTGGCGCCGAAGGTCTCCTGCGGTGGGTTCCCGTGCCCTGGCCCCATCTCCTGTGCACGCTCCACTCTGCCCAGGGTCACTCGTGGGCGGCTGTGCAGGGAGCAGAGCGGGTCCCAGCCACCGGCTCGATCCCCGCAGCACCTTCTCGCCTGCAGCCTCCGCCTCTTGGGAGATGCTGCAGGACACCGGCAGGTCTTTCCCCAAAACGCATTATTTTGGGGTCACTCAGGCTGGGGGTGGGCAGCAGCCACAGCTCGGGTGGGGAGAGTTAAACGATGGCCAGGCTGATCTGAAGGCTCTGCAGTACAGTTGCGCTGGAGCAGCGGAGCAGCTGGACGCCCTTTTGAGCCCCAGGCTGACGCCGGCACTGGTGGCCTCTGGCAATGGTGCAATGTCACTTGCACAGCATCCGCAGAGCTGCTGCCCAGGGGGATGCGTGCCGAAAGCCTCCCACCATCCCCACAAAGGGTGAGGGTTTAACGATCCCTTCTCTCCTGCAACAGGCTTTGATTTGGCTGATTACTTTGACCCCGCTCTGGAGCCTACCACCAAACCAGCCAAGCCAACTCCGAAGCCCTTCCCCAGGCCGGGGAAGCCAGGTACTGCAGAGCTCCCCGCACCCCGGGAGGGGGCACGCGTGCTCACCTTCGGGGCTCCAGACGGGGAAAACACTCCCAGAGGTAACCGGGAGCCATCCCGGCAGCCAGTAGGCTGGGATCGGGTGTTGACAGATGAGCTCCAACAAGTTTTGGTGACCACCAACAGGTGACTTTAAAAGGTGACCACCTCTTCCTGCTCTGCTGCGGTAGCGGAGCCGGCAGAGGAGATGCTCCGGACTCTCGCTGACGTGCCGGGAGGGTCGGCACCAGCATTTAGCCATCCTTCCTCCATCCATCCCTCACTGCCCACATGCCCCCTGCATGAGCCATACTGGGGGGCTTCGCTGGGCAGCATTTCTAAGAGGTTTTAACCAGAACGGAGCCCTTTGCTGCTATTAGGTGGGAGATTTCATCACCAAATTAGCACATCCTTAAGTATCATTTCGGCGGTGCCTGGTCCTGCTGCTGTGTGCCGTGGGTCACCGGCGGGGGTGGCCCGGTGCTGCTCACAGTGGCACAGCAGCCATGAGCAGGCAGTGGTGTGCGTCCCACCGGCAGTGTGTCTGGGGGGGATTTTCCCGGCAGCCCTGCTTGTCCTCTTCTCAAATTCAAGTTTCACTGACACGTGCCCCGGCACAGGAGATCCCTACGAAGGCGCCCACCGCCCACACTGAGTGCTCGAACATCCCCAGGGCGCCGACAGGCCGGGGGTGCCCCCGGTGTCAGGGGCAGCTGAGGCTGTGGAGAGACCACAGCACTGAACCGCCCCAGTGGGTCTCCCTGTGGGGAGGGGGTTCCCCTCCCAGCGCTCGTCCGAATGCATGTTTGAGAGGGTAACATCATTTTGGTGTCTTTTTTTTTTTTTCCCTTTCCTTCAGACAACAGCTTTTGGGATGTCATCCGCACCACCACGACCAAGCAGCCAAAAACTACAAGGGCCCCCCCCAAGCATAACCCAGGTGAGGGCAAGCTCCCCAGACCCCGCGCCTTCGCCCCGGCTCCGCTGCCGGCGCAGGCAGAGGCTTGGGGACGTGCGGTGGTGGCAGCACTGCCCCTCGCCCCGGTATGTCCAGCCTCCAGTTTGTTTGTTCACATGAGACATCTGGGAAAAAAATAAATAAATAGAAAACCACAGGGCAGACAGGGTATCTCGGCACCCCGTCAGCCGGGCGCTTTGCTGCCTGTTTGGCTGGAGTTTTGGCAAAAGGCACTCCCAGGCTTCAAAAATAAATCATCAGTTTGGGATCGGAATAAACTCAGGTGCGAGCTGGCGGGGGGGCTGAGGAGCTCAGGTTGGCTCCGTGCCGCGGTTTTCACTGCCGTTAAGTGAAGGCAGTAGCTGCTCTGTCAGAGCCGGGCTGCTCAGGGCATCGGCGGGGCAGTCGCGGTCGAAAAATAAAACCAAGCAATCAAACTGCTGGCCGATCCAGCCGGCACGGCACAGCCACCTCCATCCCCTCCCGGGCATCCACCCCCGGCACTGCCGCTGGCCGGGCCCTTGGCAGCGCCTGTTTGGCTCTGACCTTTTCTATCTGGCTTGATTTATCCGACCGCCTGGCACTCGAGCCGCGGCGCGAGACCCTCTGCGGGAAGAACGCGACATTTCTCAGCACAGCGGCGCAGGGGCACGAAACGGGATGGGTTGGGAAGATCTGCCATGACGCTGCATAGCGAAACCGGGAGATGGTTGCGTTGGGGGCTTCATCTCTTTCACTGACACCTTTCCCTGGCAAAGCTGAGCATTTCCTTGATTAATTAATTAACTGCAGAGTTCCCCATCCTGTGACCAGCACTGCTAACTCCTGCGTTGTTGTTTTTAGCAAAGAATCCTATGGATTTTGACTTGGCTGATGCCCTTGATGATAAGAACGATGGGAAAGGTGCTGGGAGGCCGGACGTAAGGCCGGGTGAAGGTATGTTGACTTCCCCTCTCTGTCCTGCTTGCCACCAGCCGGGTACGGGCTCTCGCTGCCAGACACCATCCCTGCTAAGCGACGGGGTAAGGAGGAACAACGGCGCTGCCTTGTCGGAGGCTCCTGCCTGCAGCCAGCGCCCCGCTGCCCCTGCCGAGGAGGGGGATGCTCCCGCAGGCAGCGCAGCCCCTTCCTCTGGGACCGCAGGGATGGGGGGATGGAGGGAGCCCCTGCCCCGGCGGTCCTTGGCAGAGAGGGGCTCTGCCTAACGACCTGTTGCCTGTCTGCAGGTTTCTTTCCCAGCGTCTCGTCTGACCCATTAAATTGCGACGATTGTGTTAAGTTCCCCCTCGTCCCCGAACCTGACAGCTATTTAAGCGAGGGCATGTGCTGTTGGGGTTCGCACTCGTTGCCAAGACGTAAATCTAGAGCAGGCTTAAATCCTGGGGTAACATATGCTATGGGCTGGGACAGGTTTTTTTTTTTCCATCTCTAAAATACTCCGGTGAATGAATCATTTGTCTACGAGGATTGTTCCCTTGAGCACTTGAGCTAGAAAACAGACTTTGCACGGCTAGTTTATAGATGTCGAGATGGCCGTATACCCTGCTTGCACGTGTAATTAATAGGCAGGTATTTTATTAGATTGTATTAACTAGGTGACTTGTCTGCACTTTGATATTCTGGGCTTGTTGAGGATTCAGACTCCTGCAGGAGAGGTCGAGGCGTTGAACCGCTGGAACGTGGCACCGGTCACAGACCAGCACAGGCATTCCCCCAGCATTGCTGCACCCCCACCTGCCTGGGACCACTCCAGGTTCCGGCATAGTCAGGGCTTTTTTCTCCTTTTACACTCATTACTAAGCCCATAAATCTGGTTTCTAGGGTAAGGTGGTGAATAAGGCGGTGTCTTCCAGGCTGTTCAGGCAAAGGTAACCCTTCCCGAGGCGCAGCATCAGAGAAGGAGCTTTTTGCTGGCTCTGCGTTGGGTCTCCTCTCCCGTCACACGCCTTGCTGCGCCCCGAGGCTCCCTCTGGGGCCGGAGGCTCGACACCTCCACTCATTCACCTGCTGATGCCCAGACCGTGTTTCTCTGCGCTTATCCTACACAAGTTAAACATTCCCACTACAACTGTGGCCAGGATAACTTTTCCACCTGTACCGAGATGTGCTGGTGCTCAGTTCTTCAGCACTGGAGCTGCTCTGTCCCTCCGGGAAGGAGGACAGCCTGCTCCCTGCCTGCGGGACCTGCCAGGGGCTCGCTGGCGGCAGGGCGAGGGCACGCCGGTCCCCAGCAGCACGGCCACCGCACACTCAAACCACTTCTTCCTTCCTCCTCCGCTGCCAGCCAAGGCTGAGCAGCCAAAACGTCTCACGAACTCATAAATGCATCAGTCATTTCAGTTTAAAAAAGTACTACATTACTATTTAAACTTTAATTCAAGGGTATTTCTTTCAAGCTAGACTTAAAGTCAAATTTTACCTCTTTTATGAGCTTAAAATAGTTTGGGTTAAGTGTTTCGTTAACATCTGGTAATTGCAAGAGAAGCAGACCTGTGTAATGACCAGTCCCAGTTCTCACTGGGAACTGAGTAGCTGGCTGACTGGGAGCCGCTGGTTTAAATGGACGTTGAAACCCCTGCTCTGGGCTCTGCTGCACAGAAAGCCCCAGACGGCTCTTCAAAATAGCCAGAGAGCTTTAGAGAAAAATACTCAAATGAGTAGAGCAGCCTCCATCTGCCCGGCAGAGGAACGTTCCCAGGAGCAGGGGTTCGCAGGAGACCAGTCCCACCGTGGGCACGCGATGCTCGCAGGTGACCACCCCTCCCCGAATCCCCCAAAAGTCTGGTTTCCAGGCCCTGCCCATCCAAAGGCAGTGGGTTTTGGGGATCCCTCTCATCCCAAGCGAGCCAGGCGCTGTTTTTCCTTCCTGCTATGTTGTTTTCCAGGCAGCTCTGGCTGCATTGGCCCTCCCGGGAAGGCGGCTGTGGTGTTTTGCTGGGTGAATTTGGCTCTATGTGGGTCGAGAGGGTGAGCTCCCCCGCTGCCGCAGGGCACACGAGAAGCCCGTGCCAGCTCTCCACGGGGAAGCCCGTGGCCACTACCTCCCGGTGGGGCCACGTCTCCCCTTGGGTGCCAACCACCATTTGTTCCTGTTATTTTTTAAGCATTTTCAGACGACGACCTGGCCAGCATTGTGGATGGCGGCTACAGTCCGGATGAGAAGAAAGGTAAGTGGTGATCTACATATGTTCGTTTGCTTTCGTGGTCGCAGCTCGGGCAATAATCACAGTATCAGCCAACCTCGCCTTCCGACGGGGGCACACGTGCAGGGAAGGGGGCTCTCAGCCGTGGGGACAGGGGAACACACGGTTTTTGGCCGCTGTGGTCACACCTCGTGCCAGCGGTTGGAGGGTCTGCAGCTCCAGCCACCACCAGGGCAGACGGGACCCGCATCTCCCCATCCACCTCGAAAGCAGACGCCCACCCCTGTGCCATGAGGGGGTTTGCCGCCAACCACGCGACCGCCGATGGTTGAAACGAGGAAAACCAGCAACAACCGGATAAGCCTGCACGTTTGCGAGGATCCACGGCATTAAATATTAACAGCAGTCGAGTAAAGAGATGAACACCACAAGCCCAATCAACATTTAATGAATCCCCATGCCAAGGACAAACCGCAACGGAGGCATTAATGCACCGCTGACCCGCTTCCATAAATTCAGGATGTGACTCGGTAAGGACTGCAGCTTCCAGCAGGAGTGGCTTCTCCTCCCAGCCCAGTGTCTCCAGGGAAGGCGATTTTAAAACAGACTTCAAGCCAAATGAAGATCCCTTGACATTACAGAGTTTGGCCGGTCACCCCCCTGTGACGGCCAAGTGTGCTGTGGAACTGCCTGACAACGTGTCATTTATCCGCTCTTTACGTGGAGGTGACGTTAAGTGTCATGTGGGCAGGGGTGTCCCCCGCAGAGGCTCCCCCCGAGCGCGCAGGGTGGGAGAGCGGAGCAGCTTCAGAACCCTCGAGAAACGTCGGCGAGCCACCCCGGGCAGCCAGGCGGACACGTGGGGCAGCAGGGACACTGCACCCCGTGGGGCACAGACTCACCCCCAGCCCAGGGCTGCCCCTGGGGCCGCGCTGCCACCCCTCCCCTGCGTGCCCGCTCCCTCCTGGGCTGCCCAGCACGGCAGCGGGAGGACCAGAGCGGCACGGGGCCACTGATGGGCTTGTGTCTCTTGCAGGTACGGGGGGCAACACCGACAACAACTACAGCGGAGGTAGGTACCGCCACAGGGGCAACAGTGGGGTGGGATGGGATGGGATGGGATGGGATGGGATGTGCATGTGCTCCTGCTGCACAGCACCCTGCTCTCTATGTGCCCTGCAGTGGCGGAGACGGGGACGATCGCCGGCATCGCCAGCGCCCTGGCCATGGCACTCATCGGGGCCGTCTCCAGCTACATATCCTACCAGCAGAAGAAGTTCTGCTTCAGCATCCAACGTAAGTCTCCCCCATTAAAATACCTTGGGGGGCACAGAGCAAGCACCCACCTATTTACCCCCTGAACCCCACTACCCTTTTGCATCCCCGAGGCAGGAGGGGGCGTCAGGCATCCAGTGCCCGGAGCTGGCAGAGCAGAGCACCCACGGTGGGTTATTGAGCCCCCCGGCCCCGTCGGGCGCCCACCAGCAGCGACAGCCCCAGGACCCACTGCCAGCCTGGAGGCTGCGCGCAGCCCCTCGCACATACCCACTGACAGTCACAGCCAAACACCAAACCACCCACGCCAAACAGGGTAAATATGGAAAAAAAACCCCACCCCATCCCAAAACAAACACACCAAAAAAAACCCAACCCCCAAATCTCAGCAAGAGGTAAAAACTCACCGGGCAGCAGCAGCGAAGGGAGCACTAGGAGCATCTGCAACTCCCGCAGCCGTGGGTGGTACAACCCACCCCACCCGCCTGCAGGTGTGCAGCAATCACTGCAATTAAGTGCAAATTAAGCAGCAAAGCTTCCTCTTCCCAGAAGGTGCCTTTTTCATGAGCTGCCCCATAAAGTTGCGGAGGTGTTGGAGGTGTTGCGACAGCCTCCCCCACGGCACCGCCCTGGCCACGGTGGGCTCCTGAGCCCCTTCAGGGGTGGTTGCAAACAGCTGGAAAAAGCTCTTCTTAAATGAATCAAATGAAATCTCCTGCGAGTCTCCTTTGCTCTGGGGGAAGGGTGTTTGGGGTCGGAAACTTCTGCTGGAATCGTGCTATTTTCCCAGTTGTGCCAGAAACAAACAGGAGCATTTTGGTAAATTAGATCAGCAGGAAAAGTCAAATGAATGTGATGGAATGAAACACCCTTGCATATTCCCCCCACTTAAATGATATTTTGGCAAGAATAAATAATTAAAAAAAAAAGAGTAAAGGCTTTGATGAGGGGGAAGCTGAGAGACACAAAGCCCCAGAAAGGCGGCAGGAAATTAAAGTTAATTATAAAGGAGGATTAATTTAAGCCATCAGACGTGGCATGCTGGGCTAATGTCAGGCCTTAGATGCATTGCAATGCATGACAGAAATCTAAGAGCCGTCAGCCACTGCAAAAGTGGCTTTTTATTGAAAAACATAAATTGCATTTGGTGTTATCCCAGCAAAACACACGTCTTGGGGGAGGCAGCGGTGGTGTGTGATGACCACTCGCTTGAAGCACAGAGGAACGGACTCGGCTTCTTCCTTTCCTTGCCCGGCCGTCCTTCTGCGGTGGCGAGGCTGCGCCTCCATTCCTCCTGTTTGAGTCTCCTCTGACGAGCGTTTGCCGATTCCTCTAAGGATGTGTACAACGCTGCCTAGTATTCTTTATCCCACTTTTCTCCTTGCAGCGCGTCTCCCGCTGGCTAGCCGTGCCCTAGGCTGTGGCTCAGCCTCTCGGTGTCCCTCTGTCCCCAGCGCTCACTATGCCCGGGTGGAACGGGGGCTGTCGGTGCTGCTCCGGCACCTCCTCGCCTGCCTGCGCGGTTTGGCCGGCCGCACACTGCACTCTCTGCTGGCATGGGGTTCTATGGTGGGGCTTTTTTTAGCCACTTGCAGAAACTTTTCCTCTCTCCTACGCCTTGGAGGCGGTGGCTGCCCCGTCGCTGCGTGAGGGCTGCCATCGTGCTGCTTTGCCCGGGCCCCGGCACCGTTCCCGGCCTCCCTCCTTCCCCGAGAGGTAGGAACGAGCCCCATCAGAGCCCCGTGGTGAGGCGTGGCGGGTCCCTGCCACGCTGCGCGCTGCGTTTCGAGGCATATGAAGTTTGGATGCCTACAAAGCGCATAGTTTCCTCCACAAACCAGCACCGCCATCTCCCCTCCCTGGTCCCTCCCTAACGGGATGAAACAATTAGCACAGCACTCCCACCTCTGTATCTCTCCAAAAGGTCCTTTAGAGGAGCTGTAGAGGACGGCTGAGGTCCATGGCACCCCCCCAGACAGTCTTAACTCCATCTTCTGCAGCTCTGAGCCGGACCATGGCGAGCGGTGCTGCCCCCTTCCCCCTGCGCACCCCCTCGCCGCCACCGTGCACCGCTCAGCCTTCTCCCTGGGCACTTGTTGCAAACGTTGGAAACTTCTTTGTATTTAAATCAGGGACTTATTCGGGATTTGACACCCCGCCGGCATCCTGCCTCATCACCACAGCCCTGCTCTAAACTGCCTCTCGCAGCTCTGCGTAACTCGGCGTCTAACGAGGCCGACACCATCTCTCCACGCTGCTGCGCCGCAGTCCCCTCCGTCCGGAAGACCTAGCGGAGTAGCCAGCCCCGCTGCCTCACCTGATAAAAATAAAGCAAGAGACTCGGATAAAAAGGGGTGCTGGGGGCAGCTGTGCCTTCTAGACAAGCCTCCGTGGTCACCTGAGAACCCGGCAGCGCTCTCTCGGCACTGTCTGTGGTTTACTGATGTTTCTGTGCTGCTGGTGGTGCAGGGGAGGCTGCGGAAAGGCGCCTTCGCTGTTGCAGCAGAAGGGCCCATTACCAGAGCTTTTAGGGCATCAAAGAACATCATTTTCACTTTCTACTCTCCCGTTCTCACTCTTTATTGTTACTTCTCAGAGGGACTTAACGCGGAATACGTGAAAGGGGAAAACATGGAAGCTGTCGTAAGCGAGGAACCGCAAGGTGAGACCCCTTCATTCCTCACCCAGTCTGCCTCGGGCCACAAAAGCAGCTTTACGGAGGGACCTTCTTCAAGCCCCCCGCGCTGCCCTGAGCTGCCCTGTCTCTTTGATGAAGACACCACTTGGGCGATGCTGCAGCTTTTTGGGAAACACCCACCACAGTGCTTCCCCCCCTTTATTGTCCCACAAAGGAAAGCCGTGCTCAGAGCCCCAGGAGCTCGCGCTGCAAACAGGAGCACTTAATGTTTAGCGTTTGTGGTTTCAGCCATTGAGGGCATCTTAGACAAGAAAAGCATGATCCTTCCTTCAGTGACAGATCACCGAGGCTGCTGCAAAGGCTTCTCCAATGTCACATACAACCATCCAGCACCGGGCAGCCATTGCTTGCGCTCTGCTTCCGTCGTCTGCTGTGGTACTCACGATTTTTTCTCTTTCTCCCCAGTTAAATACTCAGTACTGGAAACGCAGTCGGCAGAACCACCAAAACAAGACAGCGCGAAGATGTAAAGCACGACCCGGGGCTCGAAAAGAATCAGTCCGCAGCAAACGGAGATCTTACATGCTTGTAATTTAGCTTTTTATTTAATTTGACTCCAAAGCTATTTAATGCATACTTAGGCTTGAACTGGCTTCTCGTTGCTGTAGGCTTTAGGGTTAGAGTGGTTGTATGTGTTTATTTTTTGTAAAGAGGTATATGTTTACATGGAAGTAATATTGTAGGCTTGATGTCCAGTTGTATGCAAACCAATCGAAGGTGTGTCAGTAGTGGTCAATTGTCAATTAAGGGACAAGATGTTTTTCAAGGAGCGGACGAGCTCACAGGTGTGAGGACAGCGAAGTGCCTGTAAATAGCGATCCAAAGCAAACCATCCAAAGCCCATCCTAAAGCACCTCCAGCCAACTTCTGCCATCAGCTGCGGGCATGTCTTTTCCAACAGCAGTGACGGAAACTGCACGTTTCCCAAGGGCAGATCGCGGTCCTTGGCGTAGCTACACCTAGACGTGAAGTGCCTACGGGTGGGTCCTCAGGTGGGGCCTCAGCTGAGGTGGGCGACTCCCTGCTCCGAAGCCAGGAGTTGAGGATGCTTCGCCACCACACAGCGCTGGGCTTCTAACCACGTAAAAGGACCTGATTTTCACGCCAGGTCATAAGTACTGGTAAGAGCGGGGTGTGCAGCGTTCATTTTTAGCAATACCATTGGCATGCTCGGCTGTGCTGGAGATCGGAACGGAGCTGGAGGTGCCAGGTAATACAGTTTGTCTGTGTGACGTGAGATTGTCACCGCAATGAGAACTGTATGTGTTTGGATGTTCTCAAGGACGGGTTCAGATCTCGTTCACAGTAGAACAAATTACAGATTCAACCCCAAAGAAAACAAACAAAGTATGTATCCGTTAAGACCTGTAACACTCCCTGCCACAAGAGAAGTCAGGCTTAGCAAGAGGCAGCATCCTCCCCCTTCTCCTTTTATCGTTAACACAACTATAGCGAGCACTCCTGGGCACCCGAGGCAGAAAAAGGATATAAAGCTTCGTCCATTGTGTCACCGACTAACCTTTAAAAAAGGCAGAATCTCCCGAGAGGATGGGTCCTCCATCGCTGTCCTGCGTGGGGTTCCTGCGGCTCTGTGGGTGGCACGGGGATCAGCAGGACGCGGGGCGGCCGCCACCACGGCACCGCCACCCCACACCCCGCTCGGGCAGCCCTCTTCGTACCTTGGCTGCCTTGCAAGAATTTGCGTTTATGTTTCTAATCCCTCCCCAACACTTTTTTTATCGCTGCTAAAATGTGGGTGCTGCTGCTTTCCGATACATTTACCCAAATCAACGATTGCTTAAAAAGCACGCTCGCAAGTGAAGGAAAATTCAAATTGGTGTAAGAGGTACTCACCGTTTATATATAAACTTGTAATGTGTGCTTTCTGTACTGTTTTGCAAGTCCCGTGTTTTGTGAATGCGTATGAAAACCCCAGCCTTTCAGCCTGATACACAAATTCGCAGCTTTCAGGTCGACGGGACTTGGAGAAGGCCTTGCCAGGAGGTGACGGAGCTCAGGAGCGTTGCTGCCTAAGGGCTCCCTGTGAAAGGAAATCGCCGAGTAAGACGGCCGACTATTTTGCAATAGCTGCACGATTCTTTATGCTTTTTTTAACACTTGCATTTTTAAAGCCTTACACTAGCTCTAGCTACAGTGTTTTATAAGCGAAACGAGTTCTAGGGGTATATGGCGCCTCGCGCGCGTTCAGAATACCTGGGCTACCACAGTACTGCTACCAACTACTGCTGCTTTCTTCTATGAATGTGTTTGCATTAGGAAACAAAATATTTAATTATCGGCTGCTCAGAGACTGGAAGCAGAGGAACTAGAGATGGGATGCGCTCTGCTTGCCTGCTCCCCGAGAAGGATTCTGACGGAGAAGGCAAGCCCCGCGGCCGAGCCTGTGTATCTCCGTTCCCAAACACCAGCGCCTGTTTTTCTCTCTTAGCCAAACACGGTGGAAAGCTGTAGCATGAAAAATGTTTTCAGAAAGTTATTGTAGATGAGGTGTTCCCGCGTGGCGCTGATGAACACCGGGAGCCATTTCCCTAGCTTAGATCAAGTGACCGTAATTCCGTCTCTCCTCCTGCGGATGACGGGGGTTTCTGTAGGTGCGGATCACGGGGACTGTTGGGTTTCTGTTAGCGGGCCCGCCCTGTTTGTCCAGCGGACAGTGCGATGGAGCGTCCAGCATTGCTTATAGCACCTACCCCTCCTTTGGGAAACTCTCACACTGGAACATATGAGAAACACATGTCTAATTCACAAATACCACAGGTTAAAAAAAAAAAAAAGCCAAAAAAAAAAAAAGCTGTTTCACTGAAAAAACCCACCCAGTTTTTAGAACTCAGAAGTTGCTCCGTTCCCCAAGGTCTTTTCTGTGACTTTGGTGACTACTTATCCCTTAGTGTAATTCCTAGGTACGTGGAAAACCATAAATGCCCAGTAGTGAAAGGGAGCACTTTTTCAAAGGTTTACAGTAACAGAATTGAAGATCTCTTTCTCCAGGAGTTCAAACAGGAGATATTGACAAATACCACAGTAAAGAAACTAAACTTGGTCTTCTCTTCAAAACTGGTCAAACGTCCAAGTCTCAATGTGCTAAATGTTAGTAAAGGCTCAAAGTGCTGTTTATTGCAGTCCCTCTCCTTCCCCATCTGAACTCTTGGGTCCGTCTCTGAGAAAGAGGGAGTTTATACATCATCTATATTTTAGGCATTATAGCAACTGAGAGGATTCCTGTGTATTTTCCTAGTAGTGATCCAAGTTCTGAAACAACTGACCCAGCACTGACCTTCTAACTACCTTCATTTAATTAGTATCTATTCTCTTCAAATCTGGACACGGCATTTTTAAAAAATCCTGCATTTTATGTTTTGTATATATGGTGTGAACTTTCTCATCCTTTATAAAAGAAGGCCATTAAAAATGGGATTTTTTTCATATAGTCCAAAACCTATATGGACAGCTGCCCTGAGAGTTTACACTACCAGTGCTGCGAGCCCTTTTACTTACCACACTTCACTTCTTCAGCTTAACTAAAGCTATTTTTAATAAAATGAATCAGAAAAGGTTTCTCAATTAGAGAGAAAACAGAGAATTGAAAGAATTTAACTAGCTCTTTTCCTGTTGTTTATTCTATCAACTATTTTCATTTTCCTTTGGCAATACTGTAGTAGTTTCTTCATTTTAGATTATTCAGTTGAGTATACTCTGACCTGAAATTCGGGTATTTTGGTACTCTAAATTCCATCATTTTCATGCAAACCCCCGAAGGAACCCTTACAAGTGCTATATTGTCATTCTTAACTACTCATTTGTTGTGACAAAAATGGAATTAGTCCATAACACCATTTCAGATTCTGAGAAAGATGAGTCAACAGGCTAAGGCTTTAAAAATTTGCTTCTGCGACAAAGGAGGTTGAGGAACAAATGAAGTTCAGAAACAACAGTACTGTGAAATGAGAATCCTTTCTTTTGAGTGAAGGTCTTAAAAGCAAGGAGTACCGTTTGCTGATGCAGAAGCGATCTATACCAAACAAAGGCCCAATGTTATGCGATGAAGAGAAGATTCATTTTGCTAATGTGCATGTAAAGATCATGGGGGTAAAAATCAGAATTTGACTACCATCGGAAAACACCAAATAAAACCAGTTGTCTAGTAAGACATTTTAGACTTGATTTTTTGTGGTTTTTTTTCATGTTGGAGGTAAACCGAAAATGGTGGGCTATAGCCTTATTGCACATCACCTCTTATGTAACTACACTAAAGACTTCATTTAAAAAACCAAAACAAACTGGACTTTGTGAAAAAACAAGTATCATTATGAAAACTTTAATTTAATGGTAAAAGTGAAGTATTTGCATGTGCGCACACACGCGCACATACTCTCACGGGTCACCCGGCAACTAAACTGTAGGCAGTGCGCTGTGTCCCTGCCTGCTCTCAGCACAGCTGGGTTTTGGTCCTTCTCACTGCAGTTTCCTTTGGAATTTCACATCCCGTGGATGAATCTGCTGTGCAGTGCAAACTAAGCTTGTGACCTCTGTATAATGATGCAGTGCTTAGTCTCACCGTCAAAAAAGGTGGCTAATATTTCAAACTAGCTACTTCTGACTCATACTTCTTGTAGAAATAAAATTCTTCCTTGCCAACTGCACGAGATCTGGCAGTCAAAGGATCTCTAATATGATACCCGCTTAGTTCAGCAGATATGATCTCTCAGCAAACAGACGTTCCTTTTTGCTTTTTAACGTAAGTGCTTTACGTGGGGAACACTCTATAAATTGTCCATTTTACTTTGTCCTCTGCTGCGGGGCTCAATGAATGGGAGTTGTTGATCCCAACAACTGTTCTCTGGTACAGAACCAGCCATTCTTGGTGTTACTACATACAGCATATGAATTAGTACAGCTTTTCTCGGAAAAGAAGAGAAAAATCAAACACTTCTTGTTTAAAACTTTAACTCCTTGAGAGGAAGGCTGCCTATGCAGGGAACAAAACCAGGCAGATAGAAGTGTTTACCAGCTTTAAAAGCCTTCTTCCATTTTAATGAAACAACAAAACAAAAAGAATACTTTTATCTACAAAGGAGGAAAAAGTGTAATTCAGCTCCGAAACAGGACTAAAATGGCAAAGTGTCTGATGCTGATAATTCACTTAACTTACGTTACAATCAAAAACGTTGCAGTTGGTTACCAAGGCTTCAACTCATTCTGGGACACCGAATTCAGGTTGTTCCCCCTCTCACATGTCACTGACAATAGGAAAATCCTACAGGTCAAATTTAACTGCTTGCTGTCTTTGCACATTCTCTTTGCACTCAGCAGAGTCAAAACCCCAAACCAAAGCCAAAGATCTAGATTTTGGGTAAGTTAATAGTTCTGTCCAAGGTGCATCAGACAGGAAACACGGTTCTGCTCTTTCCTCAACCAGTTCAATACTGCTTTATTAAAAAATAAAAGATAATGACAGAATTAGTTATTAAATCAACAGGAAAAAACCTGATTATCAGGAATCAGGCTGAGTACAAAGACAGTCACCTCTTAAATATAAAACTATGCTTTAACTGGCACATACGAGCTATATAATACCTTTGAAACTTGCCACGTGAAGTACATACAAGAACATCCGTTGTGCCTACACATATTGCAGCAGAACCCCTCCCCCAGTGCTCCCCCTTCAGATCAGAGAAGACTCACTGAGCTGTGTTGGAACTTGTGGATAAACAGCGAGTCGGCTGAAATAACTGGTATTCTTCTATGCAAACCCAAATTTTCAGATTTTAGCTCTAGGAATCTAAGCTTTAAAAATCTCAGAATGCCCAAGATAATCCAGTCATCACTTTTACAATAATTATAGAGAAAATGTTGTGATTATTAGCAGCAATGAAGAGGAAAACTTCAAAAGATTTTCTTTAGCACTGCATTTTAGAGATAATGTGCTTTGCTTTAATATACAGTTAAAATGTCAAGGAAATCCGAAGTATGGAAGAGTTTAATTCAATACTAGCTCAACATATTTTGGCAATGTAAAATTCACTGCTGGCATACTGTTCAGCAGAACCATTTTTACCAAGAAAACATCTTTCGTCTATTTATAAAATAGCCTGAGCTTGATTAAGAGACGCAACATTGCAAGCCTTCCTAAACTTTGTTCTTGTAGGTGAGTATCTATTATAAGAATCATTCACTATAGTAAACAGGACAGGTTGAAACACTCTGCACTGCACAGTGAACTTGTAAGACTGGATACAGCACATCTGCCTTTCCAGCTGAAGTTGCAAAAGTGCTCAGCGGCTCACCTTATGCAGGAACTATACGCTCCATATATGAATGCAGAGAAACAGGAAAGCGCCCTCGCATATTAAGAACAAATGCACAGTAATAAACAAATACTCACAGGCAATAAAAACCACAGTCAGCATATAGAATCAATTGGCTCTTAAGAATGGGGCTTAATTTGCACTAGCAGAACTTGGACAATACAAGCACGAGTCAAAAAGCAGAGCTGCAGTATTTAAGTGCCCTAAGGAAAAGAACCATATTCTCATGAAACACAGCAAGGAAAACAATCCAGGGAAAATTTTCAGCATGTGCCATTTCTGGGCCGTGCAAGAAAGCCACGGTTTTTAAAAGGCTGAATGTTATAGCAATCAAATCTGATATGAATATTTTAGGGGGGAGATGAAAGACAGTTGGAAGTGTGTATTTTATACGAAAACACCACTAAATTATTCACTTTACAGAAAAAACTGCTAGCAGCAATTTAAAAAAACAAAAAGCCAAGAGGCTTTATTTCAAGAAAACCAATTAAGATCATATTATTTAAAAACTTTGTCAAACAGTCGTTACAAGTTAAGGTCTTCAAAAGAGTTTGGACAGGCAGGATCCATTTTCTGAACTTACAGCTTAAAACCACGTGAGTATGCATATGTTTAACATCACATACACATGTGTATAAATGGACACAGCTTTGCATTTTGTGTGTACACTTTAAAACAAAACACACTTAACAAAATGTGGAGCTATACAGACTATACAATTTACACAGCTGGGTGTCATTCCAACCCCAAATATTACCATTTGCTAGAAAACAAACTTTTACTTTGTACAAGACTTTGACATGAATAAGTTTACCCCTTGCTCAGGAGGTTGAAACTGAACAATAAGCTAAACAGTCAAAAGACTTTATTTCAACTTGTACAAAAGGCATTAAAAAAACCTGAAATACATGCTTTAACAAATATATTACATCATACAAGTCATTGTGGTGTACTTGATAAATCCAGCTTAACTTCATCCACTTTTAATGGCATATTTAGTCGAAATGTAAAACTGACTACCCTGGAAAACATTTATTTTAAAATCAATTTCCAAGTGCATTAATTACCTAAAAAAAATAAAATGCTCTAGCAAAAAAAAATATATATTACTGAGTGAAATAAGGAACTCCCATTCAGAAAAACGTTCTGTGTTCTGTGTAAGCATCATGTGGCATTTAATCTGATTCTCTCAACCAGGCATGGTACCCTAGGCAGTGTGAGAGGCATTTTTCTGTCTGCTTGGCAGATGGATCCCTTTTTAGGATGGTTAAATTGTTAGTTGCTCAAAACAAAGTTTAATTTCACAATTGGTGATTTAGCTAGAGATGTCAAAACACATGTGGGTACTGCCAACAAGAAAATGCATCACATCTATTGAAGCTCTTTTTGGCCTCATCATGATAATATCAGACACAGAGTAAGGCATGTAGATCATAGCAATTACCAGTCACTCACAACCCTTTTGTGATGGGAAAAGCACTTCACCCTCCTCTTTGTATTACCTGACAAATTTTTTCACATGGCTTTTGTTACACATCACACAGAGGTGTGTACCGGTGTGGCTGAATGGGAAGGAGATGAACCTCTATCAGATGAGGAAGAAATGGATCGAGTAGCAGCTTCCCGCTGCAAATCCTCAACCTTCTTCTGAAGCTCCGTCCGGATGGCGAGGAGCTCTTTAAGATTTTGATGGATTGGAACCTGCCGGGTGAAGAAACACAAGGCTTATTTTGAATCTCATAGTGAGTTATCTTCTCAAGCAATGCTTTCACTGTTTCCTTTAGTAACACAATGAATCCAACACCTATGAATTTCAGTATATCAAAATTTAGGAAAAGTGCTTCTTTAGTCATTTGAAATGAAACATTTCAGCAAACTGTCCCTTTCTAACACCACAGTTGGCAGGAACTGTTTGCAAATGATCTTGATGGGTTACCAAACATATTCCAATAAATGTAACCCTATCCCTTATCAATACTGCTTTCAGTTGAACTTAAAATGCCTTTCTTGGGAACTAGTTCCCCTGCCTGTTGGGACAGGAATTATTTTGTAAAGACATTAGAGTTCACAAAGCTGGCTCCACACAGAGCATCTTGTTACTCTTCTAACCAGGCATCTTTCCAAGAGTCCGACCCTTTCCAGCTTGTCAGGGAGAAAAGCACAGCAGCCAAGTGAATTGTGCTTATAGTGGACCTCCCAGAGTCACATTCTGATAAACCTTTCACAGAAGTGGATCAGGTTTCTGCCTCTACTTCTGACAGTGCCCAAAAAACACCGGAGATACACCTCTCCGCATCAGACTTTTCACACCCATCTGGAACATTCAACTGTACCATGGCGAAAGGAAGATGCAAGCCACACTGGTTTTTGCAGCTGGATCTGTTATCTCAGACAAGCACAAAGAGACCTCCCCTCCTTCCAAATGCTACAGAAATGCCAAAAAAGTTTGACTCTAAATTGCTTTTAATTTGTTTTATCCTGTATAAACTCTAATTGTTTACAGCTTTTGGAAAGAGCAAGATGGGAAAATAATTTAATTGGGCTGGCAAGACAACCAGAGGGAAATGCAGCAATGGGAAACCTTTGGATTGCTAGATGTGGTAAGTCATTTATACCCTGGGATTCTGGAATGCCAGACTCCAGGGAACTGCATTCACCCACGATCACTTCCTACTGCTTGAAAGTGATTACAGGGCTAGGATGCACACCTGAGCATGAAATTCTCACACAGTGCTATGTAACGAAGATTTTTATATAAAAGAGTTTCTCTTCTTGCTATCAACACACAACTCACAATTTGTGTTTTTGTGAATTCAGGCTTTTGAAAGAAAGTTCATCAAAAATCCATGCATTTGATTTTGACATTTTCAAAATCTAACACTCGTGTTTGTGAAAGAGGAAAATAACATTTAATTTCTAACTTTATTCTCACTTAAAAGAATAAAATAGCATCAAACAGTCTGGTTTACGTCAACATCTTTTTGGCGATAGGCTTTTTTCTTGTTTGTGACTTAGCCCATGAACAGAAACTTGTATTCACAAAGTGCTGCTCCCCGGGAGTCATCAATTCATCCAGCATGCCATCTACAGCAATTTCAAAAGCATAGCTTTTTGAGCCTTCAGCAGAACAATTGCTGCACAACATCAAGCTCCCAATGGTGCGGAGTCTTGCCTTCACTATGCAATGAATTCCTTCTCTTCTTGCAATCTTCTCCTGCACCCACCATACAAACTCTCTAGCCAGTGAGGCCACAAGTCTACAGACAACAGCCTCCTTCACTAATCAAACACAAAGCAGAAAGCCAATCTCATTTTTCTGAGGTGGTCTACAGAAAACGTATACACCTAAAACCATGGCAAACTGAGTCTGGTGATGAAGTTTGTGCAAGATGTTGTACTACACACTATGGAAAATTCAAATTTCACCGAAGACCAAGACTTTCCGGAATTAGCACTCCCTTTCTATTTTTTTTTCTTTCCTCAAGTGCAAGATCCCTTCCTCATACACTCCCACTTCAGATTTCTTCTTTATGAAGATGTTTTCCTGAAAGACTTAGGTCTGTAACAGAGTGATTTACCATTGGTATCATTAGTCACGCAAGCCTTGGGTCACAGGAGATTTGTACACCTGATTTCTGCACAGCTTTATCATTATTCAGTGTAACAGGCCAATTTCTCTTAGACACCTTTCACATGGGCATTAGCCAGTGTGTTCCACTGCACAATGCTCAAACACTCATAAAAAGCAGTTCCATACAACGGGCTTTTGGGGAACCCACTACAAATCCTTTCAGGATACATTACACAAAAGCTGCTGCAGAACTTGGCACGCTGAGTAAAGTGCTTCAAGGAGGAAAAGTGTGGCTGCACATCTCAATCCTTCTTCTGCATTCCCCCAGAACCTAATTCAACACGACACATGCTCAAACTTTGACGCAAATGCTGTTCTCCCCACGTGTCCACCTCAAAGAACAGGACTGTCTTTAAACAAATTAGCTAAATAACAATAATGACATTTAAAAAGTCTGTTTATATTCAAGTCACACAAAAAACTCTTCAACACTAAGGTTGCAAAATTACGCCCTCAAGAAATAAGGAGGTCTCAGAATGAAGATTACTTCGCTAAACTCAATTCAGCCTTCCCGTACATCTGTATAAAATCATTGATTAAATAAACATTAAAATACTACCTTCCCCCTTGTATTCTTCATTTATTCAGTGCACAGTTTGATGCAGTTATTCAATATTTAGTTTTCTTTGCAGTGTCTGACCCCATCCTTTATTTATTCTTCTGAACTTAAAATGCTTAAATTTCCTTTTCTGTACTTTCACCTCATGTGAAGAAACAAATTTATTTCTGCAGCACCCTAATGAGGTATGGGAGTACTAACACTCCACTTTTACAGACAAGGATCTGAAGAAAGCACCTCCTAATTTTGCATACCTTGGATCTCAAATTGCTTTAACAGAGAACTTAGGAATTCTGCCATTCAGCCTTCTGGGCACCAAGCAGGACACCCAGTAAATAAGGAGCACACACATGGTGACCATTCTTCTCCAGGTACCTCCCTTACAACAGAGGAATCCTGTGGCAAAGGCAGGGAGAAACTTCATTTCTCCAGAGCAGCATTCTGCTCCCTCACCCATGGGACAATTTTTCTTTGTCTGCAGCTGTGCCCCCTCCAGCCTACTTTCGCAGATTGTATTCCATGGGTTGAACAGAAAGCAAAGACCGCCGACACTTGGAGCATTAGTCACTCCTAGTTCCTATCCCCAGTTCATCACAATTCTCTTATAGACTCTGTATCAAATCCATCTGTCAGTCCTTTTACTCTCATTTATTCTCGGTCCTTGTAAATTCACTGAGATTGTTCCAGCCTCAGACCTCCAAATTGGATGAATTTCCTCCAAAATATGAGCAGGCATATTTCTGAAACATAATCTCTCTTACAAAAATCTCACGTTTGCCCTAGAGATGGGATATTTACAGAAAACCAGCCCCTTGCCCCAACAAAAGAAGTCTACAATACCAATATTTTCATATGGGAAAATACTCTTCTTAGTCACATTCTCATAAGCAACTGAGCCTTCTTGGATGGAGTTTTACAAACAATTCAGCCAGACACACATAATTTGGTGACTCAATCATTAGAGTCCAGCAAAGCTGTTAGCAAGGCAAAGTAGAGTCTTACAATGGGGGAAAAAAAAGGGTCACCTTTAAAATGTTCGCCATCTTTTAATAAGTGCATGTTAGATGAAAACACCGCAAGATAGTTCTACATAAATATCATCACGCCATTTCATATGGTAGTGTAAACATGAATGGTTTTCTAACATCAAGTCTTTCCCAGGAAAAGATTCTCGCTGCTTGCCATTTAACACAGCATCATGTAGATGCACACCGATGTAAAACCATAAAATTCCCAAACACTAAAATTCCAATACATACTTTAATTTCATGAAATAACATGTCAAATTCAGTCTATGGAAATCTTTAGCACTTTCAGAGTATTTTCAAGCAGCTGACAATAACTGATTTATTGGTGATAAAGGTCCATATTAGAATTACATACTCATGGGCTAAGAAAAAGGTGGTATAGGCAGTTGAGAGATATAAAAAAATATTACAGAAGTTCTCATAAAAAGACCTGAAAAGCAGCCTGGCATGAGCAGCTGTGTTTTCCCCCAAATGTCTTCAATTCTGCTACTGTAACTTCCCTTTTTTGAAAAAAACATTATTCTAATGTGCTAGAGGGCAAAAATGCCCACAACAAAGCCTCAACCTCAAGTCGTGTATTTTTTTTTATTATTTTAATGAAACCATTAGGAGAACCAAATAGAACTGGGATTATGCAGCGTTCTGGAAGCCTCCTTTCGTCTTGGAAGGAGGAGGAAGAGTAAGAAGATGAAGCATCTTCACAAAAACCATTACAATAATAATAATAATAAAAAAGAAGTTTCGTTCATTTCCACATTTCCTAAAGACTTATTCCCAGGCAGACCTGTTGCTGCCAGTGATCCCCCATACCACCCTGTGCAAATTCTTACAGATCACTATCTCCATTTTCGTCACTTCACGCCATTATATTTCAGCGTGTGACTCCTCTCTCAAATAATGCCTTCTTCAGAAAGGAACGGCTCCAACAGCCTTCACAATATCACCTGTAATGGCTTGCTGTGAACGACGTTCTCCTTGCCTTTGCCACTGTTTAGAATAAAAGGAAGTGGAAGAGCGACAGATTCTGTAAGGAACAAGAAGTTTGGAGAAGATCCTTTATTAAAAGATCTTGTTACCACCTTAACCCTTCAAGTGTATACTTGCACAGCACAAGTAGCGTCTCCATGGCAAGCTTTTATTACAGTCTTGTTAAGAAATCGTATAATTGATTTGACTGAGATGAATTTGTTGGGAGTCTGACAGCAGTTATGCTGCTTTCTACTCTCTCATCCTGCCTCTCAAATTAGGAGTGGAAGCTCAACAAGATGACTCTGGACACACCACCCAGTTGCATTCAAGTTATTTTTTGCTGCTTTACTCCACTGTATCGATACCAGATTTTCAGAAAAGTGTGCATCCTTTCCTTTGTAACACCATCTTCCCAGAAGGTTGCTGCAGTAATGCTGCTAGGCAACGCCCGGCCACTACAGCCAGGTCCCCGACGCTTCTGCCCATACTCCAGGGCAAAGCAAAGACCTACTTCTGCTGCACAAGAGGAGCCTACACAGATGAAACCTAACCTGGCAGTGCATCTGCAGTTTTGTTGGGCTGGAAAACTGGCTGGGCCATTGCTTATTAAGTCTTTCACATGTTATTTAAACTATTACCTCAGTGTGCTGAAAAACAGTACATTTCATTTCAGTTATTTAACAAAATATTCCATTAAAAAATAAAGTAGAAACATAAAGGTGAATGTACCACATTTTAACAGATTTTGGTGGGTTTTGGTGGGTAGCCAATTCTGTCATTTGGCTATTTATAAGAAATAAAATTAGATTTCTCTAATTACATAAAATTTACTAAAAGCAGAATAGAAGTTCATCAATTCAAACCCAAAAGTGGTGTTTACATCTAATATAGCTAGCAATACAATCCAAGCAGGGAATTGCTAAGTATTGGTACTTGGTAACTACTTGATAATCCAAGGAAGGAGTTTGTCAGCAGCACTAAGTGGTGGGGATAAATCTGGGCCCGAATCCTTGGGAATTCTGACTGTGCTCCAGGCACTGACCAAAAAGTTGGCCCCGTAAAAGCTGGAGAAGAATTTACCTGCGACGTCTCGAGAAGATTTTTCAGTGGGTTTTTTTTTCCTCCTTTTAACTGCTACTGTAATACTGACTCAGAAACTAAGAAGAATAACAATTCACATTTTCGCCCATTTCAACATTGTTTTAAGTTTCCAGTCCAACCTGTCTGCATCAAGCCACGATTAAACTTAGGACATCATCCCCCTCCTCATACAATCTATTCACCTATATCCACCTTCTGTTCTTGCACTTCTTCCCTGCTACTTGCTTCTCCTCCCTTCCCTTCCTTATCTATGATATTGCCAGCTGCCCTGTCTCTCCAGAGAGTTTCCTCTCTCTGGTACGAGCAGCCTCTTTCCCCTGTAAGACTTGATGTGATTCCCCCACTGCTAGTGATACTTGCAATGTTTGAAAGCCTGCCCACAACCAGTAAAAAACAGCAAAATGCTGCACAATTGAGTGAGCCAAGTAGCGTTCTTCACTCAGAAACAAACGATTGTACATTCCTGCAAATTAGTCAGTTAAAATGGATGGGGCTTTATTTTCCTGATTAGGTAGCTTTGCTGCCTATTTGATTCAAAAGCAGATACTTTTCCTACGCTTTGAAGATAAGGTACCTACTCCCTATAATGAGCTGAAAAATACTTAGAACACTGCTAAAGAACCATTCTTTATTGCTTAAAATACCATTGATATGAAACCATTTTTTAAACTGAATTATCCATATGTACATCAAAAGCAGAACCTGCTGTACTGTAACTCTCAGAACGCACCACTTCACAGTTACAATAAATTATTCCTGCTCGGTGAGGACTTGAGGAAAGATAAAGTTGGGGTTTTTGAATTATACCCACGCAGAAACTACAATTATGCTATACAATATACATACGAAAACACATAAAAAACATCTACACATAAGGCAGCTGCATTTCCTAAAAAATTCAAACCTTCCTCTTCACAGAATTAGTACAGTTCACTTTCAGTATTGATTTTCAGGTTTTCATTCCCAAGTAATCCTTCAGGATTCTGGAGTGCTTTTGGATAGCAAAATTTGTCAACACAAGGATAGGTATAAAAGAAATTATAATAGCTACTCACTTATAGTACCGCCAAGTCTTAATTGGATGGATATCTACTGTGTATTACTGTACTAGCTCAAGGACAGTCATTCACATGAAAATTGTTCAACAGTGAATGCATTTTGTCTTGTTCAGCGAGTATACTTTATCTATTTTAGCAACAGGGAAGAAAGGCTGCAGAGAAAAATGGTTATTTTAAATTCATTGCTTGACTTAAGACTGTCGGTTTTTCAAAAACCTACTCTGTACATTGGAAAGGCAACAATATCTTTCACTTGAGCTTTTTGTTCCTCTTCACGAAGAGCTGGAACTCTGACAGACTTGCTTTTAAAACCTAGTTAACAGTATACTCATAGAAAAAGGAAATCTCAAATGATGAAAACAGCAGTTTTCAATAATAATCAATACTTCCACACTTACTGCAGTGGTATGCTCCTGGGAAACCAAGTAGAACCCCCTGGCCTTCTGGAAAAGCAACGACTAGCAAACAAAAATTATGAATCCAATGATGGTGGAACTGTAACAGAGATTTTTGCAAACAACTGCATAGATTTCCAGACTCAGGAAACTCTATGTGCTACAGACTGATGCACTGCTTCATAAAACCTGCAGCCCATTTTCATTTAGACATCTGACAGATTAGAGCAACGCTTTGAGTGCTTGCTCTTCAAAATACGTTAGAAACTCCAAAAATGAAGATTATTTGTACAGTACTAGTTCCTCCCTTTATGTGCACATGCTGATGCTGTGCTTATTACAGGATAGCAGTGTGGGTTTTTTTCTTAAATAACTACAGATTCTTTCAGCACACAGGATAAGCAGTTAGTCTTTATTTTCTTCTGTATCAGTTGAATGCTGAGAGTTTTATCTGCAGATAAAAGTTACCTGCAATAAATCAGACTGGAAATCTTGACTTAAACATTCAGACAGAGAGAAACTATCAGGTACTGTAAGAAACTTGCCTTGTCTCACAAGAAACTCTGCGGTAAACGCAGGGATGCAATCTCCTTAGCTATGGCAGCGATTCCTTCTCCTGACATCTCCTGCCTCATTCTTTCATGCAAAAAGGTGGACTCGAGACCATGGATCCTGGATCAGCAATGCCAAGCATTTCCAGAGCCATATGATGGCTTTGTCCTGCCACAAAATGGTCTTAAACCATCTGTATGAACTTTGAAAATATTACAACCAATGTCAACATGCTCAGAGAGGAAAATGCCAGGCAACTTGACTGAAGGCAGGTATAAATAACATGAACACCCCATGTGCCAGACAGTTAAGTCCTATCCTGTTACATGCAGGATAAAGCATCTCAGAAATTATGTTTTCCAGTTTATTCTCAACAACTTTTTCCAGTGATGCTTAGCATCTTATTTGTTCTTTAAATATGCGATATTTTGTGTTTATTGACACTGAAGTTCAGCTGACATCTAATCACTCAGCTGTTCAACACATCAAATCCTTCTACAATTCTATACTCAGCATATAAAAAGCAGCATTGTAACCTATTTATATGCTTTCCAGATCATTTCTGTATATACTGAACAAACAGTTATTTATTCCTACCTTCTCCTTTCTTTTTTTTAAGCCAGCTGTTAACCTATGAACAGACCTTCCCCAGCTTTTCATGGAAGCCCAGAAGACTGCCTTTAGCAGATGATCCCATTCCAGTAGCTGAATTGAATGTCTAGGTTATAGATGGTGCCAGCCTTATATTCTGGCTGAAAGTCTGTATGCACATAGAAAAGAATGAATTTGAAAAACTTACGGGGATTCCTATGATATTATCCCTAGCACAGTGGCCACATTTCCAGAACACAGCTTGAAGAAAAATTAAAAAAAAAAAACAATAAAAATAAAACAAGTTTAAGCCCTGTACTCCAAGGGTTAAAATGTCATTACCCAGAAGGCATAAAACCAACTAAACATGTTGTAATGGAGTATGTACAGTTTATGACTAAAATACATTCTTTTCCTTGCCTCTCACATAGGAAGGCACAGCTTGAATTGAAAGGACCAGAACTTTTACTCATGCTCTGCATATATGAATGGTAAGAGTATATTATTTCCAAAATAAAGAGCATATATTTAAAAAATACTGCAGAAGTCATATTCAGGAAAACCATTTGTTGTATTCTCCCCACCTTCCAGAGTTGCCCAAGCAGATAACTAACTAACATCTGGCAGCCAGAACTCCTCAAACCAGTGTAAAGAAGAGGTCTGAACGACTACATAGGAAAGCGAAGAGAAACATACGACATTAACGGAAAAAAATCAAAAGCATCACACAATCTTATCTATTGCAGAATAGTAGGGTCATCTGTAAGTCCAGTGGCAGGTACCCACAGAGCACACACCTCTGTATCAGAGAATGAAAGAGCTTATCTTCCATGTCACATACAAATACACATTTATCAACCCAAGGAAAGGGCAAATCTGAAAAAAACCCTCTTATCAGTCAATGAACTCAAATAAGATAGGACTAAAATCTATCTAATTTTCTTGGGACAAGAAGTCAATAATGATCTAACACCTCCAAACTGAAACCAAGGAACATTTTATTTCACTTAAGAATTAGAATGACATTGCTGAAGCACAGTTTAGCAAAAAGGGAATCTACAAGAGCTGTCCACATTTATCCTGGAATTTTCCACATTGTTCACTTCTCGGACACTTGAGCTTTGAACCCTGTGGAAGGAGACTGTGTGTCCCCTAACTGCACAGCATCTATTGCACTACAGCTGTAATCCTAAATCGAGGCTCTTGATGCAAATAAACACCATCAAAACCACCAATTCAGCCATCCACAAAACTCAGGCACAACTTAAAATGCATCATTATAAGCAATCTTCTCTTTACAGAACATAAGAATAACTCTGAACTCTGTATGTCCTAGTGCAATGATGAATATGATCAGACCTTACTGTACTGTTAGAGGTCTGATGAGACAGAGATTTGAAGACAAGAGTACAACAAAGCAAAAATAAATGCTTATATCCAGTTAGCATTCAGTAATTTTCAAATTAAAAAAATTAAAGGTGATGTACACACATTCCCAATAGAAAAGTCAATGAAGTTCAATGATTAACTTCTCAGTCCATTAAAAAATTCAACCCTCACTCACTGATAAAGCTGAAATTAGAAAACCTAAAATATTGCCTCAAAGCAGAAATTACCCTTTTGTTCCTCTCCCATAATACAAGGATGGTTGATAATGGGTATCAAACATCCAGTCTGATTACATTAAAGGACTATTCTTCATCTTCCCTTAAACTCATGTAATCAGGCATTTCTCCTTTTTGCTGAGCTCCTAGAAAACAATAAACATTTTATCGTTTCCTAAAGAAGTTTTTGGAGCTGATAAAACAGTAGGTGAGGCTGCCTTGAATTGCTGTTCATCAGAGAGCTCTCCATTAACATTAAATATTTAACTTTCTTTCATTCTAGTTGAAAAACAAAAGAACCATATTAAAAGTTATTAAACAAAAACACTTTTTCTCAGTAGGCGGAGATGCCCATTCTTTTAATAAATCCACTGATTGTTTAAGAAATCTTTTCACTAAAGATAAGTGAAGACCTGCTGGGCGTCGCAATGGTGATTGTCTTTTGCTGTTACTGAAAGGGTCTGAATGCTAGTGAATCGGCTAACAGGGTGTGAAACTAGGCAATGCAAATACAGAAGAGAACAAACAGTATATTGTGATTACAAGGACTGTTATTTATTTGTTTGCATGAGTTTGTGCTTTCGTAATTAGATTGGAGAACACAATTCTGCAACAAAAAACTGTAATTTCTGCAGCAAATTTATCCAAGTAGATGTGAAACACTTCTGAATATTTCTCACAAATATCACACAGATTCAGGACAGAGACCAGAGGAAAGGCATGATCTGTAATTCACAAGACAAAGTTAATGTGGTAGCTCTAAAAAAGTCGAAACAGTTGTATTAGTTCTTCAAGAAAAGAAGGTGGTAATAAAAGTTAAAGCAGTTACCAGGATCATCAGATGTTGTTACCTTCAACCTGCTGATTTGAGGGACCTGTTCTCAAAGAGCAGTACACATCCATGCTAGAGGCCTGAGTGCTCTCCAACAGAGAGGCAGGGAGCAGAGCTTCCCACTAAGTATATGGCAGTTCTGGTATTTTCTCGTTACGTTATCTCTTGCCCACCCTCATCTCTTTTGGACTGCGACTAGCTTTCATGTGTGTTTACAAAGCCTCCTCACTTTCAGGGCCTATAGATCTCAAATAAATACAAGTAATAAGCTGACACTGCAGCAAGTCGATTATACTAAAACGTGCATAAACCACACAAATGTTTTTTTGGCAAACAGGCTAGGGGAAAGATGATATTTTGTTAAAAAGCAGTTGACAAACTTTAAAACCATAAAGATTAAAATACACCATCTTTCAAGTTTTAACACATGCTAACACCTAACAGGTACTTAACAGTCACAGAACTACCTCAACTGAAATAGAACGGAAACAAAGCAGCTCAGAGGAAACCCCTCAGTGAGAAAGCAAGCACTCCAGACTTCCAGGACCTTAAAAGGTATTTCTCAGACGCCTGGACTTCTACCAGTGTACTGTCCTTGAAACTTACCTTGGAACACCGTCTTTTACAACAGCCTCTGACTTGTGGGTGTCTCGTAAATTTGAAACTCATGTCTCATTCTAACTGCTAGAAGATGAAAGCAGCTTTCGAGCAGTCACTTAATACGGGTAATTTATCATAATATGCTTGGGAGTACCTTGGAAAGTTACCTTAATAGAGAGATGGTATAGCACCCTCAGATATATTATGGTTGTGACATAAACTGAATGTTCTTTCTTCAGACTTCTAAGCATGAGAGCATATGGAGTATTTGTCTGATGAGATTTAGAGATTTATCTGAATAGCAGACATTACTTATAAGAACAAATACTGGATGAATCAAGGAGCATATATAGGGAGTATTTAATCTTTAGCGTGTCAGCTTGAAACCATAAAGGTCAATTGAAAACAAGCATCTATGCGATGCTAAGTTTAGAGAGGCTTCAAAATGAGTCAGTACATAGTCCGATTCTTTCAGAAAATGCTGCTGTATTTTATATCATTGTTGGTAAAGGGCAAAACGTGATTAAAAACAAAGCTGCACTAAACTCTACAAGAAGGTTAAGACAATAAAAGTATTAAAAAGTACTAGGAAGTATTCTAGAAGTGTTATAAAAATAATCTTCTGACAACAAAGCCTACTAATCCGTTACCCTATACAAGCCAATGAAGTGATACTGTAACTCCCTATTCTACTGGTGACTTTTATGAAAACATCATTTTACCAAGTTCGAACACATCCCGCATCTTCTTCAAGAAAATCACCTTTTTCCCATTCAGCTGAAATATGTGCAAGTGATAAGCACTTTTGAAATTAAATGCTGCATTTGACACTATAAAAAGAACACTTTTTTTTTTAAATCTCTGTGCTCTTCCCTAAAACAAAACACTCATGTGAAAGCTCATACCTGAGGCCGCATCCTTGGGTTCCATCTGACGTAGTAGTTCACCCATAGTTCCAAATGGTTCAGACTGGCAACAGGATACAGGACATGGTTTTCATAGTTCACATAGAAAGGATTTGTGAACTCATCTAACTGGCTGTTTATATAGGACCACAGCGATATAGTCTTTGTGCTTACCTCCTGATTGAAAAAAAAAAAAAAAAAAAATTGTATGGATTGCAAAACCTTAAAATATGAAGTTAATATCTACATATCAGTAATTTTCTCTGTGAAATTTACCTTATCTACTAGAAAATTGCAAGCACTCTCAGAACACTTCCAGTAGCTGATCATTAAACAGCCTTAAAACTTTAGTAAGACATTTGAACGCTTATTCTGGTCCAAGGCTAACTGAGAAAGGATATTCAGGCATATTATTTTCAGATACACTAAGGTCTAGTTGAGCGAAAGCAAGCTGTACTGCTAATAATTTACAGCAATGTTACCAGCTACTTAAATACATGGTTACACACTGAGCAACTAAAAAAAAAAAAAATTAAATTAGCTTTGACAAGAAAATCAGTGAAGAGATATGTAGTTTGGAAGATCCAAAACAGCATCTGTGAAAAATAATTATTCAGTTCTCCCACTCACACTATTTGCTCCTATCAATTGATATTATGCTTCAAAATGCCTATTTTATCTTTATTTGCACTTCTGAAAGTTGTATTATTCTAAATGTGATCAGCATAATCATGGTTAGATCAAAGATTGGAAATCCGAACTTACATCAGATTCATCTTGCAATTTTACACTCCCTCAGTGTTGTAAAGCATGTGTTTCTACTACCGCTGTGTCTTAAATTGCATTTCTTTATTGAGAATCGCATCTGACTATTCATTTATGAAAGCAAGCTGTCTAGAAACCCTGCATTTGCTGAGAACATGTTATTCAGCTCCATCTTGTGGTATTTACATGCAAGTTCTTCCCTACAGAAGCAGAAGAGACAAACCAAAAAAATAGCAAAGCTAAATATAGCAAGGAATTGTTACTTGATTTAAAAAATATGAAGTATTAAAACCAACAAAGCCAAAAGTAAGCAAAAGTGTACTTGAAATATTAACAAACTACTTTTTTTTTTCCCCCAAACTTGAAGTATTTCATTGAGTCCTAGTTTCATTCATTTAGATATTTTAAATTTCCGTATGTTTCAACCATAAGTTCCATCTAATTATGTCCTCAAGTGACCTGCAAAGTCATCCATAGGAGTTCCTCTGGAAACAGAGAAACAAATGCTAATACAATTTGATAATGATTATTCAAAATTGTCTATTTTGGCTAGAAATATCTGAAAGAGGACTTTCTAAAACCCTCAAATCCCTGAATAGATAATAAATAAATAAAAATCAGTTCCACCTCATTTAATAGCAGAGCATTCCATACGTATTTCTCATACCATGAAATTTCATGTCCACATGGTCTTTTAAGACTATGTGACAAATATATCCAAAACCACAACCTAGATGTTCTTAGGTCTTGTACTCTAAGCCTTTTCAACAAATTAAGAATGTGTATTACACTAATTACTTACCTCTTTTAGTCTCTCTTTTTCACAGTTGCATAAGAAAGTCCCAAAGAGACAACTATAAAGGTGATCCAGAATAGTGATCAAAAATAACTCATTGAATTCAAAGGCTGCGGGAAACTGAAATAAAAAATTGGTAAAATTACTTTAAACTTTATTTTAAGCAGCTTAGAAAGGAAGAAACTCAGACATAAGAAATAACCAAAAGATTCAGATAAGATTTTTTTTTCTTATTTAGTGATTATTTTCAGCAAAACTCAGCAATTTCAGTAACTCCCATTGCAGTAATACGTTTCACCTACATATTTCTTTATAAATACTCCTCGGAGACAACCCTTACATTCATTATGCAAGTATACTAGAATACAAACATAGAAACATTAGCTAATGTCAAACTGATGACACAAAGCAATCCATTTTAAGGACCTCTAACAGTATTGTGTTCTAACCCACTCCAAACCATCTTCAACATATGCTTTATTTCTCTTGTTACAGGACAATAAATCATCTGGGGGGAAAGGAAGATTATGACATTTAAGAGTTTTATTTCCTATTTTAACATGCAATAAATTGGATAATAAAGACTAGTGCAAGTAAATGTGCTTAACATATTTAAAATGTTTCTTTCACTTTCTATCCAAGTAAATTACTTTTCTCCATTTCACCCCTTAAGTTTACCACCAGCCTTTAATCCCTCTTCTTTTATATTGGAAAGTAAATTCTGTACATCTGAAATGAAAGAACTGTTATTCCACTGAGCACCACTAGGTATTTTATTCACAAGTAGAGGTTACCTGATACATTCTAGGAAAAAGAGTTAGAAATTTGAAAACACTCAAAATGTTTAAGATATATCTTAATATGTAGTGCTCTAAAATCATAAAGGAAGAAATTAATGCAGACTGCATGGGCTGCCACCTATTCAGATGGAAAAGGTCCTTCTTCAATCAAATTTTATGATAGGACTACATATGGCAACTGCTTGATGTGTCAAAATAACTTTGCGATCAGTATGACATGAGTCTCAAACACAGATATGGAATGGTAAATATTTAGGAGAAAAAAAAATTTAGAAGACTGAAGGAAAATCTAAGAAGTAGCATTTATCTCATTACCATGAAAGAGATGTTATAAGAGACTAATTTTCAGGACAAATTAAACAGATTTTGTTCATTCCCACTAAAGGAGTAAATCTTTACAGAAAGTCAAAATGCAAAGTTACAGATCCATAAGGAAGAACTTCCTGGTGTATGGAGAAGTCAACATTTCAGATCTGAAGAAAGCAGCAGACTGGTTTCTGTTATGTGCCACTGAAGAATACTGAACACCTTGGCACAAGTGACTCAAGAGCTACTTTAAATAAATAATAAAAAAAGATGAACAAGTATAGCTAGGAGGAATAACACAGCAATTGGGACTACAGATGAACTAGCTGGTCCAGAAATTCCTCTTCAGTGTCATCTGTGATTTATGAAGGGCAAATGTTTATTCATGTTGAAAGTAGAGTTGAATAACACACAATGGGTGTGCTGGTATTAAACCCAGAAAGATCTAAGTTTTAAGCGATGTTCTTTTAAAAGAAGACTGATTTAAGTCAAACACTGCAAAAACATTCTCTTTCCAAGACTTCTCAAGCTAAGATATTCCAACGTTCAACTGAAAAATCTGAGTAAGGAAATTATCAATATTGTGGCTCACAGAATGAAAAGGAGCCTTTCTTCTTCTGACTCTGCTACAGATTACGCACTGTTCAACAGCACGGCGTGCTCACACCGGGGCTTCTCTCTCAAATCACTGCTTTGTTTTCAGTCACCTAGCCATTTGTTTTCATAAAACATATAGGAACTTAAGATTATCGAATTCTCTTTTTCAGTTATGTTCAAAAGTTATCACTTACAGCACTTCCTTCTCTCTAGGAAATAATGACAAAACTCAGTAACAATACAATGATGTTAACACCACAGCTATGATATTAAAAAAGTACGAACAGAATGTGATAAGCAGGTGTGCTGAACCAAGTCAGGAGACCAGTGGGTCTCAGACCCCAATCTCTTGCGTCCAGCCCAAAGCAGCAATCAGAAACAGAGAGCAAAAGTAATTTACAAAGGATCAAAATGATATTTGGAAATAACTTCGAAGACAAAGCCTCTCGTAAAGGGACTCTCTTTAACTGAAAGCACTTAATGAGCCTTGTCACATTAGGGTTCTGTGTTGTGATGGGTCCATACTAATCAGATGGATGTTGACATGGCCGCTATTCCAATCCAGTGAAGCATATTCAAAATTCCATACATCAGTGGTTGCACTCCAACTAATTTATTAATAAGTGATAGCACTTTATTGAAACCCTGTCTTTGGATACAAGAGTTGTACTGTTGGAGCTGTTGTATCAAGACTGTAAAGCTTCTGTTATCGCTGCTGAAAAATCACTGACCTAAAAATGCTTTCCTCTGTAGTTCCAAGCCCATTAGCGTCTGTTTGAAGATTCAGGTGGAAAAATTCCCCAAATGAAAATTTACTTCTTGTCAAATCCACTAATTGTGAGAGGACACACGGGTCATTAAAATCTCCTACTTGATGCTGCTGGAGTTGTTGGGGATTTTTGTAAAGGAGGTATTTGAAAGAAGAATTCTCTTGTTTAAAAGTCTGACGATGCCAAGTGGCATCTGATTCAGATGCAAAATAAACTTGCTTTTCAATCAAGGAACTCCTTCTGTACTGCAGTAACATTTAAAGTTGAAACACTTTGCGGAACAGTTTTATGATTGTGGAATTGGACTGAATCAGGATGACTGAACACTAGATATCATAACAGAGTACACTACTGAAACTATTGAAAAATGCATCTCTAGTAATAGATGACATCTGGCAGGAAACAGATGCAACTTTCTACCAACTTTAAACATACCTTCCTCTTCTCTGGGTACTCTGCATGAAAGGTAGAAAGCTACTATTTGAACTGCAATGCTACATGCAAATTTTAGTTTTGTTTCATTTTTAACAGGGCATCAGTATTACATCAGATCACATGTGGCCTTTCCAATTTGACATCTCCTATTCAAAATCACCAGAATTTACCAAAGGAGAAGGGAAATCACTTCACCATATGTTTATTAAGATCTGATATCAATGTACTTATCTCAAGTTCTCTTTTACTGTATTTGTGTGTCATGAAGACCACAAAAACACAAGGGAAAATATAAGGCTGTCTTAATTTTCATTGTCTAAAGCTATCTGGAAATTTGTATCTTAGTGGGAAGTTAGAGATTCTCCCACTGTATTAAGCTGACTGTTTTAAGAATGTAATTCTCAGAACCCAAACCAGAAAACTGCTTGCTTTGAGCCCATGCCCAAACCCGAGCCCTGACACCCTCCCGCAGTCATTAACACTTATTTGAGCTCTGGAACATTTCACATATGTTTACCATGGATTCTAAAGCACGAAACCAGCACTGTTTTACGAGCAAGTGATTTACAAAAGAATAAAACAGAATCCTGGTTTTCATAGGGCCATGTCAAGGTAATCACAATCCTCAAACCTATTTTCTAGGTGTTGAAGTCAACTAAAAAATAAAAATAAGAGGGCAAGAACACTCCAAGAATGACGTTTTCAATTTTTTGCCTGCTACAACATTAACGATTTTTCAATGCCACTGCTGTTTGTGAATTTCAGAACAGTTTCTGAATCCAGGTTTTGAACAGATGTGGTATTGGCAAAATGTTTCACAGTTTCCCCCCAGCCCCTCGTCCCTTTTTTTTTTTAAACTAGAGGGAACTAAACTGTTTATAGCAAGAAATAGGAGGCAGCAAGGGAGATCACAAAAATAGAAGAGGCTGCTCTCAATTAAGGATCTCCCCAGAGGACTTTCGTTCCTACCAGGTGTTTAGAACTGCTTCTCTTTGCTATTGTTATTAGCTTTCCTCTGAGAGAGGGGCAGAATTTTTCATTTATTTTCTCCAGCCATACTAAACAGCACATTAATGCTGAAATATAGATACACAGAAAGAGAAAGTCTTCAAGGGACTCTGGACAAGGGCCCAGTATTACAGCAGGGAACTTTCATAAAGCATCAAAGACACCTGTTTTGAATACGAGTTTTGGAAACTATGATGTAAGTTTTTAAGCAGCATGTTCAGAACAAGAAGACTAAGGTAAGAGATCTGGGAGTGCTAGCTTCATGTGGAACCAGACTGTTACCGTCCTCTCTTCAAAACAAATCACGTACTATACAGACTTCAGTATAACAGCTTTTACCGTAAAAGCACAAATCTATGTTAGGCTTCAAGGAGGAAAAAAAAAAAGAGAGAAAAAAAAATAAGAAGGAGCCAAGCACTTCTAATTTACTTGGAAATAAAGCCATTGTGTGGACCACCTATTTCAGTAACCCCATTGAAGAACAGCAATTTAAAAGCTCAGAAAAATCTTAAGTTTATGTTCATGGAGGGACAAACAAGGAAAATGAAGGCTAAGGCCATCCTACAATTTAACATACTCAGAAAAAAGATAATTTTAATATCTTGATATCTTAAATATCACTAATTTCAAAGATCTCCCCTGATCCAGAGGTAAAATCAGCGCTGGAAGTAAGAAAATTTAGCTAAGAATAGGCTTGTATGTTAGAAATGCTGTCCTATACGCATAATGATGTCAACATTAACTTACATTTCACATTTGAGACACATGTAGAAGAACCCTCTCCTCCCCCTCTGTTCACAATCAGCCCGGATTTTTGCCATTTCTTAAAGACAATATAAATCCATATGAACATTTACTCCACCAGTGAATAAGCAATGCAAATAATTTATCTCATCAATAACCCTCATTTCTGTAATCAGAGAACCCTTTGAAAAGCCTGTTTTAAACAAAAAGTTTGGTTTCCAGTCAATACTTCTACTCTAGCTCCTTGTACCTCACTTTGAGCAAAAAGTTTCCCTGTGTATGCATGGTGCAGCCATAGCGCGACTGACTTCAGGAAAACATGCTCTGCAAAGGAAAGTGTTCCCCTACATGAATTACGTTTCCAAGACAAAGACTGAGACCTCATAGAAATAATACTCATAAGCATCTTACCTGCTTTGTCATTTGCCAAACACAGTCGATGAACTGAAGGAAAATGGGAGATCTGTCTGCATCAGCATGATCATCATCTCCATGTCCTACTCGCTGAAAGTCAAAACAAACTTTTCATTTCAGTCTAGTGTATTTACAGTACCATCTCAACATTTTAAACCTGAGTAACTCTTAAATATGCTCCAGTGGTGGACAAGACAAGCAAATCTTCCATAATGCTAACCTGTATTTTTCAACTGCTAAAAATGCATCCCAATATTCACTTATGGACAAGCCTTTGCTGTTGACCAAAGCTGGAAAGACACTTGGTCAACAAAGCTGTGCCAGTTGTTTCCCCATCTTTCAGTGCACAGCCATTTATTTCTACCGGTGGGTCAAACTGGTAGGTATTTACTAAGACTGTACTGAAACAACGATTATTCCATATGCACCTGCCATAATTATATGTCATTTCTCCTAAACCATCTTGAGTCAGAGCCCACAAAATGTCATAATAATTTATGTCCTAATTCCCCACTAGCCCATGTGTTAAATAAACACTTCAACCTTAAATCACAGTAATGGTACCAGCAATTTTACCTTCTAGACACCTTAATTGTTTTCCTTGTTTTTCCATTCATAACATTGTTAAAGATGAAGCAATATGTTACAATCCCTCTTCCTCATAAAAAAGTCATGTGTTTTTAACCATTATGTTCAAGCCACTTAATTCTTATTTATTTTATATTATACCTCACACAGAGATTTCCTGTTAAAAATGAACAGGTCACAATCCTCTGAGACACTCACACCGTTACAAGAAGGACACCAGAGAAAATAACTAAAATGCAGCAGAGTACTGTGAGAAAAAACGCTATTCAAAATAAAAGTCTTGAAGGTGACAAACTGCACATTAAATCTTTCAGCTTACCATTGCAAATCGGTGTCCAAAACTTATCCATTCTTTCTCTATAAGAACTTCAAACCCCTTGATAGTTCTGTAATAGCTGTCCAGCATAAGCATAGCCAACGCAGTGAGCTGTGCAGTTCGATCCCAACCATCACTGCAATGTACTACCACAGATGTTTTACCAGATTCAATTTTATCCGCAATTCTTACTGCTCCGGCAAGAAGCATCTTAAATAAACAAAAATAAATAAACGAGCATATTAAATACTACCCAAAACTCTACCAAAAAAAAGTTCTAATTTTATACTCTTAAGGTTGATATATTTTAAAATTTGAGATTAATTACATAATCATCTGGACAGCATCGCTTTAAATTAGAGAATTCCAAATGGTGGTATGCATACTCCTAGAGGTACAAAAACTGTGTGCACTCTGTTGTCCAGGAGAGAGTTCTTGCCAGCTCACTATTATTAGTAGCACATAGCAAAAGAACCTGGGAATCCCTCCTCTAAATTAAATCCAAAATTCTGTATCAGATGAAAAGACAGAAATACTGTAACCTATTCCAAAAGCTGAAGGTTCCATGTTTTCAAAGTTCATTTTCACAGTAATCAATCACTCTTTGTTCCTTAGCTTTCAGTTCTCAACTAGTAAGTTTAGAGAAAGGGACATACTATCCAGCTAATCTAAATCAAAACACAACCCCAAAACCCCCAGAAAGCCCTGACTGGGAGCCTGTGCTGATCTGTTGGTGCGTGACATATACATTGTATTCAATCCATGAGCAGACCATTAATAGTGTGGATTCAGGGGCATGCTGGAGAGCAAAGGATAGAGATAGTACAGGACTAAGATCACCTGTGTGAACTTGTTACTCTTCTCCCCCACAAAAAACACTCCCTTGTTCTCTTATGCCACTCTGTAGTTTTTTAAAAACTTGAAAAATCTCCCTTCTGTGAAGATTTGTCTCTGTAACATGACCTATCATGACACTGAAAAATATGTAAAAAAACCCAACCACTAGAATACAACCACAGAAGAAATTCCTATTCTGCATTCCAACATCAGAAAATGGAATCTTGCAAAATAGTTGCGTTTTTCCCTTCCCAGGCATGTAAAAACATCTTCTGGGAAGTAGGAAAGCCAGCATCCACTGGAGAAGCTGTGCACAAGACCAGTCTTCAAAGCTATTTCAAGAATTATGCTTTAGAGACAATTTTCATTGATTATATCTTTCATTGATCGCATCTTTTATGGTAAAACTGAAGGATGCTGGGATGGAAATATCAGGAAACAACACAAAAGCTTCTATGGGAGAATAGAGCTTGTGGTCTCAACTACTTAATTGCTAATTACTTCAGTTACAAAGCTCTACTGCACTAAAAAAGTGCAAATATTAAAACACTTTGGTCTTCAATAAGAGAAAACTAATCTATATAACGTGCAGGTATGCAATAGCTTGCTCTAAACTGTCCTAAAGAGAACACAGATGCCTCTGAAGGAGTACAGCCAAAACTCAAAGGATAGAACAGATACAAGCAATAAGCAGAGAATGGGAGACAGAAAATAAAGCTACTATTAATTCAGTAAGTATCTGTGGAGTAGGTGAAGCATTTTATTCTACTTCAGACAAAAGCCTTTAGAAAACAGCTTCCTCCACAAACTATTATTATTATTTATAGATGTTTCAAAACTTGGCAACCACCACAGTATTTCAGTTGGGGTTCCTCATGAATAACTGGCTTTGGATTGGTTTAGAAAATGAGAATTTGTTTAAAAATAACTAATAGCACAAGTTCGACCCTGAAAGACAGAAAATACCCTGGAGGGGATGAGGAAACATTCTGGGTGTGCAAAAAGCAACAAGTGACTCTACTCCTGTTGTTACTACTGTCTTCACACAGACAGAACGTTACTGGCGCCTCCCCAGACACTCCCGGACCATCTTCAAAGTGCTGTGGGTGCCCAGTGCTAGGAAGGTGAATTTCCGGTAATGCATTCCATTGAAATGGGACATAATCACACTGGTCTGAAGCCAGAAAACAGATGTGTTAGTGTAAAGCTGTGGATTTGTTAATTGCTGTTACAAGCCAAATCAAACAGGCAAGGAAGGAAAGCAATGTTTGGATAAAAGCACAGGGAGATACTATCAACACTGTTAACGCGGTAAGAGCAGCTTTTAAGAAATCAGGCTGCAGCTTGAGCTGTCAATACCGTAACGTGAAGTATCACATAAGGGACAGATTCATGAAGAATGTTACATGCGTGTCAACTCTTTAAAATAATTTACATGAAATTTCAAATTGCTATGCTATTGTCATCTGTGCAACAGTGGTATCAAGGTCCACTTCTGACACCGTCTAAGCCCAGGAACCCCACTGAAGTCAATCTCAGTGAAAGGTGACCACTGGCCCAAACACTTTTTAAAGGTCTACTTTTAAAAACGGACTATTTTTATTAAGGCCAGGGTAATAAGAAAAGGTTTCCAGATACTCAGATTCCAAAAGCTGTTTGAAATAGTCCTACTTCAAGAGAACAAGAAAATTAAACTGTTCCCAAAAGATCATTAAATTTGTTTAATTCTTAATTTAAGTGTTTGCTCCCTCTACTGGTTCTCCTGCAGCATTTAGCAAACACTAGTTAGTAGGAGAGTAAAACTAATGAACAATCCCAAACATGTTTTGCTTGAGTGACATTTGAGTCAGTTGCTAATAAAACAAATTCCACTCCATCCATATTCATCATAAACAGGGGAGTGAATGTGGTAATGAAATAATCTATTCTAAAAGCATTTCAGAGGTTAGTGAAACAGACTGTAAAACTGAGTATGGTAGTGGTTTATTTTAATATTATGTTAAATAATGGAGCAGATTATAACCCAGTAGAGCACTGACTATAAACAGCCCATGAAAATGTAGGTGCCCGACACGTGAACACTGACATTGCATTGAAGGAGGGAAGGATGAGAAAGACTGCAGAATTTACAGTCAAGTCCTTTTGGCAGTTGTTCAAATATAATCTGAAGTTCCCAGGGCATTCTTCCAAAAAGCACGGATAACCCTGGACTGCTCACAAACATTCCCTCTCAAGAAAATAAAATGCTGTCCAACACTCGCTACGATACTGTGCTATCAGGAATTAACTCATTACCTACCAATACATAAAACTGGAAATACAAAGTTATTATGGAATGCTTAAAAAGCTTTTTTACAAGATTATCCTGATCAAAACAACATGCTTATAGACATTATTTTAGTAATATTTTCAGAAATGCAAGTTAAAAACATGGCTTAAAAAAACAACTGATTATTCTCATCAAAAGTATTTTACCCTTATATATTCCAGCCAATGTGTGGAGTCCACATTTGATAACCACCGAGTCTCATCAATCGTAGGATAAACTATTTCTTTAAGTTTACGCAGGGATTCTCTCATTACGTGTATATTATGAATTTCCAGAAAGACCAGCTCTGCATTTGGGTAGGCACTTTCACTTTCATATCCTCCACCTTTTGCCTGCCATTCAAAAAGTAAACAGACGAAGAAAGAACATGTACAGGACTTCAGTATAAGGTCAAGAGAGTTATTTTGGTCAGGTTTCAGGATTTTCTGAGAGAAAAGGGCTATTTTAGCACTAATAAAAACATATTTTTGGCTTTTGTTTTTCTAAGAAGCACTAGGGTATCTTTTTTAGGTGAAAGAAATTCTAATTGTAATAGGCTACATTTGACAATACATCCATACGCCTTCCCCTTTTTACTACTGAAACCTTTGGTCTTGTATGGGCTTTACTGCATCATTTCTGACCTATGTCTTCAAGCTGCCTTCAATTCCTGCTAGCCTTTCCAAAATGCTACAAGCAACTTACCTTCCTTCCCACACCCTCTTTAGAGACCCTTTCTTACCTCTTTTCAACATCAAGTTCTCATTCTCATCTCTTACTCAATCTTCAGCCTGGTAATAAAGGCAGAACTGCTAACACTAGTTATGATACCAACCTACCTTGTTTGTATCTGCAACACTATTCTGTCTGGCATCAAAGATGATAAGTTTATGAGACTGAGCGTTGGCATCCATTATTGTCTGCAAATATTTTTCATCTTCTTTGCAACGCTTATCATTTGGGCCTACCGACGGCTGACTGCATCGTGTTATTGTTGCTTGGCTTTCAGGATGAATCCAGGATAACACCTGGAATAAAAGAAAATTATTTTTATTTACTACACTACTATAAAAGCAGCAGGCCAGAGTGCAATTAGGTAAACACACTGCCCACAAGACATTATTTCCTGGCAAATCAACAAATGCAAATTTAAGTACAAGCTGACATAAAACCATATTGACAGCACACTAGCACTGCTCATCCCAAATCTGAGCTTGAAATACGAAGTGATTCTAAACATCTTAGCGTTTATTTCTAATAAAAACTATGCCTGCTACTGCATCATACTAATTAGAAAACAAAAAGAACAATGGAGGAAGAAAAAGTGCTTCCATATGGAAGTCTATGGACCTGTACACCACCTTGCTAAGCAGATCTATAGCATGAAAACTGTCACCATATTTAAAGGGGTTCTTATGCTACCTGCAAAATTCATCTGTTCTCAAGAAAACTGCTACAGCTGTAACACATTCCACATCAAATCAGAACAAAAGCTAATATGTGAATTAGCATCAGATAAAGTATTAACTCCAAACAAAAATTTACTACACGGCACAATAACCAAGCAAACAGACTCACACTTGTATTGCTCTCCTCAGTCCTAAACCCATTAAGCCTAATTCTTCTTTTTTTGCCCCCGTTTTTCAGAAAGGAAGCCGGCCCACTGTTATTTAAAAAAAAGCCTAAAAGAACTCTGATAATTTCTTATAAGCTGCAGATTTGTAGAGCACTTATATCTCCTTGTAAAAGTTTCACTTACTGGAACTCTGCCTTTTGCTCTAAACGCCGCCACTTTTGAGAGGTCGTCATCCTTTACACTGGTTGGCACAACAAGGATAGCAGGATATGTATCACAAAGCTCATAGGTGCTGTTAATTTTGGATATTTTCCAACTCTCATTGGGCAAGCCCTGTATGGAAGCAAAACATTTTTGTATTTTTCAGGTTAGAGCTTTACATATCTGAGTTTGGGGCAACAAAATTTTTTATATGCCTCATACTTTTTTGAGAAAAGTTTGCCCACATTTTTCTTTTAAATAAGCTATAAACTTTAGGTCTTCATACTGAATCATAAACCAAACCACTGAAAGTCTTTGATATTTATTATCTTTAAAAATTATATGCAAAATAACCATTTGAATAGGCTGCATACTCAGGTAAAAAGTGATCATATAGTGAAATAAAAATACTTTTGCAACTAGGAAACTGTATATTTACAATGACAAACCACAGTTACTCTTCTGTTTAATGCTGCTTATTCAAATCCAAACTTTTATAAAGCCTACATTTTCTAGAAACAGCACTTGGAAAATGTGGATTTAAGAATGTATGTTAAGATAGAACAATTTGCTCAAGTACTCAGCACCTGTTATCTCCATCAACTTTAGCAAGCACTCAACAGTCAGTGTCAGGCATTTTATTATTTAAACATGAGATCTAGACAGTGCCTGTATGTAGCTAGAGATGAAAATTTTGAGTTTTCTTTAATATTTTTTCTTGTTTAAATGGCTGGGGGGGAGATGGAGAAAAAAATAATACACCAAGTACTTATATAACTTACCTGCCTCTTATATTCTGCCATTGGATCGTATACTTTCCAGCCATTAACAGCAAACTTTTCTTTATAGCTGAATGCAAAAAGAGGCTAAATAAACAAAGCAGAGGCATAAATCACCATCTGATGGGCTGTACGCACAATGAGCTCCAAAACAGTGAACCTTGTAATACTTCAAATGTAACACTTCTAAAACTCTTTAACAGCAGACATAAAACCTTCAGTCAAGACTGGACAACACTGTGCTAGAAAGAAAATGAAAGACAGTTTCCTCCTTCAAGTACATGCTATATAATTAACAAAATCAAGATAGGAAACACCCAGAGACAGTTGAAGTTACTTGCTTGTGATCATACAACACATCAATGGCAAAGTGAGGATAAGAACATTGCTGTCCTACCTCCCAACCAGTTCTTTACCCATACAAGCAAATCAAATAGCATTCTGCACCTAACTGCTAATAAGACTAATTGTACCTATTTGTTGTTTTAGACAGAATTTCTAGACTGAATTACCTACTGCGGAAAGTAAGAGTCAATACATACATATGTTTAATCAGCAACATTAGGCAAATCTAGATCTCAAGGGTTATGTACAAATTAACTAACTTCACTGATAGCAGGACAGAACATAATGTTTTACGAATTAATGCAAAAACGTAACAGGGTCAGAGTAGTTTGCCTGCTCTGTAACAGATTCTATGAATCTACATTTCAGTGTTTGTTATACAGCCCTTGTACTTCCCTGACTACTCTTTCCAAAAAGAGGAGAGCTGGTGACAGCCTTCTCTACTTCTTAACACTTACCAGCCCATTAGAAACAGGAAATGCGCGTGTTACAAGGTTTTCAAAAATCTCCAATCTGTTTTGCTCTTCCTTTTTATAGGCCAGCCGCAAGTTTCTCATATCCTGTCAAAAATAAGTTGCACTATTTTACTCTATGATAAATTAAAAAAAAAAGCAGTTATAAGAAATTTGATTGAAGGAAAGCATATATGTAACATAAACTAACCCACATTAGAACAGAGTTCTGTAAGTGTTCATATCAGATGACTAGGATCTTCATCAGAGTTGCTAGACATCATAAAAATAGACATTTTTCCTTTGAATTCAAGCTTGGGACAAAAGGCAGAAGTGTTTAAGACTGCAAGTATCATAAGAGGAATTGAAATATATTATCTAAATGAAGCAGGGATCAAATACGGGGAACAAATAAGACACAAAACCACCACATCTGCAGCATGCAGATTCCTCTTACAGGAAAATGAAATGAAAATACTTCAATATTAATAGATCTCTACCATGCCATACCTTGCAAACTATTTCTATACCACATGAATTTTCTCCGTGGCTCTGTACTCCAATTTTTTCAACTCTACTTATGACTCCAAGGGGCACATCAACAACAAAAGGTGGATCCTGAAATTTGTATACAAAACAAATGAACTTTGTTACATTAGAAAGAACATAAACTAATATTATTTGTGTATGTTTCACTAGAGTCAGCTATAATTCCTGTTTAATAGATTGCCGTGGAACACAACACTTCACTTACACCAAATTTGTCACTTTCTGAAATTTACTTCAGCAACATTCCTACCTGAAACAATATGCAGATAGATAGCAAAGTCTTACCCTCTCAACGCTTTTGATATACATTCTGAAGTCCGTCACTGTTAGTGTACCACTGACTGCTCCCATAAATGGACAGATATACATAACATCTTTAGCTGGAAAACAGATCGATTAAAGCTTTGGCTTACTATCATAGACATTTGTTCCATAAAAATCTATTTCCATTTAAAAATAGCAAGATTTTTGCAGTTCCATAAGATTTTGATGCTTGATCTCTATAAGAAAGCCTACTCTTCAGATGCCATCAGGTCTGAAAGAGCTATCTTTAAGTCAATAATGAAAATAACCACATTTCTCAGTCCCACTGCTGCTCAGCCACTACTGAGCAACCTGGGCTGGGCTCAGCTAGCATGTGCTGCAGTAAGGGCTGGCCGGTAACCAAGCACCCTGCTGGTACTCTTAGCTGCAGGCAGCTCTGGTCCCTGCCCCGAGGTGTAACGCACCCACACTCACCCCAGGGAGAAGGCACCCAAATGGGACCTCCAACTAATTCAGTTATAAGCCCACATCTTCATTTTCACTTTTCTTTGAAAGAGCTAGTATTCTTTTCTAGCCAAGTACTGTACTGCTAACACAGAGCTTGTCGTCACAGGCTAAAGTGAAATAAATCTCATTAAGCACTGGAAACGAAGTTTCCCATAACTTCATCTTCTTTGCTATCACAATTTTGAAGCTTTTGAGTCTGCGAAGTATCCCTAGCATCTCCAAGCAGAAATACAACCCACACACCTATATGGAACAAACTAGTCCTTGAAAAAAAAAGATTTATCTATATGGAGCAAGTCATCCTCTGGAACTGATTTCTCCTTACTACGTTTGGATTTAAAAGACAAAGAAAAGAAATCCACATCAAATCAGCTAATCTAAAGTGGCATTAAATTAAAATAACAGAAGTCAAAAGGGAATAATATTCTGTTTTTAAATAAATAAACTAATGATTTAATAGTATTCAGTACTCAATAGTATGCTTACCAATAACTTTGATTGATTCTCCAGGAAAAAGTGGAGCCTCTTCCATCTGTGCTAGTTTGTTTCCATCCCGCAGTGCCTGGCAGAAATCCAAAACCATGAGTAAATCTCACTTTCCATCTGTAGTACATCGATACATTTTGATGCAAAGTGCTTTTACTACCAGATTACTGGAACACAAGAAGTGTATCTTTTTACAAGGCACAACTGTATTCAACAGTACCATATTAAAAAAAAACAACAAACAAACACAAAACTCTGTATTATAAATATTACACAGACATACACGTTAGTAACATACCAGTAACAAAGCATTTATGCAACAATTAGTTTCACATGCTAGCTACATATAGCATACAACAATATGAACAATAAGATCAGCCAAAATTTGAAATTAATAATTTGTTAGTCTTTTGCTAAATGCAGGTGTTATTTTGAGTATTTTATCTACTTGAGAACATTTTTGAGCTCTTATTATTTTTTTCTATTCTTAACGTCGTTTATTTCATATTTGAGTATTTTCGTCTGAGAGAATTATACGGCAGGTGCTTTATTTATTTAACATTTTAACTTTGTATTTTTGACAGCAAGAAGTCAGAAGCACCCCACGGTGCCCTATTTCAATCAATACCCTACTGAGAGTGCCACAGGTTATGGAAGAGGTTCATTATAGGAATTTTGGATCCAGGAGGTCAGATTAAGTACAAAGTAATAATGAATCATAGAAGAACAAATAGCAATTTTAAAATAAGGGCTAGTTCCATAAATTTTCATTTAGGTAAACGGCTTCATTCCTGAATGATACAAGATTGATCCTTTGGGTCCTTTGCTGGCGGCTAAGATTTACAATGTATGAAAGATTTTAATTAAGAATAAAAGGGTTTGTGGGACTTTTAAGGACCACGCGAGAAAGTGATCTCTCTCAGATCAACATGATGGGATATTAAAGTTTCAATTTTTTACATCCTGAAGTGAGAATAAATATAACGAGCCATGTTACAGTAAAGAAATAACTCTTCCCTTGTATTACAGCTCTGATACACATACAAATAATTGGTAGGATCTGTCTGGCTCCAAACAAACTACCCCAAGCCCTCATTAATAAATAATTTCTAAAGATATTTAAATTGATCTCTGGCTTTATATTTTCTTGGAAATTAACAGAATTTTATATTCAGCATCAAATTGCAAAAGAAGATGATGTATAGAGAAGTAGCCAATACTTACAAACTTAGAAGGACAGAGGGATGTGCTCTGTCGGACAGGGGCTTACGTGCAGTATTACATTCTAGACTACATGGCATTACATGAAAACCCTACCTAGCACATAACCAGTTGCCACACTAAATACTTTCTAGGGATTCTCTTGCAGGAGAAAGATAAGATTTCTATGTACTGTACAAGTACTAATATATAGTACCTTGCTACACAGTTAATGAATGAAAGATGAGTAAAACTTGCCACCTGATCAGGTTCTGCTTCAGAATGATAGCCATTGTGTCCATCCTGAATCTCCTGCATTGCATGAGGCAGCAGTAGGGCAAGAGAGAAGTAACAGGAAAAAACATGCAGACAACAGGTGAAAGGACAGAATCTTTTCTTTTTTGTTTGCCTTTTTTTTTTTTTTCTTTCCTTAAAAAGACAGCATATACTTTAACTCCAGTTGAGCTGTTTAAAATCTCCCACTCCTGGCACAAACTACTTTCCACAGAAAGGAATCCAAGCTATTAGCACTATCCTTTGAATGTTATTTGGCACAACACTAAATGAAAAAATTTACTCCCTTTTTCACAAGAGTCAGTGCTGGTAGATAAGAACATAAAAGTATGCACTGTCTTTTTAAGACAAACAATCTTATAGTGAAGAAAATTAATTCAAAGTACGCCACATGCTTATCAATAGAAGAAACTGAGTACAGCTTGCAATGGTAGTAGCATTAGGGGAAAACTCATGCAATCTTTCAGGGGAAAATAGGTTGACATCAAATAGAAGTATCTAGACAATTTTAAAAATGCTTTACTGTGTAAATAATGTTTTAATTGAACTTTCAGTTTTATGGTTTCACATATTTTTCCAGCAACTTCTGTGTTGCTGCTGGAAACCTAGTCAGTAACTTTACAGAACCTAAAATTACTCCTCGTAGTATAATATGCAAACAATTCACATTTTTATGTTAATTTATTTTTGCATCATATTGGCAGCAAATCCTGAATATTAATTAAATCTCTTTAATAAGCATAAGGTCCCTCTGCACTCCAGAGAGAGGCACAAATGCCATAGGGTCATAAGAAGTAATTGTTTTAATACATTCAGCCAAATTTGTTCTTCCATCTTCTTTCTTTATTAACTGGAGAGAAGTTGTGTTCATGATGGTCTATTATTCCCACTTCACACACAAAGAACTTCTCACTTGATAGACCATAAAACCAGCCTCAGTCTAAATTTACAAATGTTTGCTAAAGTAAATTTTTCTTTTTACAGTATTTCTGCTGGACCTTCAAAAAAGAAAAACTTAGAAGGACTTCAGATATCTTCAGATAATTTGAACTTGTCTTGAACAAAGACTTTAAGAAGTTATAATTAATTAAAAAACCCTTTCAAATTATAAAGGACTCCTAACACTTATGTATCGGTGGAATTCTGTTAAATAGAAATTACTTAAATTTCAGACCATAAAAATGATGTTTCTGAAATTAAAGCAAAGTAGATATTGTGATATCTAGAAGAAAACCAGAAGGACAACCAGCAAATACACCAAAAGACTTTAAATAAATGAAAGAGAGAGAAGCACAGCAGATCATTCAAAGATCAAAGCCTTCATAAAGAACTGCTGAAAACTGAACAAAAACAATCAACTTTTGTTACTCAACCCAGACCAATTATTTCAAGAACTATCTATTAAAAAAAGAAAAAAATCAACTTGTGGATTTGTATGATTGGACTAAACACATCATTCTCAAATATGTAAACAACGGATGAGAAAAAGAAATCATTCAGACTTCATCTCTTGGTTTGAGACTGAACAAGAGGCCTTTGTTTGAATAAAAGTGTTGGACACATTTCATGAACAATGTCAGAACACTATCCAGATCATTTCTCACTCCATAAATGTTACTAAGAGAGAGGGACAAGAAAACAAGGCATGTTCTTTTTATATCTCCAATGAACAATTGGCAAGACCTAGTCTCAAAATTATCATTAAAAAGACGCAGGTCATTGCACTAGTGTCTAACTTCAAACCAAACTTTCAATCCTACTACAGGGTGGTAACAATTAAGGCAAAACATGTACAAAGGCAAGCATGAATTGGTACCTTATTTAAATAGGATAGACAAAGACATAACGCTTTTACCACTAATATTCTTTAGCATAGATAACACATTAGAGCTGCTAATAGGGTAGTCTGTAGTCCGAAGCATGTAAGCCTCAGTTGCAAGCAACCATTTTGTCAAAATTAATGTAATAAAACTGAAGTTAGTATTGCACATTCATAACATAATTTAAAAATACTGCTCTCTTACACATTGACTTTTATTGCTCATGAAAACATTGTAACGTATATAAAGCATTTCTATGGCAAAAAAGCTGTTGCACTGCATAGCAAAATGGTCTGACTGGTCCATAAAAACCATTAATGAAGTAAAGAAGAACGCTTGACACACCAAGATCTCACACAGCACAAAAGACAAACGGGTAGGAGGCCGTTTTACTGCTAGCCAAAGGTAATCTTACCCGTATAACAGGCCTCCTGTACACCTGTTAGTTAAAATATAAAATGTTATCCAACGAAACACAGAGATTTGATTTCTTAAAGATATTATATCTTACTTCATCAGATTTTCAGAAAAACTCTACTTCCAAACATTTTAATTATAGCTAGATTTTGAAAGAACAAAACAAAACTATGCAGATCTAGTAGCTCTCATTTGCAGAATTGTTTTTGGTCTAAAAACAATCTAGCCACTTCATTTTAGTGATGAAACAAATGCCAAGCTCTTTTGAAACATTCATTCCTAATCATCCTTTTATCCAGTTACAATGCGCTATTGTGAAAAGAGAAGAAAGAGCGTGGTAATCCTTCTAGGTGGAAGACAATAAGCCTGCAATAACCGCCATGAAGTATAACCAGCATATCTTTTAGATTCAAATGGCAAAACAAGGATAGTGACAACTCAACTTATTTCTGAAGGTGTCTCTATTCAGCTACTATAATCTAAGCAGTTTTCATTTATCCGAACCCCTCATTCAAGAATACTCTCCAGGCAGAGAGTATGTCAGAGAAGACATACACCACAGAGTTCAAACCCAGAGTGAGATCATGTTGCTGCAGGGTTTAGCAAGCAAGAGCTCGCTCAGTGCTCTCCGGTTTTGATGATGTCACTTGCAGCTCCTTTGCTTCCGTTTGACTCCCCCCTCCCCTAAATTACATTCTGGTAAGGTAAGTTACACAGAGTACCAGGAGTAACACCTTTAGATACAAGAATCAATACATTTACCTGTTTTTGCAAACATATTCGATGAAACATTACAGAAAGGATGAAAGAAAGAATATAGCAGTAAGTTCCTGTAAAATCCAGCATAAAGCAACAGAACTGCCTCGTCTGTTCCAGGAGTAAACACACACATCTGGCCCTACCTAAAGTTTCTGAGTGGTTGTAAGATAGTCTCTAAATGCAGCAATTCGAGGTAACCAAAGGTAACGAAGAACCAGAAAATTGATCAGTGTGCATCAAAAGGGAGAGATGTCTCAAAGGAAAACTGAGTTATAAACGGGCATTATCTTTTTGCATGTGAATTCCACAGTAATAATGAAAAAACCCAGCCTGTTAGTGGTACTGACTAAGCAACTAATCGTACCATTGAACTTCTGCAGAAGCTAAGTGCAAAGGAAACCCTCGCCCAAAGCACAGGCACCACTTCACAAGATACCGGTCCTGAACGTAACTTAACATTTCTAGGACAAAAAAATTCCATGATGTTGTACACAAAGATGGGATTTCAAATCACAGCAATCCAATGATGCCAAACAATTTATACACAAAAATTCTGAATACCACCAGGCTTAAATACTTTTCTTTCATTTCTAAAAAACAGAGAATTAAGTAGAACCTTAACGAGGCCTTAAAAGACTTAACCCTGTTAAGTAATATCCAAGACAAGTTTGGTATAGAGGAGGAGGTTATTTAGAATTAAAAAGTGCTCTTCATTCCAGAAAAATGCATTCCAACTCAGAGATAAACTGAACACCAAGCTTACACACTTGGATTTTACTAAAATGAAGTCCTTGACCTACAGGGCAAATACAACATCAACAGCTGTAATGCAAGCTTTCCCCCAATGTTTTATCAAAGATGTTAGCCTTGACCTCAAGTAAGCATTTGCAATTCAGCTGCCATAGTACAGAAGAGCTACACTTTTTTATGAGTATAAGCTGCTGACTGTGCCAATAGCGTGAAACTCTGTGAGGTGAATTTTTAAGTAGATTACAGTCAAAAACATTTTGTGTATTCATCTTCAGGCTTGGGCTGAATCTGACCTGCTGCCACAGAATCTAAAATATGCTGCTTCTGGACAACAAACTTTTTAATCACAGAGCATATAAGAAAATGATTTAAAATCTAGTTAAAACCAAAAAAAAGACAAAATATTCCTTTGGCCATATTGCATGAAGACCATGAAACTGTTCTAAATCTAGGAAGAAAAACGGATCTACTACTTGAAACACAGGTGATACTTGTCAACTTGTAAGAGAAGGAAAACTGCATATGCTCCACTCTTGATAGTTCAGTCGGCTGGCTGTGTATAGGAAACAGCAAACACGCATGAAAGAACAGGGGTAAAAAAGTATAATGGAACCTATCAGGTAAACGAAACTGTGCAATCATTACCTTAGTGACAAAAACGTTGCCGGGAGGGAATGAAAAGGGTGATTTTTTTTGTTTGTTTGTTTGATGTTAAATTCTCTGTCTCTGGTGAAACCCCATGAAAAATGATAGTCATTTATGTTCTCACAGTAACAAAGACACAGGCATTTATTTTTTGTGAAATCTGGAGAGCTCAATTCTCTGCATGACACACACTAGAAAGAATTTCAACCTGTAACTATTAATCTACTTTACCAAAATTTTTTATGTAGTAATCAAAAGAAAATACAACTCACTTTTGGCATTTTATTCAAAACATCTGACTTTTCCTTTTCCTTTCACCTCTCAATTTTTAATCTCTAGACTTGAATGCCACTATTCTAGATATGCAGGAAAACAAAGCAGATGGAAGAGACTCCTGCGCGTAATGAGATGTTTCTAGTTTTGAAACACTGAGCGATCACTTAAGTACTTACCACCTGATAATCAAAGTAGTAAGGACTTCCCTGACCATTCCCTCTTTTATCTTAAACAAATCAATACATTCCTCAAGTCACTTACCCTGTAGTCTCTGGACACACCTTCTGACGGCACAGATCCTGAAATCTGACTAGAAATGGTTGCAGCTATCAGCTGTTTACACCATTCCACATGGGATCCAGTTGGGCTACAAAAACAGAATATTTCAAATTATTTAGCAGTTATTCGAAATGTATACTGAGAATAGTATAGCAACTGAGCACATCCAGAAAACAAGACTATAAATGATCACTAACATCATAAAAATTAGCTTGCTTTGCGGGCAGAATATGACTATTTCGCTGATCAAATTTAGGAAAAGAATTTTACTAGATATTATCAGAGACGCAGAGCTGTCAGTAGGTTAAAGTGAGGTTAGGGACCTAGGAATTTACAAAAATGTTGGTTTCCTTGTCCAATGTAATTTTTTTCACCATTCACACATTTTTTTCTTAAAGCCATCCATGGAATGAATTTGGTCAAGTAACAGGAAACTCCTTACGCTCTCCTTATTATTATTTCCTGATTATTCAGTAAATCCTCAAAATTAAATTACTTTATGCTAGTAAACCTAACCATGAAACTAGTATTTAAAAATTTAAACTACGCTAGTGTTGTATTCTATATTGATATTAAATGTAGAAAATACATATTTTCTAAGGGTAACTTCTAGTTAGCCATATTCTTTTCTATTCATAAAATAATCTCTGAATAATCTTGAGCATGGGCCTTCCCATGGCACAGCAAGGAATTCTGCATTGTGGGGTGTTTATAAGAACCCTAAAGACAAAGCATCTGAATAGCAGAATCGCACTAAATGCAGATGATGCGTTTTGGGAACAGTCACCTGAAATAGTGCTGCTTACAAATAACGAAGTATTGAGAGTGATGAGCAATTACACAGTTTGTTGCCAGCCACTTTGAAGTGTGGTAGGTCTGCTTCAAACCATGCCAGTATCTGATGAGAAACTGGGAATGCCAGAGGGAACTGTTCCCTGAGTGCCACAGCAGCCTCACATAAGCAGCCTTACATAAGTGCCGTTTCTTCAAACAGTTTATTTGGGCTCTTCTGCAGATTTAATACTTATTCGGAAGTCAAATACAGAAAGAAAAAATTAATTCATTTTTAGAATTCATTCATAAACAATCTTTGGATTTTATGAGTATCCCGTGACACTGAAGCAAGTAACATACGCAGCACCCAACAGGTGCACCACAGCTTGGACATTAAGAGGGTAGGATAATGGTGTGAGATGACCAATTACTACTTAACTAAAGGTCTTTTCTTACGTTAACTCTGCTAGGATATGCAGATATGAGCTGAAGATGCATGCAACAACTTCATACCTGAAACTATAGCTCTTTAAAAACTTTTAGTAGCTTTCACCCCACCTGCAAAATTCTACACAGTACTAGATCACAAAATGTTGCTTTGCAACTAAACTACATCCATTATATTCCTGCTTAAATAATGAAGATACTCTCTCAAGTTAGGGCTGAACTCGAGTCCAGATTGACTCAAAGAAACTTTTCACCTAAGTTTCGCATGAGAGTGCACGAGCTAAGTCCACAGTAATCCTTTTCTGATCTCATTCATTTCTCCTTCCCTCACACGTCTTAATTCCAAGTGTATCTCTTCAGGGTTAGCCTAAGTTTGTTTCCAAATAAGCATTTACTTGTTAATTAAGAAAATGAACTATTTTTCTATGGCTTATCTTCTCCAGGAATCACTATATCAACAAAGTTAATGCCAGTAGGGAAACAAATGTGAATGCAGGCCCATCTCCTACGATCTGTGTCTCAGGATGCATCAGTGTACCACAGGATGCTGATCACACCGATGTGACTTATCGCCATCTGTCAAGTGGGACACATACCAGTACGTGTCTTTTCATTCTGTCTCATCTGAGGTCACACACACTAGCGTAGCCTGGTACGTAAATGACAAATGGACATTGTGACTTTTCCAGGGTAGAACAAGATTACGAGAAAAAAGAAAGATGAAAATTAAGGTAAGAAAGTACATTAATAAGGAATACAAAGTTGTAAGTTTTGGTGATAGAAAATAGACATTTCATTTCCACCTTCGCTAGAATGATGCAAAACTCCAGGAGGTTGCTCCTAACAGAAAAGAGACAGAATATGGAGACCGGAATCCGGCACTGATTCTTAAGCACAGTCTTTTTTCTTTATTTTTCATCGGGGTGAAATTTCAGTCAGTTTCTACTCCTTCTTTAACGGTTTTAAATTCAGCTCTGAAGCCTCCCTCCAGCCGGAGGCTTCTGAAGGATGGAACGCCTCAGCCAGCGGCGGCTGAAGCAGACACGGCGAGACCCAGCGTCAGGCTGCCGTGCGCCCAGCCCGGCCTGGTGACACCGCTGACCTGCGGCCGGCCGGACCCCACGCCACCGCAGCTACAGACCCCCTGACAGGGGGGACACCGGCTGTGCCGCTCTGGGGCAGGGACACCTCTGCAGGTGAAACACACTTACGTGAAGAAAAAAACCAACCAACCGAACAAAAAAAGGGACTAAAGACTTAAAATATGAGAATGGTCTCACTTGAGCTGGCGAAGACAAGGAGCTACGCACTGCCCCCCAGAAAAACCCGGGCCAAAATCCTGCGGGCAGCCTCAGCCTTCGCAAAGCGGTGACGTTAACGCCGAAAAACACACAACCGC